>VXBW01000995.1:150297-166157 GCA_013400375.1 Thinocorus orbignyianus
GTTACGGAGGTGAAGGTGGGGGGAGAAGGAAAAAAAAAGAAAAAAGTTATACAGCTAGGAAATAAAACTTTCTGAATAATGTGAAGACATTTTCTAATTTTCTCCACTGTATTTTCCAATTTATCCTTTCCACAGACACATTTTGTTCTTCAGCTATGACAAAGTTACTAATTGCACATGCTTTCTACTCCTGCTGCAAATCCCATCACAACAGTCATTTCTAGTTGTAACTTAACCATATAGAAACCTATTATTATTGTGGTTTTAGATAATCTACCCATAAATCTACTTACATTATTGCTTTGTCCTCCTCCTGCCATCTCTTACTGTCAGTTTTCTTTAATTCATCTACCTGTAAGCCTTTCAATGGAGAAATTGTGTACTTCTAAATCTATATTAGACATCATTATAATCAAAGGAGCATTTAAAATTCCTTGTTTGTGGAGCATAAGAAGAATTCAGAGATACTCACTTTATCTATCTGATCCAAATAGTAATCAATAAAATCTTGATTTTCACGTGATTTTTGTTTTCCTTTGTGGCTTTCAAGTTCCTTTGCTAATAGAGCATTCACAAAACTTATGCTGGAGTTAGTTGCTTTACATGGTGCTAGGAGATGGCTTGCAAGCCAGGGAAACAATTCATACACCTATAAAAGAGATATTTTAGACATGTGGTGTTACTGACATTAGCAAACTAAATTTGAATCCCAATACAGGCTTTTGGGTAGTGGAAGAAGCAAACAAAAGACTCTGATGACTGCATCTTCACCACTACACTAAGGGATATTGCCTATCCCATGATTCATTAAAGCCTTTCTTAATCCCAGATATACCTGGAGCACAGTTTCTCTTGGGTTTATGCTATAAATTTTCCACCGTGATGTACTAAGACTAGATTAACTTCTTCTGTATCCGCATTATTTGCTAGACTGAACTTCAGTAGCAAAGATCTCATATAAAACATGTCCCTGTTTCTCATTTTACCCAATTTATGTATCGTGTCTCATTTCTATCACATCGCTAAAAAGAAAAAACAGATCCAGGCTGACTCCCTCAACACACTTGCTAACCAAAAATAGAAATGTCCAAACACAGGTTTAGTTTCTTGCTGCAGGATACTGAATACATGGGGATTCTACTCAGATACACCTTCTCAAACATGAGAGGCAAACATGTCACATCCGTGTGATATGCAAAATAACTTGGTGAAGTAAAAATATCGAGCTGTGTGGATTCCCTGCTGTTTAGTCATTGTTTTAAACATATTCACATTCTTGCACTTATACCATTATACAACTCCATCTCAGCAAAACAGAAAACACTTTTTACATTCATTCCCCTTTCTTTTTTCCCCTTTTACAGACTGTACCATGTCCTTCCAGTCTGCAGAATTGCTGCAGCTTAATTATGCATTAGGTCACAACTCTTGGGCTAACCTATTTAAATGGCAGCTGTATTATGAAGTTTTATCTTTCCACAAACCTATTCATATTCCTGGATTGTATTTCTTCTTTATCCTACAGCATAATTTTGCTTAAAACTACCTGTCCACTTACCAGGAAAAGAGATTAGAACAGACCATCATTAAAGGATTTTACATCACGGTAAAAGCACTGTAGAGAGCAGGAGAGAATGAAATATTGGACTAGAATGTTTTTGTTAGCTGTGGGCATGCTATTAAGAGTTTTTAAGAACAGCTTATACTAATACCTAATGAGAGCAGTTTGGAAATATCTGATCCAGTGTTCACCCTGATTAGAAGACAGCTTAGGAATCATTTCATCTGCATCTTCTGGGAGAAAAAAAAAAACCTAAGTAGCTTTATTTCATTTTACCAAAAGTATCAAATCAGTTCTCAAATTTTCTAGGACCTTGATTACAGCGGTTTTCAGTTAATAAGAGAATGTGGAAATCATGCAAGACACAAAGCCAGATGAGTTCCAGCAAGTTCTGCAGAAGCGCGCTGCCTTGTATACTGGTCAAGTGACTTCTGACTAAATACAACGGCGTGGTTCTCACCCACAAATGGCTAATCATAAAACTGCCCTCGTTTGAGGCAATCTGTTCCACTGCTTTTGCAGCTGCAGTCACAGCTTCACACAGAAGCAAGACAGCAATTCTTTCTGTCCGGTGGACCAGATGTGGAGTTAGGAGCTGCTGCCTCAAATGGAGACAAATATCACCCAGCAGCTCATGGAGTGTGAGTTCCAGCGTGCATTACTGCATTCTCATATGGACATGCAGAGGTGGTACAGATGTTGCTGCCAAAAACTATAGGAAAAAGCTACCGTTAAGCATTTTGTGATTTGTTTCTTACCTCTGTGCAAAACAGTTGTTCTACTGAAGTTTCCATGAAATTAGTTAACAATAGTGAAGAAAGTAGTAAAGACCCATAATACTCTTGACAGTCATATGATCTCAAATAGTGAAGAAAGTCAGTTTGTCAGACAGAATTTAAGATATGTCTATTTCAGAGCTTTTCAGATATTTTTACCTGTATTTTACTGCTGAATTTCAGTTACAGTTTCAAACACTGGAGTTGTACAAGTAGCGCTTTTACAAGAAAGTCCTTTGTACATCTCCCAGACATGTAGCAAGCCTGTACATTTCCATCCCCGTTGCCCAGACATGGGAAATCTATGTGCTCTGATGAAGCATAAGAGACTGAAACAAGCTCTGAACTAGGCACCTGGAAGTACCCATCTGATGTGTACTCCAGCAAGTCCAGGTGCACTGGTATTTCTTATCAAAATAACAAGCAAGTTGCCTTTTTCATTGTCTATCTATATAACATGAAGATCTACGTTACAAAACAAATAATTTTCCTCACAAAAAAGTAGACGCTGTTCCCAAACGCAGTTATAGTATCAACGGATTCGATCAAGCGGTGAAGATTTTCATCATCTTTAGAGAAACGATGTCCAAAAATCACAGAACAAATCACATTTGAGACAGTATGAACAACAGCCATAGTGGGGTCCAGAGGTTTTCCTGTAAACACAGTGAACAGCATTCACCATTAACACTTACTGCTCCTGCTTTTGCCACAGAAAGGAGAGCTCATAACATTTTGTAAGCACCTCTGACATTAATTAGATTGCTGGATGGCAAATTGCAATTTATTGGTAAAAAGCATGAGCAAAAAGTAACTTCAGGCATCTAAAAACCCCTGTTGGTTGGGGGAAAAAAAAAAAAAAGGCAGGACTGCTGGTGGGAATGGAATTAGTAGTAGTAGTAATAAAAATACCCAGATTTCACAGAACCTTGGCATCAGTAGCTCTCATGTTTGACAATAACCAGGGTACAGAAAAGGTCAGCAGAGACATTGTATGAATAAGCAGCTGAATTGAAAAGAAAACTACCTTCTGTTCTTTGCTGTTATCCTTGACAGCTAAATAAAGCAATAATTGGACGTACCTATAATTTCACTCTGTTATTCAGTAGAAAAAGCTGAATAAACTTCCTCTCTTGCTGGGGTGGCTACCACAAGCCATGCGAGGTGAGCTTCTCCCACTGCACTTAACAGAGCAGAGCCATAGGGTTGTGCAGCCTTAGTCAAAGTTTTTAGTATTTCATGCATCATTTTTCTTTTCTGCAGAGGGATATGGGCTGTTGTGACATTTATTTGGTCACTTTTGGCTGTTACTCTGATTCTGCCACCGTGAGTAACATAAAACTGACTAAGAATTAATAGCGCCAATGGACAGGGACCACAGAGTCTTGGCTCTAGGTTCATACTGCGGGGGCTCATGTGCAGCACTTTTGCAAGGCAACGTCTCATGCAGATCATATGGTACAGACCTTTAAGGCTCAGCTCTGCACGGAGATTTTAAATCCATTATTTTTATAATCAAATAGTACCAAAAGCTACAGGTGACCCATTCTTCAGCAAAATCACCCATCACACAGACTGATCTCCATCCTGAGTCACGCACCGTTTGTGTTCTTTAAGTATTCCACCAGGTGACAGGCCTCCTCTTGCAGCCGATACTCCTGGTCTTTTTTCCCTACTCCCATTTTCCTCAGTGTTGCAAGCCCAAATCGCCTCTGTTGCTTCCACAGACGACCATTAGAGAACATGACACCTAGGATCATAATAAATAAATGAATCGATACAGCTAATATCTCAAAGAAGCTTCTCTTTCGTTCCAATTTTTTCAAACTTTTGTCAGCATCTGGCAGCACTCCTCTTCCCTCTCCTTTCTCCTTCTAGTTTAACCATCTATTTCTTGCAAAGAAATTTTTTAAATAGCTCTATTCTGCCATTATTTTTCCAACGGTATTAAAAAAAATAATTCATAAAATCTCGTGAAGACATTAACCTTTTTTTCCCCCACTGTAAATTAAGGACTGCAAGGCTCTAAATCAGGTTCCAAAGCCAGGGCTAGAACACATGAAAAGAATTTGTAATAGTAATTACCATTTCCATGAGTCAAAACGTGAAAGGTCTTCGTTGTTGGCCTTCCAGCAACATCTTCAGCATGGACAGTCAGACCTTCCTTCACTGCCTGAAACCCTTGCAGGACAACCACGGGAATGTTAAATAACCATAAGGTGAAGATATTACCATGAATTTTGGCCAGCTGTAGAACAAAGCAGCATCAGAACAACACGGGTGAGAACCTGCCCATTTAAATCAAACAAGATGAACTGGATTTTTTCCCTTGGCAGATATCCCAGGAATGACTGACCTTGAGAAGAGAACATCAAATCTACCCCTACATGTAATATAGCTTCAAGTCAGGTTTCTATCTAAAGTCTCATTTACTAAAGATCAGGATGCTCCTAAAACGTCATACAGCCAATGTCGCCAACATGCGTGATGTCATTTACTGCATGTCTTATAGTTCAAGTTTGTAAGAAGAAACCATTAGCTCATGAGTTTTACATGAACCATCTCTAGATTCCCCTTTCTGTATTAAGTGTAGCAAAAGTAGCTGAGAAGATGGGTGCTGTCAGATCACCCTCTCCTTTCCAGCCTTGTCTCCATGACACCATGCACAGACATCACTAAAAGTAGGCAGAACGTTCCTTTTCCTGGCTGGAGAACCAGGAGCTGGAAAAGTAAAAGACTGAGGGAAATGCAACAGTGCCTAGATCAAAGCAGCAAGTCTGTGGGGCAGAGCAGGCTGGGAAGAGTGGGGACCTGCCAAAACATCCCCCAAGAACAGCAGGACTAGAAGAGTCCAAAATTTTGCTGCCTGGGAACAAACAAGAGGGACAGTTATGCACATTGAGCAAAAAAAATTATGCATATGCTTGCACATTTGTGTTTAATTTAATCTTTCAAAGGACTAATTCATGGCTTTTTAAATCTTAGGATTTCAGTACTGCTGAAGAGCAATGCTGCTCTTCAGGGCTGGGAGGTCAGAAATAGAAGAAAACACAACAGCCATGCACTGACCGAAATTTTATGTTGTGGATTCACACCACTTTGCCTTAAAACATGCAGCTCAGGAGAAGAGAACAGGTAGGACAGAGAAGAACCAGGGAAAAGGAAGGTTGAGAGCAAGGAGTGAAAGTGAGGTGCTGTTACTTATATTTTTAAATGATAAATATTTAATATTTACATAGAAGGATTATAAAACACTAGGATACAGGTTCTAGAAGTGCTGTGCGTTACAACTGTACTTAGAAAGGAGACTGAGCGTAGGCACACAATGAATTAGTTTGGCTACTCCAAAGCTCAATCAGGCTTAGCAGACTGAAGTCACCTGTGAAAATCCATCCAAGTTGTATGCCAGGATCTTTTGAAAGATCTCTTGAATAAGTATTAAAAAAAAATAATCATCCTTTCTATGCTGAAAACACACGTATCCTCAGTAGCTATTTCATGAGATATTTAGGAACTGGCAGTGCAACAACAGTCTTTGCACAGACATGCAAAGCGCTGCACAGAATTAGTCTCTGCTTTAAAATGTGCCTTTTTCCTGTGTATAAGAAAGAGATACTACCATCAGTATTGTTTTGTTCAAATGCACATAAGATTTCTAATGACATGTTTCATAGTAAGTTTGACATTTTCCTACTGAGAAACAGACGTATTTTAACAATCCCACCTATTTTTACATTTATATAATTTAGAATAAACCCCTCCCCAGCATTCAAAATAAGCCTATGTTGAACACTCACATTTACTTTTCAATCAGTTTATGAGTCCATTAATTAGCTGCCTGAAAATACATACCTTTTTAAGGATCTCATGGTGAATTTGGAAGTTCATCTGCAGCAGATTTCCAAAGAAGGGGTATGGAGTTGGTCCAGGAGGAAGTTGCCTTCGTATCCATTGCAATTTCAGAAACTGCACGACCACCAGGGACACCACAAAAGACACCAGCACCACGCTCACTGTTAACATTTCACTTCTGATTTACAAGCCCGTGTTGTCTCTAAAAAATTGATATATAGAAAGAGGATAGAACCACTTTGTCTTGCTTTGCAAATGTCTCCCTAAAAAGATAAAAAGATGTTGAAGTTTCTGTGCCTCTCAGTCCTTCCCTTTTTATCACTCTACTTCCTCATCCCAATGAATGAAATGTTCTTATTTTCAAGCATCCGTGACATCATTCCATAACATCATTCCATAACATTGCAGCTACAAATCTGACAATCGTCAGCTCTTCAAGGGATACAAGATGTGGGTTAATTATATGTCTCCTTGTGCCATGACAGTTTCTGTGACAGAGATCTCTGCCCACTGCCCTGGTTTCATAAAAATCTTCTTGCAAGAACAGATTGATAAAAAAAAGTTTCCTAAGTGTTGCCTACACACCCAAGGCCAGTGGGATTAATGAAAAGTTCAGGCCATCGCGTGCTTCAGCTGCACACACGGCTCCTTCGCTCACCTCACCACTTGATTCTAACACTCTCTACTAGTCCTTTAATATTTTATTTATCCTCATGGTTTAAATTGTAAGCTCTTTGGGAGGTGGCCAGACCTTTTGATTTTGTGCCCAGAGCACATAAACCAAAAAGACTCTAATCTGCCATTGGGTAACAAGAGTTACAATGGCATAACACCTCAATCTCCACACACTCCCTGTTCAGCTCTAGATAAGTGGGGCTGCAAGGTCTTTGTCACCAAGTAGAAAGCAAAATTTCTTCACCCTCCCCAGCTTCCTCTCAGCTCATTCCCACCACATTGCCTGCAGCAGGGGCAAAGCTGTCACGCACACTGTCCCTGTGAGCCACTTTCACAACGCTTTCTCCTGCAACTGAGCAACTCCATTTGGGAGCTGTGGGTTGCTTTTCCTTTATGGAGGTAGAGCCCATGGCCCTGCAAAGGGGATCATTTCAGACAACAATTTGGAAGTGCTTTTGCACTTCTTCAGCCCTTCCCCAGGAGCAGCACTCACTTAGGCTCAGTCCATCTGGCACAGACAGCAGCACATGGTGCACTGGGAAGCCACCTAGATGGCTTAGCTGCTCACCTGCCAAACTTAGAGCTGACACGGCTACAGGAGAAGCCGTGAGGTGTTAAGCAAGTTGATTCACCCCAGAAGTAGAGCAAGGAGCAAACATTTACGGCAAACTTTGCTGGCCAGAGACTGAACTGGGAGCTGGGATCAAACTGAGAAACACTGGTGTGACTTGTAGTTCTTTCACTTGTGGCATTACCCTTTGCCTCAAACTACTCCCAACATTGAATTTGGTGTTTTCCAAGACTCCTTTGGGAGAAGAAAGAGTCACAATTGTGGTTGCAGCAGCTGTTCTGGGAAAACATCCCAGACAAAATGATTCTGTCCTTCCCAAGCATTCTCTATAAGGACAAAGACAACATAGTCAGCAATTTCCTATACGAAAGAGAGGTGCTTAAATTACTGGGATTTTCATCCCAGGGATGTGACAAAACACCAGCTGCAGGTGCCCAGCTCTTGCATACAGAGGGGCAGTGTCAAGGCCGGTATCACAATGTCACCCAGGTTAATCACAGAGTTTCAGGACATGTTCCTTGTCTCACCTGCCGGCCACCCTGCCCCAAGGAGAGAGACACTTCTTTTTAGATGCCATCTGAGAGGAATGAGCATCTACAGCTAAAGAGAAATAGGGCAGCAGAAGCATGCAAACAAAACAAAAATCCTGAAGAGGGCCAGCACCTCCCATCATTTGTAGGGAGACAGTCTCCAGATTCATGGAAGTCCTTAGTGAGAACAGAGGTCCCTTCCCAGGATCAGACCAACCTTCTCCCTCCTCCTCTTGCATCAGCTCAACGCTGGCTGCTTGGGAACACAGCACCAGGGCTCTGGAGGGAGGTTTCTCCACAAACCGCCTGCCAGAACCGGGGATGGAACAGGTCCTGCACCCAGCACCTTTCCCGCAAACTTGAAGTACCTACTTGGTGCCATGCAAAGTCTCTGTGCCCAGCAGTAGGACATGCATGGCCAGGGGAAGTCACAGAAGCAGGACGTGCTCCTCTGCCCTCCTTCATTTCTCAGTGAGGGCAGGAGTCCTGCCAGAGAGGGAGGGGAGGGAGGAAAAGTGTCACTGCAACTGCTGCAACTGCCCTTTAACTTGGACACTGGGCTTTGGGTTGCACTGTCAACCAGTACTGAAAGCAGCCACGTTCACAGTCCCTCCAGCGATCTGAGACCAACACCTTCATCTCACCAGGACTCTCTCCCCTAAAGTTAGGCCTGGAGAAGCAGTACATTTGTCCAGGCTGGGAGATCTCTCCTTAGCACACCAGGAAGGCTGAAGCTGACCATGGTGGAAGTGAACAAAAAAGGTTTCACTGGACTCGGTGCACATCGATTTTGCGTAACACTGATCACTCATCCCATCTTGGTGCCAGTCTTGAGATCAATCTCCATGAACTGTCCTCGTGATACTGAGCTCCTTCACAAAGACAAATATATTTTTTTAACCAACAGCATCACATTAAAGAAAGAAAACTCTGACATGGTGGATAAACAAGGCAATGGAAAGTAATCCTTGGAAGTACAACTGCAATAATAGTAGTTGCAATAACAATTGTCTTTTCCTCAAGTAAGGAAACTGGTAGAGCAACAGAGCGTTTGCTACATCCACCAGTAACCCTCACTCTGACCTCAGTTTTTAAATCTCACTAGTAACAAACCCAGCCTCACAGTGCGAGTGGTTTCTGGCACCTGCTTATCACCAGCCCTGCTTGGGCACTGCTCCTGCTTCTGCACAGCTCTTCCCCCCGACACGCACACCTTGCTCGTGAGCACTCTGAGCTCGGCAATGCTGCAAAGCCTCCCTGAGCTGAGGCACTGGAAGGCTACATGAAACTGTCCCCCCGCCCAATGAAAACACCACATCAATTTCTCCTGCCCCATCCCTCCTTTTCAGGGGCCAAGCTTTACTTCACAAAACTTAAAGCGGCCCCCTGGACTGAGCTTTCATGCACTGGTAGAGAAACGTGGCCAACCTAGACTACTGTACACCATTATCGCTCCAAACTCCACTGAGAGAGGACTTCCCTCTCATAGAAATGTCTCTCAAATGCATCACAACAATATATGCAAAAAGAACCACAAACAAAAAAAAAATCGAAACAGAAAGCAAGCAAAAAGCCCCAAACTAACCCCATTTTCAGGTCAACCTGTTGGTCTGTTACCATTTACACCCACTTTGCTTCACCAGCAGAGGTGAAACATCCTGCAGTTCTTCAGTAGGGCTTACGAGGGGTTTGCCTTCGCTTTCAGCCCCAATCACCCGCCTCACATTCAAATGAAGGGTTGTTGTAGTTCTGCTCCTTCCAGATTGAGGCGATGGTCTCCACTCAGATCTCAGCTAAACAGACAAACCAGTTGGGTCACACCTGGCTGAAGCATCCCCCCACAATAGGTCCCCCACACAATCATCCCTAGGGGCACTGGCAATGCCCAGGGCCACCACTTCTGGGAGAAGCATTTCTATATCCCACTCTAGATTTGAGAACGTATAGGAGTAAGGCAAAGGCCCCCCAGTATCTGGCTTTAATGTTCCTTCTCCCTCCAGTAAGGTTCCCGTTGAGTTATTCTAGTAAGACCAGACACCACAATAGCCTTCTATGTTTATTTCATTTGTAATACAGCAGAAAAAAAACCAGAGACTCTCCAGACAAAGGAAAACTAGAGTATTTTTCAGGGCTGGTTTCTTAGACACGTAACACAACAAGGATAGATTCACTCTGAATTTGAGCTGGAAATGAAAAACATAAGAGCTGCTCAAAAGATCAGCACAACCCAAGAGGCATCACTGCAGGTTTCTTAAAAACTTGTAATACCCTGCAAGCTAGCGAAGAACTGCACAGAGCTTGTATGGATGGGGTTTCATTGTGCTCCCAAAGATAACACTTTTGTTGACTTCCTTGACTCCTTCTGGTAGGGTGAACTTGAACGTCTGCAACAGGCTGCAGAAGATGATGAAAAGCTCCATCTTTGCCAGCACCTCTCCCAGACACACCCGGTGGCCTGCAGAGGGAGAGGGGAAAGCAGTCAGTCCCCACAGAGGTCTGTAATCAGCACCCGCTTCCCAGTTCTCAGAAGAGCATCGCTCAACCTCATCAAGAGACAAAAGGCTTTGCTGAATTTGACATTTTCCTCTCAGATTGAAGTGACCAAACAACAGAGATGTCTGCAATCCTTCTTTGCAGGATCAGCCCAGATTACAGAAAAGAGATGCTTCTTGGAAATTTCATACTTTACTTCCTAATCCATAGGGCTCCCTGATTCTACAAACTGAGTTTCAGTCTCTCGATTCCAAATGAGAATGACAAGAAAGCATTTTTAGGTTCCCTCATGGCTTCCACTCAGTACAGGCTGACTTTCTTCACCAGTAACAGTGAAAAGTCAGTGTACAGAGAGGACATGCTACATGTGACTAGAAATTTTCCTGCATATTCTTTTCAATGAAAAGAAGTTGTTAAAGAAAAAAACTTTCCCAATCTATCAATCAGCTGTGTCCAGGATACAATTTCCAGTCAGAAAAAGCCAGTGACAGACCCTGAAGCGTAGTGGTTAGGCTTGTCAACTTGCTTGTGAGAAATCAGTGTTCAAATTTCCCTTTTGCCCAGTTTAGGCCAGGAACCCGAGCCTAACACTTCCACACCTCGGCTGAGGGCTCTGACTACCAGTCTATTCCACCCCAGTGTGAGCCCAAAGAGCTTTTGCTTGTATAATCTTCTATGAACTCACACACTGGGTGAAAGAATGACTCAAGAAGTTCCCCAGGAAAGACATAACCATCAGGAATCTATTTGATCCAGCTTCAAGTTTCTGCATTTACGAATATTGAATTATTTACACAAAATTAATCAGCTCCAGCAGAGCACCCTGCCACAGAACAGCCACTATAATAGCATAACCTGGCACATGGACAGGATGACAGAGAACAACACTGTAAGGACTTGAATCCCAAAGTTACTGGCAATTCTAGGGCCTTATTCCTTTTATCTTCCCTGCATTTTTACAAAAATCATGATCAAGGGTTTACACAATTACCAAACCACTTAATTTTGCAATCAACCATTTTTCTGGGCTGTGGAAACCACGTGCTCCTGTTGTGTAGGGTTACACTCCCTTTGGCCTTCTCCACAATGAAGACAGTGCAGCTTCACACTCACAATCTAACCCCACAAATGGCTTCAGTTATCAGTGCACCCACCTGCTGAGAAGGCTAAGAAGGCCTCTGGGATCACAAAATTCCCATCTTTGTCCAAGAAATGATCAGGGTTGAACCGGTGAGGAGTATCCCAGTATTTGGGGTCAAAGAGAGTTGAGTCTATGTTTGCCACAATGATAGTGCCCTGAAAGGAAGATGCTGTTGGGTCAGTTCTGTCTCTCACACATGAAGAAGAAAACAAACGGATTCCAGCTATAATTCAGCACACTGCTGGTCACACACAGAGGCAGCAGAAATTAAGTATTTTTTTATTAGTAAAAAAAAAAAAATTAAACTCAAACTCTTCTGAGGGTTTGGAGTTTTGTCTTCAGAGAAATAAATAAAAAAAGAAACCTCAGTATTTCAGGTTCAGGAATTTCCCTACTGTATTTCTTCACGTCTCCTTTTTTTTTTTTTTCCATTCTGTTAGGAAATGCCAAGGAATGAGGGGTCTGCACTTCTTTCGCACCTTAACCTTTATCTAGGTACAATGGTTTTCCCACTTCTGACAAGCTCTGCCAGGTTTTGACAAATGAAGGACAAAGCACCCTGGAAATGAAAGAGAATTTGGAACATACTTTCTCACAGTTGAGGTGGGAAAGGTGTGCGTGACAAATACCATGGAGCAGGGTGTGCAGGAAGATGCCTCTGTATGTGCCTTTGGGAGTTTGGCATTGAGGTTCAGTTTGGAAGGGCTGGACAAGTCAATGAAACTGGCAGAAGCTTTTTATTTGAGGTTAGGTGGCAGCTCAGAAGCTGCAGGCAAACACCTTCATTATATTTCAAATATGATGCCAGAGCAGTAATAAGAAGAAAAGGAAGTCCTAACTGAATGAAGTTGAGTAAATTCTTAGTATTGTTTCAGACATCACCAATGAAGAAAGCATTCCATATCCCATTTGTCCACATGGTGGACAATATCCAAGCATTAATAGTCTGCTGCACCTTCCCTGCGGGCACCACTGTTACATTTCTAATAAGGCTTCTCTGAGGTCTTTTGAAAGTATACCAGCTCAAATGTTTATAAAGTATTTCAAAATCACAGGCTCTTGGAAAGTAAGACTCTGCAGCACACGCACAGAATATGAGTTTAATTGGTGTGAAACTGTGTTTTTTACAAGTATTTTCACTCACAGGCTATAAGACAAAGGCACAGGCCACAGGACATGGGAAGGGAAAAGTGCTGTCACCAACACCCACCTGTCCTGAGCTGGAGGGGAAAGGGGTTGATGGTAAACATGATTGCAAGGAACCCAGTTCATGGCCAAAGATCACAATAGAGTAGAAAGAGTATCTGTACCTTTGGAAGCCGATACCCCAGAACAGTTGTATCCTTCACTGCTTCTCTAGGAATTGTGATTAAAATGATGCTACCGAAGCGCATGATCTCATGAATCACAGCATTTGTATAAGGTAGTTTCTTCCGATCCTCATAGCAGATTAGATGGGAGGGACTCAGAACAGCATCGAGCTCTTTCTGGACTTTTTCTATATATATATTTAAAAAAAAAATGTCCTATATAGGTAACAAGAATGCTGATTTGCATGAAACAGAGTTTTCATTTCCTTTTTGGATTATAGTAGCGATACGAAAAAAATACCATATGTAAAGAATTTTTACTTACCACACCTTAAAATGTAATTACATTTATACAACTATATACTTGTGATTTTACTGCACTCCAGTATTTCCTAGTTTATAGGTTTTATGTTCAAATCATCTTTCCACAAGCCCAACAGATTTATTGAGCTTCATAGTTAAAGGAAGGGGAGAGAATTGTAAAGAAAACAAGATCTTATTTTGAGATCAATTCAGTTACTCAAGCTGTTATTTTCACTCTAGCTAAATACGGACTCACAGCACACTGACCAGCACGCTGCAAGGAAGCCATCACACGAAGCTGATGCACACACAGTTCTGAGAACTGGAACAGGATAATATTACCAAATCATCACAAATCTTTTTTGGCTGTTATCTAGGCTTCTGTAAGTAACAGCTCATGTAGTCTCAGAGGTTCCATGTAAAATTTCAAGGTTAAAATTTAGGCTTGTTATCTAAGAGATTTTGTTTGCTTTTTATTTCATTAGAATTGAAAAGGCACATGTGTGCACAGGGCTCTGTTCTTCCAGCATTCTGTCACCAAAAGCATGAAAAGAAGGATTTCCAACTCTAAATCCAAGAGTCAAGAACATGTATTCGGCTTCACAAGTCATCACTTCTGAAATCCCTGAATCAAATAATTCATAAATTTTGAAATTAGTCTGCAATTATGCCTTTGCATAGAATTTAAGTCATCTTTTTGTTTTCCTATTAGTGTCTTCCTTCTGTGTTTAACATTCCCACACATTACTATAAATATCCTTATTACCCAGAAATACAACTTGTGACTCAGTTAATGAGAGCAAATATTATATTCTTATTACACATTCTGGATACCAGAAAAGTGTCACTTCTCCCTAACCCAAGTTTGCATTTCATGTCAAAATTTTCAAACAGGCTGCATTTTCAATGGTACACTTACAGTACTGAAACAGTCTGGTAAAAATCTACAAGACAAAATGCAGTATTAGAAGCCGAATATCTCTGAAAATATTTAAAAATCTGTCTGAAAATCTTCTACTTCACTGGCTTCTTAAAAGCAAAGTTCAAAAATATGATCTTAAAAAAGAAAAAAAGCTCCATCATCAAAAAGAAAAAAAAAGAAAAAAAAAAAGCGTGTAACAGACAATTGTTCCACTCAAAACATACCCGTGTCTGTGTCTGCAACTCACCTTGGATGTCAGGGTAAGCCACCATGTAGAGCAGAGCCCAGCGCAGCGTGGTGGCCGTGGTCTCTGAGCCACCCAGGAAAAGGTCAAAAACAGACTGCACCATGTTGTCTTCATCAAATGTGGAATCAGGGACATTTTTAGTCTGCAAGTGTCAATGAGAAAGGTAAAATGGGGTACACCTGCATGACAGTTAACACCAAGACAGAGATCACTGTTCCTAAACAGACAGTATTTCTAGAAGACAGAAAATGGAGGTGCTTAACAAAAATAAAAAATAAAAAAATCGAGGAAAATCTCTGCATAGATATATTGCTACTGTTAAATTACAGGAGCTGTTGAAAAAGTGTCAGTTGTCTGAGGTCCTGTTATGCTGCCTTCTAGAGTGACTTGATGCCTTGCTGCCAACTTCCACCTCAGGAAGAAAAACATTTCAAAGTAATTCTATCCCACCCTTGCCACTCTCTGCACGTTTGCAGATTTCAGCTACTGCAGACATAGTGTGTTATGATTTTAGAAGATTTATGGTTTTTTTCAGAGCAGACTGGCATAATTTTAAGACTATTGATTACATACCGTACCTCTAAGCACACAAAAGCTCAGCACAAATATAATAAATGTAACTATTAATAAGACACAACGAATCAGACTTAGACAGCAACCCAAATAAATGCACCTTTTCAACGTCCTCCCTCCCTCCTGCTGCCCAGCCCGCACTAAGGGTTCCACAGTACAACAACAAACCAATGCAATTAATTTAGACTTCTAAAACAAAGTTATTAAACTAACTAGTCAAAGTTCAGATTTTAATTGACAGCAGAGTTTTTAACTCGTATCTGTAGAGCTCTGCAGCAATCTTGCCACGTAGAGACAACTGTAGGAAAGGTGCAGGGAATCCATTACAACAAGACCTGCGTCACAGACAAATGCATAAATTACCCACTTTCTCTATCTGATCCAGGTAGTAGTCGATGAAATCTTCTGGTTCATCTCTTGTGCCTCTTTCCCTGTGGTTTTTGATTTCCTGCCTTATGAAAGAACGAACAAAATCACAGGCAAACAATGCCTTCTTTGCGGATCCTGGGAGGTACTCCACAGCCCACGGGAAAATTTCACATACCTGGAGAGCAAGCATTCGACAGATGTGGTAAGTTACATGACATGAACAAGGCCATTCTAGAGATACAGCATGGACATTTTCGGTGCTAAATTGCTGAACTAGTATCTCTAGGAAAAATTCTGTAGCATCAAAGAGAAATGTCAGGTACGTGTTGAGTACATGAACGCACATTAAACCACAGATTTAAGACAAGACAGCTTCCACCCCAGATTTTTTCCTACCCTTACTGAATAAGTCTACTGTATTGGTCCTATTAATTCACCAACGAAAGAATCCACTTTCACAGATAGATTCAACATGCATTAATATTAAGAAATTTAATATTAATAAGCATTACTATATATTACCTTAGCATATCAGAA
>VXBW01000995.1:166171-211777 GCA_013400375.1 Thinocorus orbignyianus
AAAAAAAAAAGAAAAGAATTCTTTCATTCTGATACAAAGAGCATCACCTTCTCACCTTAAAAATACTGGTGTTTCCATTATGGAAAAGTTCAGCATCCCAAGCACATTACAGTTGCTGAGAAATTCTAATAAAGATTACTAATGTAATATTAATATAATAGTTGAATGATGTCAAACACAAAGTATTGCAGGTCCCATTCATATTCATAGTCAGAATTTTTTTCAGTGTTTAACGTGTTATGGTTATTGCACTATTCAATACAATATATTGCATAATAGTGCAGTAAATAATGTGCTCAATGAAATAATTTGCATATTAAATAAGCCATTTTCTCACATAGTAAAAGTAGCTGTTCCCAAAAGCCACTATACAATTGTACGCCTCAATCAGCCGGCAGAAGGTTTTATCCTCCAGGGAGAAACGATGTCCAAAAACCACAGCGCAGATCACGTTAGAGACAGCGTGAACAACAGGGAAGGAAGGGTCGACAGCTCTCCCTGCAGACAGAGACAAGCGTTCATCTCTTCAGTGCTTTCTTTATCTTCATTGCTGTTTTGGAAGCAGATCGCAACGAGATTTCATAACAGATGTCCTCTACGCTGTTTAGGCTGTTACACTGAAATACCCCAAATTCACCGGCAAATACAACAAAAGATAAACCTCATTCAAAAATGAGGACAAGAAGGCCTTCAGTCTTTAACTTCCAGCACTGAGCTGAGGGAGCAGGGAAGGGAGGGTGCCTTCTTTCTCTCTTTTTTCTAAAATCTTGATCTTGGTATTGATACCAAAGTACACATTGCTGAGGCCTGACTGTACAAACAGTTCTGATTGCACTCTAAATCTAAGCTGTGCTCCAAAAACGTTCTTTTCTGGATCAAAACCAGTTAAGTCCTTACCCATAGAGTCATGCAGACTATGTACTGTGTCAAAAGTCCAAATGCAGCTTCCAAGCACCTCGTGAATGACATACCATCTTTGTCCCTGAAGAACTTGACCAGATAATGGGCCTCGGTTTGTATCCCACGCTCCATTCCTCTATTCCCCATTCCCAGTTTTCGAAGAGCTCCAATTCCAAAACGTCTCTGATGTTTCCAGGTAAGACCATTTGAGACCAGGATACCTTCAGCCATCAAGAATCAATTTTACATCACATTAGTGTTCATATACTAGCAAATGGCATACACAAACAGAGGTGTCTTCTCATCATGCTGCCACTCAAAGATCAGAACCACATCAGGGCAGTGTTCTTTTAATTGTATTTTGTTAAGGGAGAGAATCCACCTCAGTTAATATGCTCCCATGCCTGCAAAAAGTCCACACAAGTCTCAGGGCTCACACACTTGCCCTTCCAAAACTAGTCCTACTTTTTCTGAAGAGCAGTGGTCATTACTTGACGCTCCACCCCGCAGCCTGCTACACATTGCAAAGATGGGGTGGGTTGGTGTTGCCTTTGATTTGCCCTTGCTCTGAGCAGAAATGAGTCTAAACCCTGATTCTCGTAGAAAGGCTTATAGCCCAGTCCACGCAATCTCTTACAAGATCTCATTTATTATTATTATTATTTACAATCTTCTAATACAATTAACACTTACTTGTAAGCTATGTTTGCCAACATCTCCATATGGACATTGCATTATTGCAGATGTTGCCACATGCCAACTCTGCAGGAGCGCAGCAAAGAGCTTTTCTTCAACAAACAGTAAGCTCAGGCTTCTACTGCCTGGAAATACGATGATGTCTCACCAAGCTACTCATAGCCAGCGGATTTCTAGGGAGCTCATTGGGAAGGTCTGGGTCTTTCCTATGTTCGTACTTCTTAACCTTATGTAAACCTTCTGAAGAGCATTGCATCTCCCTGTTGGTAGTGCTCAAAAAAGAAATGCTCCTTAACAGCTAGAGTCAATAACTGGTTCTCAGAAGACATTGTCTGTGCTACCCAGTTTCCAGCTTTTAGGGGATTCTACTTTTACCAGGCTGTGTACACCAGGTATTGAGCTCTCATCCTGCTCCAGGCCCCTCCTGGAAAAACAACAAAGCCAGGGCAAGAACCACCTAGCAAAAATTAGAATAGGAAGGGCAGATTTTAGCTAATCTACAGCTTCCTAGGACCAGACACATGTCTGTGGGATGGGAAGAAGCCCCAGACCTCTGTGCTGTGTGTCTGTGTTCCAGCAGACAGCCCAACACAAACCATTTAATCCACATTATGGGGAACCTCTTCTCTCCACCAGTCCAGCCCATACTTCCCCTGGGAAAGGCAGCTTGCTCCTTGAGACAGCTGCTCAACCACAGCCCAGAGTAACTCTCTCCTATTCCTTCTGTTGTCCTGGAAGCCTGGGCTAGCAGAAAAGAAGCCATACCAACAGGCAGATATTTTCACTGCAGAATTGCCAGCTGGCAGATGTGCTGCAGCTGTTTGTTAAAGCTATCCCTGCTACAAATTGGTGGTGCCAGGACAGCTTCTCACAGCCCAGCTACTTTACTCCACACCACCCAGACAAAAGGTGGCAATACAGACCCTTCCGAAATGCCCCAGAGTTAATTTCTAGCTAGTGTAAGTGGAGAAAAACATCTTTAAGGAATAGAACTATAAACTTCCAGACTGTAGTTCACATGCAACAAGGCCTGACTGAGAATAAAGGCATCTACTCTGGATAAAAGGCTGTTGGAAAGAAGTTGAGTCATTTCCACTTTAAATGCAACACCTTGTTTATTCTCCATACACCATAATTCAGCAGTGTCTGATAGCACAATAAGAAGCTCTGAAGAAGGATATGTTGCACCTACAGGGCGGCTAATACTTTTCAAGCTCCAGTGACCTTCCTATGCCTTCAGACTTCCCAACAGACTGGACCTTGTTCAACACCATGGCACACGTTTCCTTACGGCAGCCTTTGCTCTAAACCAACAACTGGGAGCATAAACAATTACTTTAGCCTCAGTGAGCGTAACAGGAAGCTGTAAGCTCCAGATTATTTCACATCAGGACATATGCTTAGACAACACTACAAATGGACAAGCAACACCTGGCTAGGTACAAATATTGCTGCTCTGATGACATTCTGAAATACATGACTGACAACAGACCTTTGCGGTCAACTTAAGAGTAATGCTACAGAATTATATCATTCACCCTGAACAGACAGAAAAGGGGAATTTGGAATTAAGACCTCGTCAGTAAGGAAAACACAGGGGAAATAAAGTCAAGGATATCTTCCACAGATGTCAACCTCTTACCCTTTCCATTTGCCATTTTGTTGAAGACATATGTCTGTAATCGCCCAGAAACATCCTCTGAATTGGTGGTGAGACCATCCTTCACAGCTTGGAATCCATACAGCACCACCATAGGTTTGTGACCCAGCCACAGGGAACAGATGTTGCCATATTTTTCTGCCAGCTGTAGGTTAGATCAATGCCAAAAAAATACCCATGAGAGAAACATCAACCAAAACACACATGTGATGGCCTACTTTATTCCAGTTTGACATTGCTGAGGCATTCAGGAAGGGAAAAGGGATGCGGATTTTGTTTTGCAGAGAGTGTGCTGACCTCAGTAGGGTTTTGGTCTCTCTCTGGGAAACCTCCACTCACAGCAATGCGAAGGATAAAAGAATAGATGTCCTTCCCCTTTTTTAAAACTTGGCTTGGGCTGCCTTTGCAATATTAATGATTAAGAAAATCCCCCTGACTGTTTGTAGATCCGTATTAGGTTTCATATGAAACCTCACCTGTCCACTCTTGATGACATTTTTCAACTTCATATTTCATTTCTCCAGCCAACAACTACAACTTCTTGAAATTACATATTCCAGGTGTAACTCTCCTGGTACTGCAGATTTCAAGTTGCAATGGCAGGACCTCTTCCTCTCTTATACAGAAGTACTGTCAGCTGAGGTATCTGAGCATGGATCCCACCTCTGTTTGGCTAGTGATGGGGACTGCTCTCAGGGAACCCTGTGGGTATTTCAGCAAGGACAAAGTCTTTGACTCTAGGCAGAGAAAGAGTATAAGTCTGTCCTCCCACAGTGGTGAACATGTGCCCATCTGAGAAGTTTAACATCAAGGTCTTTTAAGTTCCCTTTTCCTGAAGCCAACATTCTCCAGCTGCAGCCAGATACTCCCTGACATACAGGATGTACCTAAGCGAAGGCTGCAACTTGGAGAATATGTGAACACATTGGATTCTTTTGTGAAGTTTTGGCTCAGTGGAGGATGTTGAGCACTGAAAAAAACCCATATTAACATGCTTAGCATGGACCTATTTCTTCTATCAGTTCTTTCCTTCCACCATCATTTACATCCTTAGCTCATCCGCAAGGAGCAATTCCAAGACTGGAAAAACAATGGAGCTAAGGTTTTGGATGCATATGGGATACACTCTTGCTTTCATTCCATGACAGCAGATGACTGGTGTGATTTTTACATCATCTGAATTCAAGACACTTGGTTTTAGAAGAATTCCTGCATGTGTCTGCAGTATGAAATCTGAAAAACACTTTTTTCTTTCAAGGCAGAAAGATTCCCTTAAAAACAGAAATATTTTTTGAGACAAAATTGCTGTTCTTAGCTCTGCTGAAGTTGCACACATACTAGCTTTCACATTAATTAGACTCACGGCACATTTTACTTACATTGCTTAGACACTTAACTTCCACAATCCACCTTCCCCCCAGGATTAAGTTTTCCCAGTTACCACATTAGCCTGTCAACAGCCATCATTAGTTGGGTGTTTGGTTTTGGTTTTTTTTCTTTTTACAGTTTTTGCCTCAATAGCTCTTTAGTTCATACCTGCAAATCCATACCTTTTTAAGGCTCCCATGATCAGCTTTAAATTTTATCCACCAGAGGCTTCCAATGATGGGAAATGGGGTTGGTCCAGGAGGAAATCCACGATTTTTCCATTGCATTTTCAGGAACTGTGCACTCAGAAGAAACAAAACGAGGGAAATGAGAATCTCACTTATCATTTCACACTTCCAAACTACTCTATTACTGAGAAAACTGCTAAGAACCTGTCTGTTGAAATTACTCTATATTGTTCTTCTTAACTCTTCCCTGTTGCATTTAAGCTTTCTGAATTCTTCTCCTCCTTTTTTTCCTACCACAATTCCTGATGCCAGAAAATGAGGAGCATTCCCATTCTTGAATGTATTTAATACATCACTACGCTGCAATATGCTAATTGCTACCATCACCGTATGATCCAGTAGAGGCTGGAAGGCGGGCACCTCATTCAGAAACATCCCTTTGAGCAATCAGTTGGATCTCAAAGCACTGGCTGCATGCAAGCCAAGAGCTCAGATACGAAGCTGCGGCTCTCATCCAGGTACCACATACACAGACAAGGAGAGGAGCACTCACCAAGTAGCAGTCAGTAGCCTTGTAAAACCACGGTTGTAAATGCAGATTTAGGAGCCAGAAGCAAGGAAGTGTTGTAATCTGAGCTTTTACAGTAAACAAAACAGATGAACTGCAAATGGCACAGTGAAGAATCAAACATAGCTAGTACTATTGGTAAAAAAAAAAGTAACAGATCTCATATGCAAAGAAATAGCAAGTTCACTACGTTTCAGAAGAGACTACTGAACTTCCTCTGGAAAGATTCTGAAGATCTTTGTACAATCCAGTTCTTCCACCCACCAAAGGCTTGGCTGCACTCTGGATCCATGCTTTTTGAGCTCCTCAGGTCTACACACCAGAGCACAGCCATGGCTGGCATGAAAGCTGCCCAAAACTTCAAAACTTTCAAAAAGAATACTGAGCTGCAAATACTCAAGCAGAAATAAGACTGCACAACATTAATTTCTTCCTGACACTCCAGTGAGAATAGAGTGACCGGCTTGGGGTACCATGGTGCAGCCTATGAAATTCTTGTCTTTCTCCTGTTCCTCCAGAGCTGAGTGCAGGGCCCTGCCAAGACTGTACAGCACTTCACCAAACAGCAACACTGAAAGGGCACTAAACTTTTGTGGCTCCTGCAGCATTAGGATACAGTGCCACGGCAGTCCTCTTCCTCCCAAGTAGCGAGGGCTCTAGCTTTTACGAACACTGCTCTCTGCATGACAGTGACGAACACTGTCTCAGCCCTCTACATCCTCAGAAATATGCCTAGAAATGAATAAATTATTTGCAAACCTGTGTTGATAAAGTGTTGGTAAATCTCTCTAAGATTATATACACCATATGGCTTTACTTTGGGATGACAAGGTACCCTATTACTAGCAGGACAAAATAAAGTGATGGATGCTACAGTTCATTGTAATGCAGAAGTGATGATAGTTAAATGAACTCAGTTAACATATATGAATTGTGAATTAAGGACCACAATACAAATAATGTAATGGTAAGATCAAGCAGATACAGGCAGATGTTTACAAAGAAGCTTTTTGCAAGCAGGTTGATTTGGGGAAAGTCAGTTTTCCTTGCTGCAGTGTCTTCATTATATGTGAACAGCACCTCTTCATGCAAGCCTTGCTCATTCTTATCCGATAAATGCTATTGCAAGAGCTCACCTAGAGAAGAAAGCTCTGAAAACCTGCTTTTGTGGTAAAGATTTCAAGCCACAGGAGTGTGAAACAAAGTAAGCAAGCAGGGAAAGAACAGAACAGGAAGTCATAGCTGCCGTCTTGGCATTTACACTGGTCAATCTTAAAGCTCTTTTGAAAAGTACGTGTCAGGGTTGATTAGGCCTAGAGAGATAAAGCAAGTCAGGAGTCACAGACACTATGATCAGATGTAGGAACAGAATGTGAAGCTCCCGAATCCCATTCCAGTACTTTGTCTATGCTCAGCATTCTTTAGAACCCAACACCACAGATGGCAGCAGGGTGCAAAACCTTATCTTGTTTATTTATAATGCATGTAAGAAGAGTTCTCTTCTCCTGAACTGAACAGGAACACAGAATAGGAATTTTCTCTGCTCACATTTCCCAGTCTCATGTTCACTCTAGTTCTGTGCTCTAAGCAACACTCTCCCTCTGTCAGCGTTTGCCTGGATATACTGTGTCTGTGTAATTCTCTTCCCACAGAGAAATTCTGATGCCACCAACCCATTAACAGCTTCTGTTATGGAGCTCTGGGGAATGTAGGGGAGGAAGGAACAGCTAAGTTGAAAAATCCAAATTAATGTCTCCACTGGGAAAGAAAAACAAACAACAAAAAGCCACAAAACAAAAAACCTGCTTAGCAATTGTCTGCTGCATTTAGCTTGACATCAGGCTGGGCAGCAAGCACACACTACCATGCCAAGCAATGCATGCACAGCATGGAACCAGTCCGTGTTTTCTCAAACACACTGAGCCTGCCCCTGCAACAGAAAAACCCAAGCCCTGGTATTTACGTTTTGGCAGATGACACCCACCACGGGCAGAGGTGTACCAGGAACCCTTCCCAACCCCAGCACGCCACATTCATCATTTGTTTGCTTCACACCTTTCTGGAGGTGCTGTTCTTTCCACATCTTCTGCAGCCAGTGCATTTGCTTCCCAGTCCTATGACCTGAAACCTTTGTTACAACAGCAGATTTCCTCATCTGTTCAAACCAACCAAACATCTGTCATCTTGACTGGTGAGCTCTTGCAATAGTATTTGTGTCAGAGGTGAGCAAGCAAGATATGTGAAGAGCTACTGCTCACATATACTGAAAACATTAAGATAAGGAACACTGAATTCTTCTAAAACAGCTTCCTTGCTTTTCCATTCCTTGTAAATTTCAGCCTAAGTTTTTCTGAAGTAACTTTTTCTCCCCATACTTCAGCATGCCCTCACAGCCCCCACCCAGCAGTGGGAAAACACAGTGTCCACGGTGTCCAAAAGGTCAGCCTCAGACCAAGTCTCTTACTGGGCCCAGCAGGACCCAGGTTTATGCTGCAGGAGGGTCTCGGAGAGCAGGCAGAGGGACACGGTCACTGAACAAGCAGAACCACCACTCACACGGGACACTCCACAACACTGCGATGCAAAGTCACACAGCACAGAGAGGGGACAGCCACCTACGGGTTCCACAAAACATTAAGCTGGAAAACAACAGAGTTATAAAGCACAAATTGATAATCAATGACACAGTCACCAAGCCTGACCACTCAGATTGAAAAAAAACAAAACAAAACAAAACAAACTGTACAAAGGAAGACTTCATAGAGATCCACAGAGTACCAGACAAACAAGAGACAAAGCAAGCTGGTTTAGAGTCACGATATAGGGGATGTAAACTACTGTAGCAAAGGTGCGTGTTCACTAAAAGATATATTTAGGACCAGAGTCTGAAACACCAGACAGTCTAAAACAATTCAGACTGGCAAGTTTAATGTATGTTTGAGAGTTATGTATCTTCTTTGCTTTGATTCCAAGGGAGATGGTTCCTGAAAAAACCCTTAACAGACAGAAGCACCGTAAGTCATCTCCAGTTCCACTACTGCAACTTGCTTTGGCGCTTCTAAATCAGTAACATCAGGACTACATCAGCTCTAAATCAGTATGATCTGCATTTTCTACATGGCCCAGGGGCTGAAAGAGCAAGCAGTAGAAGTAATTTTACGAGAAAATACATATTTGCTATTCCAACAAGAGTAGAGAAAATAAGAGATGAAGTCTGAAATCCTGTCCCAAATGAAAAATTAAATATGACTGTATGTAATATTAAAATATACATACATATATCTGAAAGGACACCGAAGAGACTCCCTAAATCCAACATCTTGTCCCAAACACCAAAATTATGCTATTTCTATTTGCTTTTCAGTGGTGGAGATTCCCAAAATTTCAAAGCAACCTACTGCAGTCCATAGATTACATCTAAGTTAACACAAAGTAAGCCTCTCTAACTTTCTTGGGGGGTTGGAACTCAATGATCTTTAAGATCCCTTCCAACCTGAACCATTCTATGAACTTAAACTTGCTACAATATCAGTACATACCTCTCCTGGGAAGTTTATGAGGCCCACAAATCAATAAATATTAAAAGTTTTGCCTCTTTCTTCACTTTAATTGTTCTTTTTCACAGATAAAATAGAACCCAAACATTTTTTCACCTCTAAAATTTAAACCAGGAAATCTTAATCCTTGTAATAAAAAAGCAATTAAATAAATAAAATATAGCAAACACCATACAATTCACTGGATAGAACAATAATGTGTCGTAATGGAGTTCTGCATAATATCCAAGCTTCACCTAGAGTATGATGAGAGGAATGTAGGTATTCTCCTAATACTTAAATTATACCTTTTTTTTTTTTCCTTAGCTTTCCACTGCAGGAATTAAATTCTTTTTCATCTCAGAGACCATATCCTAACAGCCAGCCATTGTGTAGGTGTTTCTTCTTCCATGAAAGAAACCACATAACAATTGCAGTATTTCAAAAAGGTCGTAAGTAATGAATCCTTGGCATTTTAATGTTTAGCTACTGGAAACTGCATGACATTACCATTATGCAAAACACTTGATATCCTTGGATAACTGTTCAATGATTAGCATTTAGACCCAATATCAATACTAAGAAGGAAACAAAATTCTAAATGAAGAAAAGAAAGATCACAATTACAGATCATAAAAGAGAGTAGGTGGGACTTGGCTAACTGCAAGGGATCACATATTTCAGGTTTTTTTAAGGACTTCCGCTTGGGGAAACTGTAGATTGTCAGAGAGAGAGATGGCTAGAGCAGACATATATTCTTTAGAGAGAGTTTGACTTCAGTAGAAGGAAAACTCGTCTACACAACTCCAAAGTTTCAGAGGAAGTCAGATTAATAAAAAAAAAAAAAAAAGAAGAGAGAGAGAACAAAACCAACTAACCCCCAAAATAGTGAGAAGTTAGAATTTTGATAAAATGTTGGAGATTGCTGAGTTTTTCATAGCTCTAGCAGTATGCCTCCTGGTTTTGCAGTTCCTAAAGCTGCAATGGATGTGCACCCAGCTTCCTCCAGGACCAGTTCCCCTCCCCATCATCGGAAATTTGTGGCTGCTGGATTTCAAGCTCCGACGAGAAACTCTCACTAAGGTATTTACTTATTTCTATGGTTGGAAGTCAGTCTGAATCTATTTTAACTTAAACAGTACATAGCATAGCCTAAACTTGGAATTTTAGAGGTTTTTTTAAACCTCAATCTCGATTATCAGCCAATTCCAAAGAATCCAAGGATCCTGCATTATTAAAAATATTTCTGAGTAATAAAAACAAATCATTTTACTCCTTGGTATTTTCTTTCTCTTTTGGATGCAGTAGCATCCGTGCATAACATTATCACAAACACTGTAAATAGCATGATATTCCACTGGCAGTTTCATTCTCTATTCCTGTGTTATATCCACCCTGTAATCTACCTCTTGTAAAACTCCCTTTGACTGACACCAACATCACTGGAACATCTCCAGACCATGAGTGGTCTGATCTCCACTGGAAGACCAAACATATACTCTAAATTGACTCTTTCTTCTTATTTTTACAGCATAAATACTTACTATCTACAGGAAACAGATCATTACTAAAACAAAGCAGGAAAATTTGATTGCTTTTATGTTCACAGCATGTTTCCTTTATAAACCAACTAAAATTATTTTCAAAAGGAAAGAACTTGGTTCAAACTATTTTAAGGAAAAAAACAAGCGTGTTCTAAGGAAAGAAAATTATGAAAGATAAGAAGAATCACATGGAACTTATAGGAAAGAATGCAAAAAAATATTTCTGTCCTTTCTTCAGAAGTTAGAGGCAAGAAAATATGACAATTTGGTTCATTAATAAAATCAACAGAAAAGCTCCGGGATTTTGCCTGTATACATTTGTGTCTGACCTGACAGAGAAGACCTCTGATACTCTTTCGGTGAAATTTTAAGAAGTGGTCTTCTGAGAGATGTCCTTAGTATCTATTCTGTTAAGTATGATTATCTTCTGTTCCCAAAGCACATTGCAACAGGAGGCTAAGTTTTCCTGAAACCTGCAATTCAATTTGATGTTGACAAACAGGTTTAGTTACAACTACAGAAGGCACGTTTAAAATTAGTATTTCAGTGTATAGATATTATATTTACTGAATAACTGTTATTAACTCTTCAGTTAACCAACATCTATGGAAATATCTACACCTTGTGGATGGGACAGACACCAATGGTTGTACTAAATGGATACAAAGCAGTAAAAGATGGCATCGTCACCCATTCAGAGGAAGTTTCTGGAAGACCTCTCACCCCATTCTACAGGGATATGATGGGTGAGAAAGGTACAAGAGTGACACAATACTGAGATATGAATAAAATGTAAAGAAAAATGTTTTCCTATATACACACATACATGAGTTACTGCTATACAAGTACGTAACTGGGTTTATAGGACAAAAAGGTTCCATGCAGAGTTAAGCCTATTAAGAACAGGGGAAAAAAAAAAGAAATCTGCTCTTATAAAGCATGCTACTGACTTTTTTCTTTCCAATAGATTCAAAGGAATATTTGCCTGGAAGAGTTGCCAGTCAGTTGTATCACTTCTGAAATAGAAGACTGCTCACATAGAAGACATTTATAGACAAAGCTGTTCTGTCCTTACAAATGCCCACAACCCCTCAGCTTCCGGGATCACATTTATAAGGAGCTGTACAGCTGGGAGCCATAAAAAATTAAGTTAGAGACCAAAAGTCAGTGTCTGAAATCATGGTATCTTCTTTGGTGGTGAAATGTAACCTAATCTAAGTTGAGTACTACCTCGCACAGTGAAAGGATTTATCTCCCCAGCAACTAAAAATAACATTTCTGTGTTCTTCAGGTATTTTTCTGACAAGTGGGCACACCTGGAAGCAACAGAGACGCTTTGGTATGACAGTTATAAGAAGCCTGGCACTGGGTAAGAACAATTTGGAGCATCAAATTCAAACAGAAGCTTGTCGCCTTGTGGACACCTTTGCAAACACAAAAGGTAAATTCACTAAAAGAATAACCCTTAGAGCATTTTCTGAAATATAGTAGATAAGGGGAATAAAATTTTCACAAAACATTTTTTGCAAGTAATACAGATATTTTTGATATTAGTGGGACTTTCACTGGCTACTTAATTGCATTCTTCGCAAAAAATGTTTTGTCTGCACAGTGGGCAATTGTTTTTTGAAATAAGGATAGCAAAAAAATGTTTATTATCAACATAGTCTTGGGGACAGCTGGTAACAATTCTCACATTCAAAGAGTATAGGAAACCCTATGTTCTTCTCCATAAAACACACAATTTGTGACCTGCTGCAAGTCATTCTAGGACAGCAGGCTATTAGGATTTGGCACAGAAAGAACCCCAACACAAGGAATGTATCATTCAGTTGTCCAACAAAACTTCTCTTTAAGGTTTGGATGAAATGGAAACCAATAGAATTTTAGCAAGACGCCAAAATAAAGCAATTAAAGAGAAATGTTCTGAACAGCCAAATCCCTCACCCACATTGTGTTCCACCCTGATTAACTGTTCTCTTTGTTGCCCAAGGTCTCCCTCCAACTCTCCATGCACTAGACACAGCAAAATGGCACGTCTCTCTTCTGAGAGCAACACATTCACAGATTTTTAAAATGCAAGAAATGAACAGACCATCGACTCTGAGCCCCTGCACAGCCCAAATCTTTACCTTCCATCCCATCCTTCCTCAATTTAAACTCAATAATTGTATTTACTCTTTCAAAGAAGGACTACAAGCATTGAAGTCAGAGATGTGTAATCCACCATTTCTGTAGCATTATAATTCAAAGGTTGTCCTTACCATTGAAATGTGTATTGTTTTTTTCTGCATTTACCCCTTTTAATAAGAGCTGTTTTCCAAACCATTGCATGAGTTATGCCTTTTCAATCTGTGGGAGAAGAAAAAAAATATATAGTTGAATTGTTAAGCTGTACTTGAAAACCCAAAGGAGACAAATAATATCAACATGACTAAGAAATTAAAATTTAAATGTTTTTTTTAACTGTTCTCTTTCAGGGGCAGGGTGTGTGTTTTTTGCTTAGTTTTTTAATTGACAGTCTGGAATATCTATCTCCATATTTCAAGGCATATATTCTAATTGCTTGCGTTCCCACACAGCCCAGACCACAAGTCAAAAAGGGGGAAAGAGACCTAATGTTTGTGTTCTCAGAACCAATAGTCACTGTATTTTCACAAGAGGAAAAAGTGGATTTAAAGTAAAGATTCCCTGCACTTACAATCCATGCAGCTAATTTGTATTAAACTAGTTTCCATATGTGAAATTCAAGTAGCCCCGATAAACTTTTTTTTAAAACACTAAAAATAGTGCTTCTCTTTTTTCTTGCTGTAGTCTACTCAGAAATATTCATGGTACTGCCTATTTTCACAGGAAAACCTTTCGACCCCCACACTTCCATCGTTCATGCTATTGCAAATATAATTTGTGCTGTCGTTTTTGGTCATCGCTTCTCAAGCGACGATGAGTCTTTTGGCAAGCTCATCAAAGCTGTTTATTGTGTGATCTACTTTCAAGCCACTGTCTGGGGCAGGGTAAGAATCTAATTTTCTTGCTCTTGTTTTTTAAAGTGCATTTGCACTTCACAAGTAAAAAGAAGCAATTTAAAAGCCAGTGATGATTATTCCCAAGCATTTCTATACCATCGTTCTGCTAGATATTGTGCAGTAAGAAAATAACACATACCTTGCATGTCATTACTGCCTTACAGTCTTCCTTCAGATCAATAAATCACGCGTCCTAAAATTTAAATTCTTCATCATCACTGGTTTTTACAGATTTCCAAAATACATGATGTATTGCAAATGAGTGATCTTTTGCAGAGTACTGTGTATGTAAGATTCTTAAATCTTAAAATGAAAGCAACTTTTAAAAATTAATTTTCATTTAGTCTTTAGAATACAAAAGTACAATTAATAAGAACTAAGCCTTCAAAGTCCTATTCGTTTCAACATATATCTTGCATCTCATGTAATTCATATTACCACCAATATCTAAATTATTCTGATCTTTCTATAAGATGCAGATGACAACTTCATCACATCCAGAAGAATATTTTTAAGTTCTTGAAGACTATTGCGTATGTTGTGCTGATTCTGACACAATGGCATTCTATAATGGTTTCAGGTTCTCCAACGATTTTATAGAGAAACACCTCAAAAAAACCAACCAATCCACCAGAGTAAAAATCAAGGTTGAGAGAACCTCCTTGTGAGCCAGATTCCACACTCAATTACTCTGACTGACCCATTTTCAGAAGCCCCTTTTGCATGATTAGGTACATATCCAAAAAGTAAAACATAATCATTCTCCTCCTGCCTGTAACCTGATACCCACTATGACACAACTTTGACATTTTGATCAGCTGACAGGGATGGAGAATTCTGCACTGGCCAATAGATTCCTCATCACAGGCCATAAATAAAACAAAGGCTTGCCAGTAGCCCAAGAGACTGAAGTCCATTCACAAAACATACACAATACAAAGAAGTGAAAATAGTTATTGTGCCCTCAACAAATACATATACAACGTGAGCCGGCAGTGCACGCTGGCAGCCCAGAAAACCAACCGTATCCTGGGTTGCATCAAAAGAAGTGTGAGCAGCAGGTCACGGGAAGTGATTCTCCCCCTCTGCTCTGTGCTTGTGAGACCCCACCTGGAGTACTGTGTCCAGCTGTGGAGTCCTCAACATAGAAAGGANTTTTTCCTGGATGCAAGCCTTCTAAAACTGAGAGGCCAAGTCGGCTTCTATATGTTTTCAGTCTTCAACTTATCTATGAAGGATAGGAAGTGTGGCTATTGAGTACTGGCAACACGATCATAACAGTTTGGACTGCTGCATATTACTCATAGCTCATTAACAAATCTCAAAGAAGCTTTCCTTGATGTCAGTTCACTTAGAGGGCAATGTAAAGATCTCATAATCACTCTTAGAAATGTAGAATAATTTACATTGGAAGGGACCTTTGTGTATCAGCTAATCCAGCTCTGTGCTCAAAGCAGGTCTGATGAGGTTCTTTAGGGACTTGTCTGGTCAAGCCTTGAAGTCTCCAAGAATGGAAATTTCACACAAACTCTCTGAAAAATCTACTCCCAGTATTTAATCTACCTCCTGGTTAAAAAAAAAAAATCTATTAAAACTATTTTAAGAAACTATATAAAACTAGTTTTGCATATTCTGACTTGTGTCTGTTCCCTTCATATTAATCAGGAACCCATGGGCTGCAGTGGCGACTTCACATAGTTATCAAAAAACCAGAATTGGGTTCTCGGCTTAAAAGAGCTCACATATATTCCTTTTTGTTTAAAATCACAGATGTATGATGCTTTCCCATGGCTTATGCACCGTCTCCCAGGACCCCATCAGAAAGTGTTTGCGTACAACGACTTCATGCACAATCTGGTTATGAATGAGGTTCAGACTCATGAGACAGAGAAGGCAGGTGAACCACGGGATCTCATCGACTTCTACCTCACTCAAATAACAAAAGTGAGTGTCTTTTTATCGTGTAATCCCCTCCCTGGCCTCAATGCCTACTACAAATACTTGCTGTTCAAGTAACTGCTACCGAAGTTTTATATGCAGTTTGTTCAGCACTGAAGATTTTTGTTTCAGTGGGCTGCTGGCTGTTTTTAATCAAACAATGACAGTTTCTACATGACAGATGAAGTATCTGAAATTATCCATTTCATAGTTTTCTCATGAATATACCCAACAGACCAAAGATGACCCTACTTCTACGTTTAATAAAGACAATATGGTTCAGACTGTGGTTGATCTTCTGCTGGGAGGGACAGAAACAACAAGTACCACCCTCCTCTGGGCACTGCTGTACATAGTACAATACCCCGAAATACAAGGTGAGCAAAAGCATTATCAGAGAACTGCATTCAACACTGCATTGTGATGAACACCATGCAAGCGGGAGTTCTAGGCCAATCACTGGCAATACATGAAAATAACTCCTAACAATCAATATGAATGTTGGTAAATCAACAATTGAGATCTAGAAAATGAAAGTTTAATTTATTAAACAAGTATGCGCTCTCCCCACCAGCCCACTGAGCAGCAACACTAGCAGAAATTAGTAATATCCACAGTTTTATCTCACTAAAAAGAGAATGGAATGACAATCTAAAGACATTTCATAAGCAACTTAAGCCTCCACCTAACCTTCAAAGTGGAAAAGCTTTAAGAACATACCTGGCCTGATGTGTATTTATAAACATAATTAAAGTTTGAAGTTACAGGTGTAATTTCTGTTATTGAAAGAAAAAACAACAAATCTCACAGAACTGTACTATCCTTATCACTAAGTAGGATGTCTCTTAAATGAGGGACTGCCTTGTGCTTTCGGGATACACGTTTTCTTGATCAACTGAAACCAACACAGCAGGCAAACCACATGCCAATGCATTTCATAGCAACAATTTTTTTTATTTTTCCCCCCCCTCTCTCCAGTCCTCGTCCATACTTAGAGAAATTCATTGGAAAAGAGGGTTGGGAAAGTAAAAGTATTTTCCTTTCTCTGCAGAAAAGGTTCAAAAAGAAATAGAGGCTGTTCTGGAACCCTCCCATCTCATCAGCTATGAAGACCGTAAAAAACTGCCCTACACCAATGCTGTGATTCACGAGGCTTTGCGGTACAGCAACATTACTTCTGTTGGGGTCCCTCGACAATGTGTGAGGAATACAACTTTGATGGGTTTTCACATTAAAAAGGTACAGAGAATACCTCCATGTTACTTAAAGTTTTGAGCTATTAATATTTATAGTATTTATATGACATCAGCTTCTACAATTCCTAAATTTGCATAGAGAGCACATGGTAGTGTGCTACAGACATGAAATAAAGCTGAGTGCTCTGAACCACAACTAAGTCTACATTAGCAAATGCGAAAGCAAGCTTGGAAAAGGCTGACAGCACAAGTAGCAAACACGAGGAAAACCAAGTCCTCCTTCCCACTAGTCGAATACAGATGATGTCTGGGCATCAAGGCGGAACATGTCTTTTAAGGAATGATGAAGAAATGAGGTTTAATGAATGTCAAGTCTGCCAACTCAGGAAAGCAGCCTGGAGCAACCTGTAAGTCATCCCTGACAAAACAAACACACAAACACACACTTCAGATGATGGCTGGGCATGATCTAAGTGTCCCAAGTACATTAAGCATAAAACTGATGTGAAGGAATTGAAAGATCCAGTGAAGCATACAAAAAGCAAAAAGGAAGGTGTTACAATTGCTCTGGGAAGTAAAACAACCCAAACTCCACTCAAGCTTAGACATGGGATCACTACAGTGGTCTTGACAGAAGATAACTTGACAGAAGCAAACACAATATGTTACAACAAACAGAAAATACAAGGGTTTGTTATGCCTGGATGTGCACGGAAAAGATCAAGTTGAATCCTAGAAAAGGATGGCATATTATCTATTAGAGAGAATGAAAGTCCAAGAAATTAAAAAAAAAAATTAAAAAAAATCAATCATACATGGAAAATTATAATCTCTGCTTCTTCTTGCAGGGCACACTCATATTGCCAAATCTGCACTCCGTTGTGTACGATTCTGAGCACTGGGAGACCCCTTGGAGGTTCAACCCAAATCATTTCCTTGATACGGATGGCAATTTTGTGAGCAAAGAGGCATTCTTACCTTTCTCAGCAGGTAACACCTTGGCATTTGAACAAGATTTGGCAGCAAAATTATTATTTCCAAATACTAAAATTTTAAAAATATACTTTTATAAATATGTACTTGACACAAAGATTTGAAGTCGGGTTTCTACTGTAAAAGCCACAAATATTGTCTTGCATTTATATTTTTCATACATCCAACGAGAGGATGAGTACAGCTAAGAGACACAGAACTACCTCTCTGGTATATGTACGGTCCTACTATATGGGTATTTGAGCTCTTTAGTCCCTAATCTATTAAATCCTGGTAACACCCTCATATCAGAGAATCTTAATTTATTCTCACTTTACAAGCAGGAATCCCAAAGAGAAAAGTAATATGAATTGTCAAAATATACAGAAAAAAAATCCGTGGTAAAGCAGGAAGCCAATCCTCAGCCTCTCAAATTCTACAGTAATAGTCTGGTACCAGCTTCTCTTGGATCTCTACCAAAGTAACAACGTCCAGTCTTTTCAGTAGCATATTAGGTAACCAAAAAAAAAATTCTCACTTCTCAAAAGCATATTATGATGTACAACTTCCCTAATTTACAATGCAAAATAACAATTCAAAGATACTGGAAAGAGAGAGAGAAAAAAAGCAAACAAAGAACAGGAAGCAATACAAAGCATAACTCAGCTTCCCTGGAATACCAGATCCTCCAATAAACAAATAATGAAGAAAAGCAACACAAACCAGGAAGCTGGTATTATTCACTGAAAATCAAAATGGAAAAATTAAACAATAAAACCACTGGGAAACAGCTGAGGTTTTTATGCTACTGTGACAGATTATAGTATTGTACATGAAGACAAAAAGCAAATGACACTGAATAACATACTAAGCAGTCAGATTAAATAGTAAATCCAGATTATAAAGCCATTTGCCCAAATTGCCTATAAATCCTAAAATCATATTTGCAAAACAGGTACTTAGCATCTTACCTCCTTTACTCACCCGCTGTCTACTAGTTCACATGAATCAAAACAACTAATTTAGGCCACCATTTCAACCAAAGCACAGAATTTTTTCTTTTTTAACTTGCTTTTGTTGCTTTCTGTTTACATACTCTGAGTTTTTATATACTCTGAATATGTAATTTTTTTTATCTTTTTGCTGTTGTTGCCTGGAATAGATAGATATCCTGATATATACTAAGAAAACAATATGAGTCGCAAGTCTATACATCACTGCACATGCCTACATTTCATTCCCTTTGCTTACAGGATCTGGTCCTGGTCAGTGTTAGGGATAGTGGGCTACAAGGACCCAACAGAGCTTTCTTCATTTGTGTTAAAGAAAGCCTGATTACATCCTTCTACTTAGCTGCAGAACTGCATTAAGAATGCTCCAGTTCTCCCTCCTCAACAACCAAAGACAAGACAATGAAGTACATGAAGTTTTTAAAAGTCTGACTGAACTGAGAAGTAATTCATGGTTCTCACAGAACATGAAGGAGAAATGGGAAGGGAGAATCTCATAAATGCTCCAGGCAATAAAAAACAAAAACAAAAAATAAAACCACCACACACCACAAAACCAAAACCGCCAACCACAAAAACAAAAAAAAACCAAGCCAAACAGCTGACAGAGATGTATAGTTTCTCAGTTAAATAAACCTTTCCTCCCACCTCCAAAAGCATGTTCCGTCCTTACAGAAGGAAATAGGAAATAACTATCTTACATTCAGAGAATTTATAGAACTTGGTAGAACTTTGTTTAGTTCCTTTTCAGAACTTAACTTTACACAACTAGCTTTTTTCACCCACTTTCTTCTGCAGGGCACCGTGTATGTTTGGGAGAACAGATGGCACGAGTTGAACTGTTCATCATCTTTACCAACCTTCTTCGGGCATTCACATTCCAGCTCCCTGAAGGAGTCAAGGAAATCAATCTGGAATACATCTTGGGTGCAATACTGCAGCCACATCCATATAAACTCTGTGCTATTCCACGCTAGTCAGCGACATACTGCAATGCAGGACTTCAACCAGTAACTGCAGGCATTTTAAAAAACACACATCACTATCCCAGTTGTATTCAAATGTAGGGAGCTCAGGACAGCAAATTAATATACAGTGTTTTTATGTCTAACCTCATATAATTGCACTTTTTGAAATGAAATCAAGTATGCTTGCCAAAGCTCAGAGCTGCATCTTAGGCATATACAAGTACACAAGAATACGTTACTAAAAATGTGTTTTCACATTCACAGCAGCAATTAATTAGATGCAAGATTTTAGAGAAGTGATCTGTATCAACCAGTTTCCTGCACATGTGCTTAGCCAGCTATCACTCTTCAATTGCACAACTGTTCTTATGCAGCAAGGACACCTGAATTAAGAAATAAATAAAATTTAAAAAGTTATTTAGTGTGCTGCTAGTCCTCTGTGTTCACAGTTCTCCTCTTACATCTTTTTGCAGAAGGTAACAGAGTGAACACACTTAGCATTAACCCCTTTTCCTTCCACACTCATAAAACATTATGTATTGTAGTATAAACTTTACACACACATAAACGATTGCAGCATGAAGCTTCCTATAATTACAGTCCCTTTAGACCTTACACCTTTTTTCTTTACTTCCTTAGTATCCAATTCCTATTTTATCACAATTCTCAGATCCACGTGCTTTCATAAACCTTTTCTTCTTCTATTTAGAAACATTATTATATCATTCAATAGTTTTCTATTTGAAGGGAAAGGAACACCCTTTCAAAAAGTAAGAAAATAAAGATGGCAACATTTGTTAAAGCAGGCACAGTAGAATTTTATTACTCACAGTGTTTTCTTTGTTGTCTCACCATTTTGCAAGAGGTGTGGGAAGTTCTGACCACTTAAAAACCAGATGCAAGCACGCTAGATGCTTTCAAATTTTCAAAGTTAACAGAAGCAAGGCATAAATTATGGTAGGATACAGTTAAAAACTGAAGTAGATATCAGATATTTCTCAGACATAAAACTAATGGAAGACTTGATTCTCCTCTCAAATATTTCCAATTATTCTCTTCCATTTGGCAAAAACTCCAGGGCTCTAACACACTGTAAGGTTTGTTACTGCAGAACAAATGCAGACTTGACATCATTGACAGTTTTCACCTTTTTAATAGAAGACATTTTAAAACTTTCAACATTACTCCATTTTCATTGGGCAAAATATAACATCTAAAAAATCCTCCTTGAATAAGAAATATTTTCAAACATAAATTAAGAAAAATCTCTTAAACCTCGTATTTCTTACAGTGAGGGCAAATCTTGCATAAAACACACTCTTACAGATTTATAAAAGCAGTCTGACGCCATAGTTCAAAAACAGAAGTTTTCAAGTCTTATCTTTTTCCTTTGCGGTGTTCACTGAAGAAAAACTGACCAAAAAAAATAAAAATCTTTCTTTTCAACCCATCATTTGGATGGATCATAAAAGGGTCCATGGTAAAGTGCTGAGCAGCATGACTGGCAGTGTGTGTAGGATACAAGCTTGGACTTTCTCTACTCCAGTGTATTTTGATGGTTCTTGAGGTATGTCCTACCTGAAAAAAGACTCCAGTTTCTTTCCTCTATACTTACCCCTTTGGTCTCCTGAAGTTATTCCTTTAGCTCAATTTTTCTTTTTTCCCCAAAAGTATTAGTTCATTATGCCCATATGTTTTCCAGTTTTCTTCCAAAACTGTAGTTTGAATTAAAACATGCACATATTCTTCACCTGTATTTTTGAAGAGCTGAGGTACGTTATGATTTGCTGTACAATGCTGGTTCTAAAAAAACATGGGAAGGACAGCTATTCAGACTATATTCAGCTATTAAGGAGGTATCTTTACAAAGAAGTCACTGTAGGCCTGACAGCTGATACCAGTGAAAAACAGCTGGGCTAAGAATATCTTCTTGTTATTCCATTTAAAACTGAAAGCAGCAAGAGGCGAGGCAGTCCTCAGTGAGAGCTGTAGACTACCTTTTCATCACAGTTGTAAAGGATATCTAAAAGAAAACAAACAATGCAGAAAAAAAAAGTTATTTCATGAAGTGACTTTTTTTTCAAGAAAGAGAAGTTCATAACAACATAAAGTAAAATGAAGAAAGGGAAGATTTAGACGTTAAGGACAAAATACAAACTCTTCTTGTGAGACACCTTAAAAGAGTCCTAGAACTCATAAATCCCATCACTTCAGTAATTAGAGAACACAGACATAAACTTTTAGAAAAATACACCAACATCCAGCTCTGCTGTGAGGCAAACCTTAGAAATCAATAGCCCAACTTGTCAGTGAGGCAGACTGCCGGGATCCTTCGGAGGTTAAATCCCTGAAAGCACTGAACGATTTAAAGTCTAGTCTCTAGAAAAGCCTGTGCTGTCAAAGATTTGATTCAGACATTAATTTCTGCCACTGGTAAGAGAACCATAACTGTCATTTCCAAATTCTTCAAGTTTCCAGTTCCTGAATAATCTAAACTGTTTGTTCCCTTGATGTTCCTTCGCCCAAGTCCAACTGTTTTCATGGAATAGCGTAAGACAAATATCTCTGAATATATTTCTTCTGTAATAATTGCCTTGCAATGTTTTGTTTCCAAAACAACAGCAACAAAGGACTTCATTATGTCCTTCAGCTCCTAAATATTAAAATAACAAGTACCGTGAGGAAAGTACACACAGGCCTTTGCCCATTTTTGTGAAGCACACAAAATTCATACTGTTTGTGCAGTTTTAAGGACAAAATACATTGGTCAATATGACCAAGATTAGAACTGGTTTACTAATTTTCTTAATCTCATGTGAAGTTTTTAACTAATATTTTTGTTTTGTTTTTATTAAAACCTCAAAAGGAAAGAGAAAAGTTTCTAGATGGTCTTATTCTCACCTAATAAGCAGAGTATTATCAAAGGCATGCTTTAATCCATCAACCAAATCAGTTATTAAACAGCTGTCAAAATAATTCACCCGAAGTTCTCCACTCCACACAGTAAAAATATTCTAGAGTATTAGGTACTCAGCATGTACAGCCAACCCCTCAATATTACACGTATATCTAACCCAGAAAAAAACACCACCAAAAACATCAAAAGGTGGCATTAACTTGGTGAGAATGGCTCACAGACTGGAAAAGAATTATAGTGGTAGGATGCAACACGGACTGGCTGTAAGGAAAATACCATGGGTTTGGCTGGGATGGGGTTGCCTTACTTGCCAGCACTTGGTGCAGTGCTATGCTTTGGATTTGGGTTAAGAATAGTGTGACAACGCACTTGGTGTTTTCAGTTGTTGCCAAGCAGTCGTTACAGCAGCAGTAGGTACTGGGGGATGACTTGAGGGAGGAAATAACAACTTTATAAAGTCATTTATAGAATGACAGAAGCTTCCATATATTTGAGCGGTATAAAAAGACAAGTTACGTTAGCTGCTAACAAATACTATTTTTCTGGCTGAAAAACCAACAAAAAAAGACGAATTGCTTTACTATTAGCAGTTTGCAAGTAAATAAGAACGTCCAAAGTCCAGTCTACTAGAATATAACTCTCAATATTAATTAATACATAAGCTTAAACGATGCCTTCGTGATACCTTTAGAACAACTGGAATGAAATACGTATCACTTACTTCTTGCAGTACTTGCCCAAGCGTCTCCCGACTGTGAATGCGCTTCCTGTTGAAAAGCCAAACCACATTTATTTCTGCACAAAGCACTAGAAGATCCTGTAACCATCAATCATATATCCCACTTCAAGAAGAGAAGACTTATGCTAGGCTTTGTTCCACATCCTTTCCCATATGGAACCCCAAAGGATTTTATAGACACAATGGAACCTTATTGAACCCACAATTTCTGACTCAGACCTGCTGTTATTCTCATCAAGAGGAATGACTTGCAATAAGGCTTGCAACAGACTGCATCTTTTCAGAAAATAACCCTGTTTATTCAAAAGCTTAGTAAATGTCAGCATAAATCCTAATATCTGGCTGGAGCTAATGGTTCAGTGCCATCTTCACCAGCACTAGACACCTATTACGCAGCAAACAAATACTTCTTTTTTCAGTCATTCTTTCAACACAATGAAAGCACTTAGCAGGACTTGCAAACACAACAGCAATACAAAGACTTTATAAAAAGAAAAAAATAAATATCAAAAGCAAGAACAAGTTACTACTACTACTGTTTCCAAACATCGTGTAATACTTGCCCTAAAAATACAAGAAATGCAAACAGAAGGCAACATATTTTTACCTGTCTATTTTGGTTGCTATCACCACTGTAAAGTTGCCTTCTGTATTGGGCAAGTAGGTAGAAGGTATGATTACATAGCTTCCTGCAGGAAGCCTGCAAAATTGGCTGACTTCCTGCGAATAGCAGTGGGGCACACAGCTAACCAGTGGCTCCAAGTGTAGAAAGGAGGAAGTATGTGGTTTCCAGCTGCTGTTAGGTACCTGCAAAAAAAAGAATGAAAACACGTCTTTTGCTTTGATTCAGATCATCTGTTCAACATACCAGTCTTTTTGAATTCTGGTCTTTGTTTGCAGATCCAACATCACTTGCCAACGGACAAGTAGATAATCATTATAGATGAAGAAAGTAAGTTTTCAGTGTGAATTACCGAAGAGTCTGGTCCTCCATCATAAAGACCCTGAGAATTCTTTACAAATCCTCAAAAGAACTTATAATTTCCAAAACGAACTTAGAAGGCTGGAAGGATTCAGCGGAATCAATTCCCAGGTCACTATGCTACCTAGTGCGAAGTTATTCTGTATTTTCCCCAGGCACTACTTCATAGGACCAGCCTGCATTTCTCCCAGAAAGAGGATGTCCCTCGCCAAGTGCCAGGAGCAATGAACTAACCACCAGGCTTTACCTTCGCAATTGGTACTGAGCAATCAAAATGACCAGAAGTCATCTCACCTGGAAAATATGGAAACCTATAGGACGACACTTGCTATCTTGGCAGTGCTGACGGAGGGTAACTTTCACACTGCTTTTTCCTGGTCCTGTAGGAATGGAGAGGGGAAAGCAGGGATTGATATGGAAGGAGGGGAAGTTCCTGCTGCCTCCAGCACTTTGTCCATTTTTCCAGGATCCATGCAGCTGCACTGTCTCCCATTCACCTGCTGGGAGCTCTTCACAGAGGGCAACATCTGTAGGGGGTGGTTTTAGCTCACTATCAAATGTAAGAGAAGAGAAACCAAATGAGTAAAGTCTGTACCATTTAACAAGATCAAGAACACCAGCTCACAACAAAAAATTGTGGCACAAAGAAAAATTGTACAATTCTAGGTCCTTAGGTAATTCACAGAACACCACATGAACAGCATAGCATATACAAACCATGCACTAGAACTTCGGGATTTTGTACATCCATGAAATAATGCAGCTTATGTGTTTTTCCTCAATACTCTTGTGCTATTTGTTCTGTCTGGAATAGATACAACTGACAGCGACTTCTGCAGTACACGAGCACCTCAGTAAGTCCAAAACATACGCTGTTGCCTTTTTTATATTCACTGTCTTTAATCAGAGGTAAAATGGTAGTTTCCTCTGACATCATCATCATTAAATTAACCCATACTTTGATCCTAGCCCAGCACTGCTTTTCAAAGCCATATGAACAATTTAACATCATTATCAGTTGTGCAGCATTTGAAATTATATTTCAGCATAATTGGAAACATCATCTGCCCTTATTTCCAATCCCCCAGTTGAGATCACAAACCAGCCATTCTGTTACTCTGTGATTGTCCGTTCTAGACACATAGCCAGGCTGGCACCTCTCTTTCAGTCTGAGGAAGTGTTACACTTAACAGCAATACTACACATTTTATCCCATCATTGAAAGTGCAGCATGCTGTGGAGGTGAAATATGCCCAGAAACCAAATCTTTTGCCATTAAGAAATACACCACTTGCACCCTTACACCAAAATTAACATCATAGTTTTGCAGACTTTGCAAAACTTGGTATCATTCTGCTTCCACATTCTGGCTTTGTAGTGTAATTTATCAGCTTCTCTCTAAGGAGATCCAAGTTGATAGTGTACTATCAGAACATAAAAAAACCGTGAACTGCTTTTAAACATGTTGCCAACAGCATGTTTTCTTCTGTATATAGCTTATCTGACACAAACTATTAGCCAACCTCCCATTTTTTCAGGTTTATTGGAAGAAGGTATGCTGACTCCACACAACTACTCATCATTGTGCCATCTTAAGTATTCATTTTAATGCTATGGTCACCAACACAGAATTGCTCACAAACAATTGACTTCTGAGTGCTGAGATAGCTATGTAGTGGGCTACAGTTAAAAAAATTTGAAGACATCACAAACTAGGGGACTGACCTTGCTGATACTTCCCTTTGAATAAGCAAGCATTTTTATACAGAAAGAAAAGGTTGTTCCAAATCCATTATGAAAGTCTACTTTGTTATGAAGAAAATTATCAGCTAGAAAACAATATGCAGTGATCCAACAATTTTGTCATAACCCTGGCAGACTTCTTGAGGCCTTTACAAGTAAGAAGTTCAGCTGTATTTCAGTGTTCAATGCTTTAATTCAAAAAGCAATTCTTCATTCAGCTCAAGATGACAGTGTAAATGTTTATGTGCTACTTTCTACATCTGTTCTGAAAAGATGAGGTGTAAGTATTATGTCGTCCGAGTCCACTACTGACACCCCATTTGCATTTGAAGCTGTACTGCTCACTAGTAATAAGTCAGACAATCTGTTAGTATGTTTCCCAGCATGTGATAAACCGCTGTCCTTTTCTGTTGTTGATTGCAGTAATAACAGGTGCTTTTAGCCTCTGTTGTACATCTTCATTTTTCCATACATTAAGAAACTCCACATACTGAAAAGCATGTTCTGCAGAAAACTATTCCATTCTTTTACAAAATGCACACTTTCTCAAAACATTAGTTTGCCATTCAGAGCCAAGATGCTACTCATCTGACTAATTCTGACTGATATTTTAAAAAGAGATAGTAACAGCTTCACACAAGAAGGACATAGAGAGCTGCTTACATGAATTCAAAGACAGAACAACGCTGTTACTTGGTACCCTGCACAACCCTTCAAAAACATTTTGAACATTTACACTATGTGATATACTTCATAAGTTTATGTCAATGACTATAAGAAGTTTTCTGTCTTGTTTTAAATGTACCTGAGAGAGATCCTTCCTGTTGAAAACACACGAAGCAAGAAATTCCCTGCTGCATCTTTCAGAAAAGTGCTGGGAACAACAAGATAAAACCCAGGCGAAAAGTCAGAGCACACATGCACTTCTCTGTCATAGGAATGGCAGACGGTACCTATAACTGGAGGAGCAGAGAGGGTCTTTGGAAGGTTAAATCGTTTCTTCTCCACCTAGAATAGATGCATAATGACGCATGGTGTTTTAGGAAAAATGAGGAGTTTTTAATAAAAGTGATCAAATATTGGTTAAAACATTTCTAAGCATGCATACATTTACCAAAGGAGACAAGTAAAGAAGAGAATGTCAGCAGATAAGCTGAACATCAAAGAGGAGCAGGAACAGCTCATATTCAGGAGTAAATTTAGGAATAGTCACCAAATAACCAGCCTGAAATGTCATGCACTTGTTTGAAACAGTCCCAAAAACTCTGCTACTTGGCATTCGATGATAACAAGAAAGTACGAGTCCACTAAGAGTTTGTACAGACAGAACTGCATCGTGAGATAAATGGCATCGTTCTAACCTAAATTAGAGATGTGGAATGTGTGAACAGTTGAATCATATCACTGCCATAGGAAATTAATGCTTTACTCTGATGTTTCAGTTAATGCTTTACAACTTCTATTTGCAAAAAGGCCAAGGCCAGGCTGGATGGGGCTCTGAGCAACCTGGTCTAGTGGGAGGTGTCCCTGCCCATGGCAGGGGGGTTGGAACTCAATAATCTTTAAGGTCCCTTCCAACTCTGACCATTCTATGAAAAAGAAAAAGGTCACTCCTGTATTACCTTCCAGACATGCAATCCCACCGCCTGGTAATTCTTCCCCTGTGCACCTTCAGTCAAAGATAGATTTTTCTCTGCCAAGTGAGTCAGATTTTTAATTCTTCCGGCCCAGTCCGCACTGTATTTCTTGTGTTTCTGCAGCAGAGCAATGCACACCTCACTCTTTTCACAGACTCTCAGCCAGAACTTAGGGTTTGTAGGGAAGCTGCTGTTGTTACGGCAGCCACCTGCAGACTGGCCTCTCACCCAGGATCCAAAAAGATTCTGCGAGTGATACAGCACTTTCTCTATCAAAATAAGAAAAACATGGTGCAGATTTCAGACACCAGAGGCGACAGAATCTTACAGAACAGATATGTGGCAGAGATCCCCCAGCCCAAGAAAATAGGTCATCATACTACTGACACTTTCTCCAAGCAGATATTCATGACCAATATTTTGAGAGGCACAAGAATGGAAGTCACAACTGCTAGTGACAGACTGATGACATGATTTTTACAACAAAAATTCTGTTTCTAGAACTCTGAAGTTTATCTCCTATCACAAAGAATGCCACAAGGCTGTCCAGAACAACAGCCTTCCAGATAGAGAATTCTAATCTCTCAACAACTAGAAAGTAACTAGACCTCAGAGAAGTATGAGACTCCTCCAAAGTACTTAAATTTCCTCTTGTGCCTTTATTCTTTCCAGCAAAGACAGAAAAGGTCTATGGATCTAAAGAAGAGGGAAAGACTAGGAAAGAAAAATTATGTCTAGTTGCACCTATTTGCAATTCAAATCAGTCTTTCCCATTGACATAATATTATTTGTAGGAGAAAGATGTTTTCTCATATCACACCTGTATAGAGGCTCTGAAGTTGTCCCTCCTCATTGACTGGAAAGCCCATGGTAATCTCATCAAATTCCCTGAAAAATTCTTCTTCATCAACCCAGAACTCTCCTTCTTGGGTCTGTGAGAGCAGTTCTGAGGCAACTACTGGATCTAGCTGACTCCATCCTTTACCACTGCACATAAGACAAACGTTAACATTTAGTTCTCTGCCCAATAAAGTCCCATAACAATAATTTATCAAATGTCCTATGGAGCAGGACAACAAGAGGATATTTCTTCATTTTATTGTCAAATACAAGCATTGAATATTTCTGTACACATGCTGCTAGTCAGTGAGAGGGATAATAAAAAGTATGAATCACAGCATATCAAAAGAAAACTTAGGAAAAAAATCCTGCTAGCAGCATTTTTAGGTGAAATAGGCACTTTCTTACAGCAGACAACACAGTTCAAAGTGTTAAAGCAAAATAAAGATTTTGTTAAAAATAGCAACAACAAAAAAAAACCCCAAACCAAACAAGTTGCACAGTGACTCTTCAGAAAGAATTTTAATGCTGTACAGCAAACATCAAAAACCACTGTCAGTATGAAGCAGCCGGTTATCCCCATGAATCTGCTGGCTAAGTCACAATAAACCAAGAATTGAAACACCTCATTATTCAGGGCCCATTAGAAGCCAGTACTTTCAACTTCTTGATCACTTCACTAGCAACAGAGAACAGTTTTGCACTTGAATAAAACAAGACTCCAAGGCCATTCAGCAAAGTGCTATCCTTTTGCAACTATGTGACAACTTACTGGTTGGCAAAGAAAACTACAAGAGACCAACTGTAAAACCAAAACTCTGCTGAAAGCTAAAAACAACAGCTGAAGTCTCAATGTAATTAAGCCATCTTTTTAATGCAGAACAATAATATATGTTTTTCTAAAATGTTTATGGACATAATCATATTATGCCCATATTTTAATGCTGAAAGTTTGCTCCTTGGGTCAGCAATCACATGCTCTTTTGCACAGTCTAAACATGTTAACAGTTCTCAAAGCAAGCTAGCAGGGTCTACCTTTTGTTCCTGTTACTTTGCTATGTGAACTGCTAAACATACTCCTGCATTTCCTTTAAAACAGATCTCTTCCTTATATGTACTCAACTCCAGTTTCTCCTACTCATATAAACCTACAGAAATGAGAGCACACAAGCAAAAAACATAAGCATTATTCCTTCTGCTATATTTTGTTTTATACATACTCCTTTGCTTGTTTTCTGCAACTGAGTCGAGATCAAATTAGAAGAGTCAAGTAAAGCTGAGTGACTATGTCACAAACATCTTATGAGTAAAGATGCTTAGATCAATAGCAGAACAAAAAAGCACCACAAAAATAAGAGAGAGAATATATACCAACATCTTAAGTTTATCTCTGTGAAGAGACACGGTGCTTTGATAAAGAAAAAAAATTGTTACTAAAAAAATTCATGTAACCACAACTCAAATTAAAATGACTAGCCTTAGAACTAATGAGGACTCTAACTGAACTCTACCGAACTCTAAAGGACTACACACAAACTGAGGTCTCTCTCCTCCGCTATAGTCCGTTAATAACATTTGTCTATGCTCTGCATACATACGCTTTGTACTTCAGAACTTCCACAAATGGTTTTCCAAATGAAAATAAACCTACTCACCCCTCACACCAAGGACCTCTCCAGCACCGCCTCCCCCAAGGATTTCGTATTCGCAGTAGGAAGATTTCCTTGCCTGACACTTCAGACAGATTCAACATGTCTATCACAATAAAGGCATGAAATTCTCCTAGTTCACTTGCACCTGAATAGCAAAAAAAAAAAAAAAAAAAAGCATTTGAAAGCAAACAAAAGAATCTGTGTGGGAGAAGGCAATTTTGAAAAAGTTGTTTTTAAATCAGTATAAAAACAGCATAAAAAAAAAAACACCAAAAGGTTTATTTTAGTTGTAAATATATTGAAATAAATTAAATAATATATTAATTCACTGCACTATCTCAAACATCTACAAATTCTCAATGCTAAAATTCATTGGAGGCTTTAAGGTTGGCTTTTATACCTGTTTTATCATGGGGTAAAGGGTGTGCATTTGTTTTTGAGACCTGACCATATTAGCACCTGATATAAAAAGCACCCTCCACCCTGAACTCAGCAAAATCCTTAAATCTTTATCCAAAGTTATATAGAATCAGACCACGAAACCTATATGGTACTAGCATCACCACTACACATTCACTGGCTGTCTTCTGCTCTGAACCCTGTGAAATTTAGATGTTTACTCTAAAACGGCTAGACCTTCGCTATTACCTTGCCTGGAATTGAGGACTGAGCAGCTTATTACACATTGTTCCTTCAGATTCATTAATTTTCTAAATAGTGCTTTCTCCAAAATCATGCCGGTCTTCTCTTTCTCTATGTGTCTTCCCGGGCCTTTGAGGGTCCATCTTTCAGCAATTCCTCCAGTCAGATCAACCAAAGCATCTGCCACCTGTCCTGCCCACAACTGCTCGTAAGATCCATGGACTCTATTTAAAAAAAAAAAAACAAACACAAAAAAACCCCAACCCAAACAACATCAAACCCAAGAGTTCCTACGAAAAGCAGAAATAAAGAAACATACCTCATATGTACTTTCAACCCTACCCTGTAGCACAATCATGACTGGACCCTACCTCACATCCCGATATATGCAAGAGAAAGCACATACTGCTTTATTTACAGAATACATCTAAAGAATACATAAGCCATCAGACATTCCACTGTTTGATGGGAATTTTATTACAATTCATTCCATCCTATTTAGAAACCACTATAGTATAGTTTTAGCAATTTGTACCTTACTATCTACAAACTATATCATCTTTTGTGATATACTAACTGTATTCTGTATAGATAAATAACATTTCTTCCTCTTCTTCAATTATTCTTTCTTCACTCTGCACAGAGTAGCACTTCCTTCAATACTTTAAGTGAGGAGACTACCCACTACCCTACCTGATACAGCGAATGCAAAAGATAGCAAAAGAAGTCAAGACTGTAATAGAATGATAAGACAATAACATCTCTACAGATAACAAAGACTATTACCTTTCAAACCTATGGAAAACCTTTAACATGCCACTGCTGCTTCACAATTTCTGCTCAATCTAACTACAGTTGAATAAGTACTTCGCACTTTAAGTCTTCTTCTGCCCTCTGCTGGCAACCATAAAATCTCGTCCAAGTTCTCTTGGACATTTGATGTTTATCTTTAAACAGCGCACTTCTTTGCCCACCTGGACAGCATTTTGATGGATGTGTCATAAACCAGCTGCATTTTCAAACACATCAACAGTACGGTTGTTTCTTCTCAAAATAAACTATCAAGTTAAGCAAAAGTGCAGTGAAACTCATACAACCAGAGCCTCAACTAGCATAAAATTACATGTTATTGCTTTCTCTGAAAATATTTGCATGCTTTGTGCTTTTCATTGAGCCCTCAGATGCTGCACTAGCAAATTATTTCACTTTAATAATTAGATGACCACTGACTTCGAATCCTGGTAATTCACCGCAGCTCTTACTTTCCATTGTAATTCTCTTCTAAGGCTATCTTATCTCACACACAACTAGAAACACACCTTTCAGATCTACAGTTTCAAGAGCAACTTCTGCACAACCCAGTATGGGAAAGCTAGCAGCCATTCCACTTTGCATTGAATAATACACAAATCTATGCCCAAAGCAGCCACATAAAATAAGCAAGTAGAAGGTCTATAAGTATTGTACCTCCCTTTACTTCCCTCAATAACAGTGTTCACGTACTTTGCATAAGCTTTTTCCAATAGTGGAAGCCAAAACAAATCCTCTGTCTGACACTGGGAAAAGCAGAGTTTACCACCAAGGCAAGGCAAACGATCATCAATGGTCACTTCCACCCAGTGTCCAAACTGCCAGACTCGACAAGTGAAACAGCCTTGGTATGACTCGTCTGTCCAGCTGGGTTGACCTGGAGGAATTACCTAGAAGGCAAAAGACAAAAATCAAGACAAATAACTACTTTTACTATCATTTTTTAACACAAAAATAGTTTAAATGACAAATGTTTGTAATAATCACAGAGTGGGGGGGGAAAAAAAAATATTATCACAAAATCAGTATAACTAAGCATAATACAGCTGGCATTCAGTTTTAAGGCCTGGAATTTACCAGTGTACCTTAGGTGAAGAATATTGCAGAAATACCAAATAAAAAACCTTCTCTATACCTTATTTAGTAGATATTTACTCTTCTGCAAAGCTACACAGGCACACAGGAACCAACAGTCACCCAAAATTCCTTGCTTCACTTGCACATCCTGCAGATTGTTTGAAAATAACCGAGGAGTGGAACAAATGTCCTAAAATTAAAAGAAGGGAAGTTAAAGCCAAATCCTGTATGACATCCTAAGGAAGCCTGTGTTTCAGGGAACTGGGAGGGTTTCAGAGATCTCTCACAAAATAAGGGGATTTTTACATCTAGAACATTTCCTTTCCAGATACAGCCTAAGCAAATAATAACAAATTACTGCCTCATGGCTACTTTACAGGTACTTACTCCACGGTAAATCTAGTTCCCGTGAGAATTTCAGTACACAAGTGTCACCATCAGGTCCAACTTTGGCAGAGGCACCAATAAGTGAATGACAAATCATCAGCTTCTTGCTAGATATGTGATCAACTGTAATAAAACTGATGCCATTCACACTGAACTGCACAACCCAAGTTACAAAAGTTTGCAAATACCACAAGAGAAAAGTCTTTCCCAAGGCAAGTAAAAATAAACTACTTTGTGTTTGAAATCACCACTTTTGCTACTAAGCCCTGAACGCTTAATCAGCTCTGAAAGCAAGTTTTTTAAAATGGTTCTTCTCTCACCTGTAATACTCCAAGAGATGGAACTTAATTGATCAGCCCTCAATAGTAACCAATGTGAAAGGTACAAAAGCAGAAAGTGGCACACTGGTGCTCATGAAGTCATTTTTTTGCCAATTTTATTTGATAACCAACAGCTCTATCACTGCTCTACAGCCATCCCCAGATGGAGGGTAGAAAAACAATACCACTAAAGACAGATTTTTTCTCTCCATTATATTTTTATAGTTCTTTCCTTCCCCACTCCACACAATGGTGGTATCACAAATACTTCACTTAAAATGAATGTAATGCAGAAATGCATTCTAAACTTTTTAGCTCTCATATGGCTTCCTGTTATGTACAGTTCCAGCTGTAAGTACAAATGCAATACAAGTCATGTGACAAGTCTTAACCTTAAAAGGCTATTCTTTCTTGCTCTCACAGAAATCAAGAACGGCAAAAAAATAGCAATAACCTTCTGAAAAATTCTTAAAATCCAGTTACTGGTTTCCAAGACAATTATGTGACACACTGAAAAATCAGGGAAAGACATAATGCTGGCTTTTAACTCGGTGTGCGTATTATTTGTATCGTGACATACATTCATCATAAAATATATGAACTTCTACTAGTACAATGAAATTCAGAAGTTCTACAACAGGATTTAAATCAAATCTACAGACAAGCACCCAGCCTTAGAAACTGTAATGTGTATATTGCTAACAATGACATACAACAGATTTATTACTTTTATATTTCTAAACAGTAAGAACACTCAGAAGCAGCCATTCAATGCTAACTACCACCTTAAGGCCCAGGCCTGCTAAAGTCAGTGTCTTTTATACCTTAAGACTCACCTTAGGTCTCAACCATGATATCTCGCCTCTGAATTGGGCAAGCGGAGTACAATAATCAAAAAAAATTGAGGCATCACTGGCTGGAAACATGGGGTCTGTGTAAAGATCTCTTTTCACAATTAATTGCTTTTTCTCTCCCAGCATTTTCAACGCAAACCCAAGTAGCTTTGCTGCTTATTTCCACAACTTTATATTGGTAAGCACCGACCTAGAATGTAAACGAGCATTACTTGGGAACTGTAACTGGAAAAACAAGTAAGCAAGACAGATTTATTTAAGAACAGAAAGCCTCTCACTCTTTCCACGGAGCACCTTGAACCATGCCATCGCTGACTTCTTGCAGCACTTGATACCACCCTAGAGGTTCCCCGCTCTACTGGAAAAGAGAAAGGTGGGGGTGTCAGAATAGACCTTTAGCCAGGAACACACTTAGACCCCTTCCCTTTCCTCTACACACACCATCCCCGCAAGGAGCCTTCACAAACGCTCCTTTCCTCACAGCCGGCCCCAACAAGGCCCCTCCACACACACACCTCCTCCCACAAACGGCCCCCCTCTTCCCGTCCCGCAGACACCCTCCACCAAAACGCGCCTCAACCAAGCCCCCTTCACAGACACCGTCCCCGGTCACCGCAACCCCCACCCAGCCCTCTACCTCACAGCGGGGCAGGCCCCGCCGCCATGTCGGGGGCAGCCGTTACCGCGGCAACGCCACTCACCACCTCATCAACCTCTGGCCCCACAGATAACGGACCGCCCCGTCGACCAATGGAGAGGCGGCCTGCGGGCACGTGGCACACGCACCACCAATCCGCCGCCGCCTAAGGAACGGGGGAGGGACGTGTCCCAGCGTGCCCCGGGGCGGGGAGCCGCCTGAGGGGAGCCGCCCCCGACCCCGGGCCCGGGGTCGTGGTGTACCCTCATAAGGGGTACCTGGGGGAGTATGGAAATTCTTCTCATCAGAGCTGGAGAAGGAAAGGTTAATGGTCACCGGAACAAAACTAGACGTATGTTTTCCTGAAGGCTGTGGCAGAGTAAGATGTCAGAGAAAGCGCTGACCCTCAGAAGGGAGTTTCCCAATAAAGGTGATTGTCCAAGGGCTCACCTGGCAAAAGGAAAAATACTTTTCATGCTTTGACGGCTACCACTGCCTACTGAAATAAAAAAACTACATTAAAAAATACTGACTTACTATAAATGACGACCAGTGATAAGAAAGGCAGGAATCTAAGGCACCCTGCAGGCCATCCTTCGCTAAAGCACTGCTGGTTCCAAGGGTTTGGGACCAGGTGAAGGCATGCAGAAGCGGGATGCTTGCTTTTTCATATCTGGGCTTTTTATGTTGGCATTTCTCAAGAAGTTCAGGTGTGGTCGAGTCAGCGTGACAGGACATGATCTTCACCAAAAGCACTGTTCATACCTCAGTCTAAGGGTTATATCACCTAGTCCTTGGTCAGAGAGGTTGTGTTAACGAGGGAGGCCCACAGGAAACACCTGTCGGATGCGTTTCTGTCAGAAATGAGTGCAGAAATCTCCACACAAACCACCTCAGCAGAACAGAGAGACTCAGGGGCCCCTGCCGGAGCTACCTGACCACTGACGGATCCACAGACACGTTCTCTGCCCCCTGCTGACACCTGTGGTACAGACACCAGGCTTCTCCCCTGCATACAGCAAATTTAATCAGCAAACAAGACATTTCACATTTAAGTTTTGACCCTTTCAGGAGCAATGGAAACATGGCCATCAGTAAGAATATGGACCCCTCTCGTCTATGGCTCATGCGAGAGCTGCAGCTGCATGTACTGCAAGTGAGTGGGTAGGGCAAAGGGGAAAAAAAAAGGCCTCTATGTTAGGAACTGTGAGGCTCTTATCTGTGGGATTTCACCCATGAAATGTGGCTTTCTTTGGGAAACAGTGATCACAGATCAGAACTGCATAAATTTCATTGAAGGGCAGATTCTAGAAAGCAGGATGAATCTTGAGCTCTAACTGTAAATACAGGAGATCCAGCCTGGAACAGTGCACTAATTAAACACATAAAATTATTTATGATGTTATTAGAAGAAAGAAAGAGATGGAGATTATCTTGGTGTCTAAGATATCTGACATGCTTTCCTAGCCCCACTATAAAGTTGGAAACAGGCAAATTCGTCCATTACGCACCTGGCAAAAGCCCCCAAACTCTTTGGAACAAAAGCAGCAGAGAGTTTTCTCTGTTGCTGCTTGGCAATTCTGCTGGGTTAAACTATTTCTGAAGACAGAAACGTAGGTCTATTTAGACAGTAAGTCTTGAAGAGAATATTCCAAGACAAAATGATACTTGCCTTTTTGTCAGTCTGTTTGTCAGTGCACTTGACAAAGGTGTTTCATATTTCCTTGTAAAAAAGGAAAGCAGAACCAAGAGGCTGAGGCCAGTTGCTATGGAAATTCAAACAGTTTAAAAGGATTTGCATCCAGTCAAATAGCCAGCTCGTTTCCATGTGGATGAATACTGCCCTTTGACAGAGTAGTGTTTGATATTTTCATGATTATTTTCCAATTTTAGTGTTTCATCAACCTCATGTTTGCTTTTGTCTCCCACTTCTGATGGTTTCAGGACAGGGAGAAAGGTTAAAGCGATCGAGCAACGGTGGTTGGGTCCAACGTGTGTGTTTCTGCAACCTCGGACACACAGACGTTGTTCAAATTGCACAGGGGAGCTCTTCCAATTCTTCGGATCCTGACGCCAGGCTGAGGAAGGCACAGGCTTAGTCCCTGCAATACCACTAGGCTGACAGTGGTCGGAGCTGCGGCAGAGGAACAGCACAGAATGTCATTTCGCTTAAGGAACATTAGCTTATGCTAAAAGTAGCATGAAATCTCTGATGGTTTTTATCAGCCATCCAGAAGCAGCCTGGTATCAGGGCGCTCTCTTCAGCTGCTGGGAAGACAGATTCTTCCAGAAAGACAGAGTGGCGTGGCCTGAGGAAGACTCCCACTGCTAAACAAAGACCTCCTTCATTACCACTGGCACACCCAGAGGTAGAGCACAGCTCCAAACTTCCATGCTGGCTACCACAGCACAGAAGAAACAAAATAAAAAGAATACACAAAGCCTATGCTTCCCTAGGTCATACACTTAGGGTCATACACCTGGAATGTCAACCAGATATTGCAACTTAATCTCTGTGACACTTTCCACCAAACCACAGGAAAGTGAAGAATATCCAATCTCCCACCCTTTCCTATCACCTGCCACTCTTCCTTAAGACCCTGCACCTCACTAAGTATGCTTTTGAAAAAGGGTCCAATGCTCTGCAAAACCATTTCCTAAATTTTAGAGAGAGACTTGTCTCTAGTATATTAGAACATCTTCCTTGTGGGGCACAGAGCATACTATGTTCAACATAATCCTAATGCTCTTGATGAGAAATCAGAGGCGCAAGACTTGAGTTTTCCAGTGCAGAAGGTGCATGCACATAGCAGGGTGAGGGGAAGTGTTCACACTGGCTCAGCCATTTAATACAACCAGCTGCTCTCCCTCTGTATAGAGTGAAAGGTCATCTCCAGAGTATGGAATAGATTTTCTTTACACCCCTTTATATATAAAATAAAAGGCTGCCATGTCCTTGTAAGACAAGCTCTAACTGGTGCCCAAACTATTACTGTAACTAATGAAAAAACAGGATAAATGCACAATATTAATAAAAAAGAATCTTTTTAAGTTGGTATGGCATACACAGCAGCATTTGAGGTAATTTTTGAAAAACCGTGTGCAATTTCCACTTTAAAAGGATGCTGAAACATCATGCTGCACCCCAGAGCTAAAGCAATACCTGAAGCATGGAAGATACCTTGCAGCAAGAGACCAAACAACTCAATCTGTTTTCGGGAAAAGAGGTTAGTAACAGAAAGCAGTTTATGTTTTGCAAACAAAGCACTAGTTTCCAGAGATGGAAGCTGAAACTAGACAAATCCAAACTAGAAACCAGGTGTGCAGTTCTAAGAATGCATGTAATCAAAAGCTAAAACCACTTACCCATGTAATTTAAATTGGGTCCTCCCAACAGAAAAATGATTCTGTGTCTCAGAGGACAGAGGCTCGCACTACTTCTACTGCACTTTTCTGAATACACAAAGTCTGATATTGTGGTCATAACGACTTTAAGCTTTTATCAATCTATAGTAAAAAAAAAGTGAAAACAAATATGACATGATTTATAAGTGATGGCTGTATTGTGTTGTTTTATCTTTGCACAAATACAAACTGGGAATACAGATTGAAGAGGTGTAGGCGCCCTGAGTGAATTGTGCAATACATGTGCTTAGTGTGGATGTACAGAAGGCCCTGTGTTATCCGAAAAAGGCAATGGCCAAGGTCACTGCAGCGCGAGAACATGACAAAGTTTTGGTTAAGTCAAAAATGTTTGAGATGCTTGCTACAATTGTTCTCAGTTAATGGAGTACATCGAATATTGCGATGTATCATGATGGCAAAATTGCTAATACAACCTTAACAGAGTAATACATGGAGTTAAGAAGAATTATACTTAACGTATTAACCACTGTGGCTATGAAATGCTAAAAAATTCCATTTTGTTAAACGGTTTGGCTCTTCAGAACTTTTCTACAAGTGGTGTTTCTAGATTCCATGTTGCCCTGCTCAAGGCTGTGATGAAATAAAGTAACTTTCATTTTCAAAATAAAGACAACCCCGTCTCTTGGCATCTGCTTAAATAAAACAGATTTGCTGTACTAATCTTACAGATCAGAAATGAATGTACCAATGATAAGGGAAATAGTTTCTGTTTAATCTCAGTCTAATTTGCCCATCAACGTGAAGTCTACTACAAACCTAGATAGAAAGTAGCCTGAAGCATTAATTTATTTTGTGTCAACAAAAGGCAGACTTATCTCCACAAACTTGCTGCCAGTCTTTTGTCTCTCCAAAATAAAAATGTACTCCTTGCTAACAGGAGCAGCAAAAGTACCCAAAGAAGGACTCATGGAATACTTTCAACAAATCTTGCTCTGCTTCTGTGTTTCAGAGAACAAATCTTGTGAAAGTAGCTGTCTTATGGGATCTCACAGAGGTAAGAGCGGAAACACTAACTTAGGTCTCGTGGTCTTTAATCAGCAGTCAGTCCTGTGAGGTTCTGCCAGGATTTTCCTGCTCTGATCCACATACATCCAAACACACAGATGATGTGATCTGTTTTGGTCAGTTGTAGTAACAATTGCTGTTCCTAGGCACCATTTCTCAGTGACCGTAGGTAAGAATGGGTGCGTAGGCTGATCCGCTGCACTCAGCTGAACCCACCCACAACATAGCGAGCACTACAAATCCATGACAGATAATTAACTTAGTGTTTGTGGTCCTCTCAGCTCTGTGGGCAAATTTGAAGAACTAGTGATACCTGCAACCACCAACCAGCTTCTCCTTAAGGAAAGTACCACCAGCAGAGAGAGAGAAATCTTTGTGACTGCTGGTAATGGCATTCCTGCAGTCTCTGACACACCAAGCTGGGGCCTGTCCTCTGTCCTGGGGACGCTGACCAGGCAGGCCCTGGAGCAGGATGCTGGAGCAGCAGCTCCCACCAGGGGGTCCTCTGTGGCACTCCATCCCGCTTTGAGCAACACAGGACTAATTTCTTTTTCTGTAATTTTACTTTTCAGTATGGTCTCTTCTAACACTTGGGAAAATTGCACTTTTAGGAGTCTCTAGTGTCTAAATTCGCAAAAATATTTATTTTCTAGCCAGCCAGGCTATGTGGGGGATTCAAGGTCTCCGTGNAGGTCACCGGGTGTTTGATTAATTATCTAAACGGCAATAAATTGTTGCGGGTTCCTCCGACCGCCACACGCCCCCACGGCAGCAGAGAGCACCGGGAGCCGCGCCGAGGGGCCGGGCCGATGCTCCTGCTAGTTCCCGGCGGAACACGACCGGTGCTCGGGAAGCAAAGCAGAGCTGCCCCCCCGCAGTACGGGGCCGCACCCAGCCCGGGGGNGGGTGGGGACTGATCGCGCTGTGACCGGGGCGGCGGCGAAGGACCGCACTGCGCATGCGCCCGCGCCTCGGCTGCAGTACCAATGGTGGCGGGCAGAGGGCGGCAGCACCGCGCATGCGTGAGGCGCGGGCGTGGGAATGAAGCGTGGCTGGAGGGGGCGATCGAGGAGACCCCGGGGGGGACGGGAATGTGTTGGTGGGAAGGAGAGTCAGCCGGAGGGACAGGGAGCTGGTAGAGGGATGGAGAACTGACCTTTAATTTTTAAAATACGTATCCTGGAACCCAACTGGTCGGTGACGCTTTACACCTTATGGATGACGTTAGACTTAAATCCCATGCACTGATCAGTANTGTGAAGTTCTCTCTCTTGATCCAGAGAACTTCTTGCCCCAGTGCCGAACCCCAGAGCCCTTCTCCCGGAAGCTGCAGCACTCGTCGGCATTGCTGTCGCCTCTGGGAGAGCACAGCTGCTGCCGACAGAACGGGCTGGGAATGGGTATTTTATNCTCGGCTGCAGTACCAATGGTGGCGGGCAGAGGGCGGCAGCACCGCGCATGCGTGAGGCGCGGGCGTGGGAATGAAGCGTGGCTGGAGGGGGCGATCGAGGAGACCCCGGGGGGGACGGGAATGTGTTGGTGGGAAGGAGAGTCAGCCGGAGGGACAGGGAGCTGGTAGAGGGATGGAGAACTGACCTTTAATTTTTAAAATACGTATCCTGGAACCCAACTGGTCGGTGACGCTTTACACCTTATGGATGACGTTAGACTTAAATCCCATGCACTGATCAGTAAATAAGTGAACTGTAAGCCCCGATTGATAGATAGAGAGTCCCGCAGAATGAAGTCTTAAACCAAACCCCTGAATGAGAGACTGCAAACAATGAATTCTAAACAACTGACGGAACGTTAGTGACTAAATACTCAGTTTTGAGCAACACATGCATGTAAAAGCAGGAAAACATTCCATTTGAAGTGCAGCAGAACAGGAGGATACAGCAGAGCAGGAACATCTTACAGCACTGTTCATAGGTCTGATTTTAGCCACCACATGCAAGAATCAATCCATAGGACAGTAGTAAACCGCACTTCCACTGAACCTACCTGCATCGCACTGACCACAAATGAAGGAGGAGAGCGTGTGTCTGGGCACCCTCAGGCTTCTTTTCTGCTGTTTTACATGGGATTCCTTGAGGATTAAGGCAGCCTCTTCTGTCTTTACCTTGCCAATCTGAAGATAGCACATACAACTTAAATAACCATGTTAATCATCAAGAGGTGGCTAATTATGTTACTTTGATTTAAAAGTTACCTTTTTTCCCCAAATCTATATAGTAGGCAGGGGATGTCATGACTGAAAATACACATCAGCATGTGGTTTTAGCACAGTTCCTCTCCTGTGCAGTACTTTGCAAATCTAACATCCTTAGATTGTATCAGGTACTTTAACCAAATCTTGCACAACAAACAGCTTACAGTAGTGAGTATTTAAAATAAAAGCAAGAACAACTGAATGGTCTTCAAGGCAAACTGAAAAACTTTTTTTTTTTTGACAAAAACTTCATAGAACAACATAGAAAGGACTCCAAAGACAATTCACTAACAGTGCTTTCTCCCATCTATTCTTCAATATAGTTGCACTCATATCTTTGCCCATGAAATGAAAAGAATTTATGAGGAGATACTGACTGTACAGGCCCAGCATCAAAATCATACATGGGCTTCAATACGAACAGAGCTTTGACACATCCCATCTGAACCCAGCTAACCAACTCTGTCAACTTTGTACATCGAATCCAAGACACATGGATTAATGTGAAAGAGAAGAGTCAAATTCCACATCTTGCAAGGGAAGTATTTCAGTTCCTACAAGGAGCAATGGCTGAGGAAGTTCTGGAGTGTTAAATATGTTGTCTAGATTTGGGTCTCCTCCTCCACACTGATGGACGGTAATTCCCCTTCCTGATGGGGTACATTTTATACTGCATGAGTAAACAAAGGGATTCAGTCCCTAATAAAAGTACAATTGTGATAGTGACTACATGCATGCATGTCAGTTTTCAGAGCCAAAGACTGGCTGGGAAAATGAACGCTTATGAAGATTTAAGCTAAATTTTCAGATTTTTAAAAATTTATTTACAGCCAGGTAAGATGCATACTTGTTTCTTGCTTGTTTCAGCCATTAAGAACAAGAAGAGTAAAGTTATCTGAGTATTAATGTTTTTATCAGCATAGTAAATGCAAGTGCAATGTTAGACAATGAAACATATACTGCAAATAGGCCCAGGAAGAGTTGTTCCAGCTAATTCCATTCCTTTATTGGAAAGCAAAGAGAGCTCTGTAAAGGAAAGATGGAGCAGAAAAGATTTAATTGAAGCAAAGTGGGATGCAAACTATCCTGCAGCTGTATGCCAGCCCCAGTGAAACTGCTGGCTGCATCTTGCTCTCACATACCACAATCCACTGGCTTCCTAGGGAGGTTTTGCCATAAAGGAGCTTGGCTGGGGCCCTTCTCATTTTCCACATTTTTCTGGGCAATGGTTTCAAGAGATACTGCCAAATGTCCCTCCCTACCAAAGCACTCCAGCCTGTCTTCAGGCTTCTCTCCCTTTACAATTCTTTAGCTTCCCTATTCTCTTAGCCTCAGCACTGAAGCCTTTAAAATTCATCTCACTTAATGTCCCAGCCGAAGTTCCTGATTTTGTCTCTCTTCTCTTCACTACATCATTTTTACCTCATCACCAAGAACCCCAAAAGAAACATTATTTGTATTATTACAAATATCTTCTTTTTCCAATTATAAAACCCTTTAAAGCTGAAATTCTTTTCAGCTTTTCTTCTCTTTCAGGTTCACTTTCTCTCATTTATGCTCTGCCCACTCCATCTTCTCCTTAGTTTTCATAAATCCTCTCCTTTTCCCAGGCCTACCTCATGTTTTACTTTCTCTCAAACGTTTCCCTTTCCTTTACAGCTTTCCCTGCATTCCCACTCACTATACAGATGCAGAGAAATTGTTTTTTACTCCATGCAAGCCCAGTAACCAAGTGGGTCTCAGGCCCATTCAGTTCAGCTGAGCTCTGTCATTGTTTGGCCTGGCTACTCTCTTCCATTCCATAACAAAAGAAGTCAGGGAGGGAGGCCACAGACTTCAGAAACTGTTACCTGCTATGTTTTCTGGTTTTGCTGAAAAAGAACTGAGAAATCTAGACAGTTTCATCTGGCACTGTAAGGGCAAAAGGTAAAGTGAGATTTATGTCTTTATAATTACAACCAGGACAATCTTGAAAAGAATAAAAATATTCCTGTTGCAATCCTGGGTCATTCAAAGACTACAACGTAGCAACACAATAGACGCTAAAAAGGCACAAAATGTTAAAACACTTCTGGTTTTATGTTATAAAGGACACATTTACCATTGGTTTTTACTGAATGTATTCATAACAAATTCAGCCATGTGAAATGTATTTTCAAAGAAACAGAAGTCCTGCAGTTGAGCCCAAATAGAAAGTTGGGAAAAACAGATAAAGCAAAAGCAATATTGGAAATGTGCATGACTTACACCCTTTGAAGATTCACCACAAGGAAACAGAGGTACCTTTTTACTGGTTTGATCTGATGTTACAAAGAAGGTCTGAGAACAACCTCAGTGGTGGCCCTCACATGAGCAGATGTCTTTGCCTGTCTAGATTTATTCATAGTCTACTGAAGAACTGATCTCAGGTCACCTACTGGTGCCACAAGGTGGTACCAGTTGAATCTACACAAATACTGAAAGCCTGCCTGGTTGGATGGCATAAAGGTTTGTTGTTTTACAAGAGGTTTACTCCTATAAAGGGTGTGATTAAACAGTAATGAGCTTTAGAAAAGATGGTCAATAACCTTGTTGCTGCAAAGGAGAAAAAGCAAAGCTGTGGAAGTTGCACTGATTAGTCCTGCTGCATCTCTGCACATTTCAGAAGCCTGCATTCTGGAAGGCAACAAATGCACATTTCTGCCCCACTAAGCCCACCAGAGTACAGCCAAACATCTAAGTATCAGTGAACATGCCTAAGGAAACAAGAAAAGGGGGGAAATGATATCACAATCTGTCACAAATGTTGCATGGCCCTGAAAACATTTTTGCCTTCACAATGTTCAGAGTAAGACACACCTGTATTAGGGATTAAGAAGATCAGCATTTCTGGACCGCTTCCTTATATGGTAACCAGTACAACTGTAGGGTTTGAAGACAAAGGTATAATATAATAATTCTTAAATGACTAAAACTCCTGTCACCACTGTTTTCAGTCCGGTGGGTCCAGTACATTTTCAAGTTTTTCTTAATTCATTTTCTCCCACCTCAAAAATTAATCATTAGATTTGCAGACAGAGGTATTGTGCTGCGTGAAACCAGTTGCTACAGCTGTTAAAGAACAGACAAGCTTCAGAACACTCAGGAGCCTTCATTAGGTCCAAAACAGATGTAGGAGATCTAAATAAAATTAGCTGAGCTAATTACAACTAGAAAGCAAATGCTCAGAGTTTAGCCAGGTGCGTTATCACTTAGATTGTCTCCGAAAGACAAGATAGCTGACAGCTTTGAAGTAAAAGAGAAGGGGATAAGAGAGGAGACAATGTTGGGGAAGAGAAACTGGCAGCTTGATGCCTACGAAACACAGAGGTTAATGAGGAAATATATTGTGATATGCCATAAAACCAGTAAGGCTATTGAGCCCATAGTTTTATTTGAGGCTGAAGAAGAGCTCATGTGTCCAGACAGCTTTTCTACTTTCTCCTACTGAGCTGATCTAGAAAAGACCTCTTCCTACAAATTATTTTTCTTATGTCTTATTCTATTGTCCACGGTCATGTTTCACTGTTATAGATGTCATATTTGAGTGGAATTCCACAGCTCACTCCCTGTTACAGTGCAGCAAGCACTAAAACTCTCTTTATACCAGCCATGATTAGCTCTAAAGGTACATTTGGACACAGATGTCTTTGAGAGATGGGATGAGCAGTTACAAGGCAAGCATTATATGGATTCCCTTATTAGCTGTTTAATATAAGCAGCTTTTAAAAGGCTAGATTAAAAATTTAAAGAAGCCTACGGTAATCGATAGCTTCTGGTCCTGCCCACCTCCATTTTACCATCTTTATAGTTAAATGACCTCATTCTCCAGTATGACTCCACAGTGCATAAGAGCTCTCCTAGTGATTATCTGGGATCTCCCAACCCTTCTTCCTATCACAGTTTCTCCAAATCACTACTCCTGCTGCTTGTCTCACTTCTTGAGCTTTCTTCACTTCTTATCTGGACCAATGCACAGCTTTGATCTGTCTTAACTCTCAAGTTCAGTTAAGAAGCAATACAAAACTGAACAGAAAAACAATATATAAACAGTAACATTAAGAAAATACAGTGTTCTCTCCTTCATTTCTTTTACTCCAAAACAAAACTCTGCCCTCTGTGATACAAGTCATCACAA
>VXBW01000997.1:0-77246 GCA_013400375.1 Thinocorus orbignyianus
CTAACCAGGTGCCTGCACTACAATTTTCTGGATTGTCTGTGCAAGCATGTAACTTTGAAGAATTTAGAAAAGTCAATCTTAAAATAGAAGGATGTTTTGTCTTTTTTTTTTTATTTTTATGCTTTTGTATGTGAAAGCAACCATTTCTAACTATGCTTGAAGAAACAGTGCTTGAACATATAGGGTCTTTGAAAATGCTTAATCTTAACTAACAGTTGCTCTTGGGGAATTTTTTGCTTTTCTGCTTCACATCTTTTCAAAAACGGAATTGTAAACTAAGTATCTCTGGATTAACAGGCTTGATCAGAAATTCAGAATTTTCTTAAAGTCAGATCTGGTTAGCCAGTTCAGTATCTCATGCAGAAGTAGTGTGGTGGGGAGGAGAAGGTGAAGTTTGAAGGACTTGATCCGCTAAAGCTGATAAGACAGGTTGCTTTCGTGATTCTCTTACGGGGGCACGAGGCTGGGTAGGAGCACATTTTCCCTTAGACAAGCATGTGGGCTGGCTAAACTATTGTCAGGAAATGAAAATGAGATTGCTATAGTAACGGTTACACACCCACACTACTCACACAAGTTTTGGATTATTAGCTGCTTTTTTGGCCTTGTTACACAACATGTATAGCGAGGATGCGTTAATGCGGCTGTGAGAGCCTTCACTTTTGTATTTCCTGTATTTGTTTAAGTTGGCCATCTTGGTTTGCTGGCCTGAATTTTTTAAAACTAATCATTTGAAAAACAGTTTAAAAAAAGAAAAAAATGTTGGGGGGAGGGGAGTTGGAGAGGCCAGAATGCTTACGTTAAACTCTTTGATAAAGGCAAGGCACCCAGCCATTTCCTCGCTCTTAGTGAAGCACACAGGGCAAAATTTTGGAAGTGTTGGAAAAGGTTCAGTCTGGGAGAGAGAGGTCAACAGAGAACAAAAATTGATGGCCTGTCGTGCCCAGAGAAGATGTAAACTAGGCTTGCTCATCTCGAAGAGAGTGCCAAGGTTACGGACTAGAAATTCCTCTTTCGACTCCCTTTCTGAACTGGAGCAATGCTGATGATATTTGTGACTATAAATGGAATTGCTCTTGCCCTTCCTTCTGGGCTGCCTTCAGATGTTACCATTGCTCAGCGTTACGGCCACAGAAACAGCAGGCAGTTACATCTTGAGCTGCTGGAATGGTTTTTGATATGATTTTGTGTCTTGTGACCTGTGAAGCTACTTTGAAGAAACAGTGCCCAGGTTAGGCATAATGAGGTTACTCCTGAACTGGCAGGAATGGGCTCTTGTTTCCTGTAGAGGTTTTCTTCTTGGCTTTTGAGTGGATTTCATCTTTTGCAAATATAGATATATGACATAAGAGCTTGAAAATGTAGAAAATCCCTACAACCTGGAAATACATGTAACAGCAGCTTTTTCTATAGTTGCACAAGTACTATTTACGTACAGTGTCGTCAAGCTGCTATTTTAAATTCTCAGGTTCCCATTTCACTTGTGGATTTACACAAATCTTGCATTAAGTAATTCATGAAGTCATGTGTGTTAGAAGAAGTCAGCACTTGGTGGCAAGTGTAAGGGAAGAGTTATATATACTGTTAATATTACATCTGTATGAAAGATAACTTATTTTCTGTCTGTCTAGTGTAATCGTTTTTCCTCCAGACTCTGTTGCTTTTAGGTAAACACAAGATTGTAGAGAAGTGAGCATGTTAGGTCAATCATAACAGAGTCATAGTAAAAAAAAAACCAAAAAACAAACCCAAACCAAAACAAACTTCTGTGAAAGAGACGTAACCTGAAGCATTAGCAACTGCTTCAAATATATAAGAATGAGCTTGTAGTTATAAATACTTGACAAAAAAGGAGTTCATTTGGCATCTAACCTTAGTGGAATGTTAAAACAAGTCAATAGAGGAAGTCCTTAGCTGGGAAAGTGATTATTCATTGTTATCCATCAAAATAATTACCCATTAACTAAGATAAGGACCCTAGGGAATTCCAAGGGCTTGTTCAGGAAACGATCTGTCAGGCTGAAGCAGGCTGTTTATGAGAGCTGGAACACTTCCTGGGAAGAGGAAGCAACCTCATGCCGGTTTGCAGCAGAGCATCGTGCTGCCTTCTGAGCATCATGGGTGGGTTCTAACAGCCGTACTGAATTTCCCGTAGTGGGGAAGACCCCGCCTGCTGGGATTTAGAGGTGAGTAGCTTCCTGTGGGGTGTGAGGTTCTGTATGGTGGCAGTCTTGGGGTGCCAGGTGGCACGTGTGCCCCTCTACTGTGGGTGAGTCGGCTCTTAGGTGGAGTAGCCCACCTCATGTTTATTTCAGGAAGCTGAACTGTCAGAAATGCGTACAGGCAACTGCTGTTGTGCAGCTAGTAAGCAGAACCTTACTTCTGTGTTAAAATGATGCAGGTCAGTTTTGGCACACTCTGATTTCTTCTCAACAGGCTCTAAATCTGGCCTGTTTTGATGTTTTGAGTAATGTGCTCTAGGCAGTCTTGCTTTAGCAGGGGAGTTGGACTAGATGATCTCTAGAGGTACCTTTCAACTCTGACAATTCTGTGATTCCGTGAGTTTTGTTCAGGTGTGATTTCCTGTCCCCATGATTACTTGGCCTCTCAGAAAATCTGAGATATAATTTATGGGTTGAAAATAAGGCTAAGGATTAAGATTTGGAGGGAATTGGTTATAGTGTTCTGGAATGGGGTGGAGATTTCAGATGACGTAGGAGTAAAGTTATCTGTTTGTATCTGTCTGCATACTAGAAGAGGAACAACATGCTGTTAGCAGTGGGAATGCTTTTCCCCTTGAGGTTCTCATTCCTTAGTTTGCTGTGCTTGGAGATATGGAGCAAAAGTCAGGATATGTATCGCAAACTGTTCTCTTGGAGGGAGAAAGCAACATGTTGGTCCCAGCACAGGGGGGAGCAGGAAACTGTGTCAGGTGTCCAAATACATCCAAACAGTGAACTCTCTGGATTTCTGGAAAAGAGTCAGGTTATGCAACTGCAAAATCTGATCCTGGGACTCAGCTTCAGAAAAGCTCACGTCTCTCACAGCAGCTTCGTGCTGCTTGTGCTCAAATGCAGGAGCGTTGGCCCATTCAACCATGACTCTAAAGGGTCTGGTTTTACCAATGAAAGCCAAGCTTCACTAGGACACTGTTATTTACAAGTTAAGCAGGCTGCAACATAGCAGTGTAAATTGGGCTTGAAGAGAAAATCACGCCTTTCTAGTTATCGATGTGTTCTGAAACTAAACCAAAAGTTGTTCTTCCGAGTAAGACAAATTTAAAGGGAATTTGGACCTTGGGAAGTTCCCAAAAAGGAAACTTGTGTTTTCTTCAGCTGTGCGCTCAAAATAGTGTCATCTTTACCTTTTCAACTCTTCCTGATTCCTTTTCCCTTGGAGACGTATTTTGACTGAGCACGCTTGGCTCTGTATCATTTGTCTTGAACCTTTTACTACATTGCTTTTTTTTTGTAAGCTCTTTTTTGTTTCTGTTCCACTGTCACAGTGGTATCCTCCAACTTTTAGTGTGGGATTAATGGTTTTCTACATTTGCATGAGATGCTTGAGGACCAGCTCTTAGATGTTAATAAAGCTGGTTGAGATGTGAGTGCGTACAGTGGCTTGGTGAGGTTTTTGTGTTGGAGTGACTTCCAATGCTTTTTTATAACTGAAAGTCATTGGGCCACTTTACATTTGTGTGCAGTGAGATAGTTTTAAATGAATGCCTGCTGTTAGGAATTTCTTTCTTGGAAAGTAGGATAGGTGTTTGTATTGTCCGAGCTGAAAGGTTAGGAACTTAAACCTTCTGAGTCTGTGGTTCTGTGTGCATTTCCATGTTGATCACATTGTTAGCATGAAGGTACTGTGTGGTTGGTGGAATCATTCTTCATGAGCTGAAAAGCAAGCTGAGGGGACACTCCTGTATTTTACAGCTGAGCTTTTGAGTGTGCATGGTAGCTTCATACTGTTTTAAATATAGATCAACTTGTTACTGATTTTATTCTTCGGTAGTTGTTCCTCAGCACCTTTGGCCAGGAAGGCACCACTGTGGTGATGAGGATTCAGATTAACCGTGGTATATTTCCTCTGCATTTTAACCTTCCCTGCTGCCATGGAATTTGCAGGAACTTGGGTGAAGGTGGGAAGGGCTTTGAAGGGAAAGGGTAATAATGTAGGTATCTCTTTTTTTATGTTGAGTGTTCTTCCTTGCTGCTGGATGCTTATGCACTTGATGCAGCTTGGCAACAGCACTCCTCTCTGCTTCTGACTCTTACCTGTAGCATCAGAAAAGTTCAGGAGGTGGGAATGCATACGAATCATCTCAAGTCTCTTGAGAGTAGTGGTAGTCTGGAGAAGCCACTTCAGAGATTTGCAGGCTCAGTCTCATCTGCCACACAGCATGATCTGGCTTGGACCATATGTTGCTTAGAGGGTCTGTGTGACTTGACACAGATGTTATGGAAGTGTCTGGAACAGGGCATCAAAAATAGAGGGGTTAAAGAATAATTTTGGATGAGAGAACTGTGTTGTGTTAATATTACATTCCAAAGCAGTGAAGAGGCAGAGCTTATGTTTTAAATTAACGCGCGTGTGCTGGAATCATTTACTTCATCCACATTAGTATGCATCCACTTGTGCTTTAATATATAGTGCTCTCATCCAGCAGAAATGACAGGTTTATTTAATGGAGCATGGACTAAAGCAGCAGTGGAAATTGAGGGGAAGGTGGATGATTGAAGATTCCTTTCTCTAATGTCCCTGCTTCTCCTTATTTGAAAGGAGAGGGAGAGCTAGCAAGGCTATCTTGTCAGCATGCCTGTGTTCGTTAGGAGCCTTGGTTGGCATTGGGGGAAGGGTGTCTGGTTTCTTCTGCTTTTCAGTCAGATCTTAGTGTTTAAGCACCACTTGGGTGGTGGCTGATTTGTTGATCAACTGACTAGTCTGACACTGAAGAAGACCAAATCAGGACTTTAGAAGATAATTTTCAGAGCATAGAGAAGATCTTTCTTTGACGTGGCGTAGGCGTATGGACTATGCTGAGGTATTCATAAAGTCAATGCCAGGCACTTTTTTTTGCCACGGGAAAAACTTGTCCTGGGTGGTGCGTGATGGACAGTGATGGGTTTACCTCACAGTAAGGTAACTCTAATGATTCTATGATTCTAAGGTGAATCTTGTGACCTTCACTTTGTTTGCTCTTTAGTCTTTTTGGTGGTGAAAATGTATTTGGCTCTCTACCCATGACAGTGGTGTTCTAAGTGTATAATCTGACCTGTGTGCTATTGGTGAAAGCATTTAAGGAAGTGTCTGATCAGCATGTTACATTGAGGTTCATCTGGATTAGATTAATAGGGCAAGTGTTTTAAGAGGGGGTTAAAAAATAGGGGGGGAAGCTGCACAAAGAGTGGATTATCTTCAAATATGGAAGCCCATTTCAGTTTGTCGTGTTTCTGCTTTGTCCAGGTTTCGAGGGAAGTGTCTGTGGGCACAACGTTGATGACTGCCCAAATCACAATTGCCAGAATGGAGGTATATGTGTGGATGGTGTGAACACATACAATTGCCGCTGTCCCCCGCAATGGACAGGTACGTACTGTGGGAAGCACTGTTGTGTGGGCTGAGCACGCTTTATGGGTGTGAAATGCAGGACTCCTGGCCTTTACCCAATGTACAACTCGAGCTGCAAGTGGCTGAATGCAGCTCACATCTGTGCCTTGTTCTGCAGTCTGGGGGGCAGATGTCAGTGGAGCTCTTAGAAGATTGTTTGCATCAAAGCCAGTGTAATGCAGGGTGGTTGCCCATTGTGCTAGGCAGTATTCCAGGATTACTGGAATAACTATGCTTCTAAACCCTATGTATGGGTTTAACAGACAGGTACTGTGATTTTGGAGCTGCAGTTCAGTGCAACTACCAGAGCTGCACTTCTGCTTGTATGGGTTACTTTATAAGAGGATGTGTGATCTACAGAAGTACAAAGCACGGTCTTTGCTGTCACAGATGTATGTGTAAACACTGCTTTGCTGATACATTTGGAGGTATTTTTAATCTGGGATAATGATCCTCATGTAGATAACAGTAACACTGCTGAAGAACAAGATAAATCTGAAAGAAGGCATAGGTGGGAGAAAGGGAGGTAAGAGAAGAAGTGTATGTATGGGAAGCTCATGTTTTTGCTACTGTTACTCTCCTGCTGCGACTGAGTTTTATCTGGAGTTCCCTGACTAGCAAAGCTACTCTTGCTTCATAAATGAGTCTGCTTTACTCTGAATCTATAGTGGGGAAAAAGTGTGAATTTTAAGAAAATGTTATGCGTGATGTAAGGAAGCAGCTTACAGGAAATTTGGTGTTATCTTTAGTCACAAAATGTCTCCATACCTCAAAAATAAACAAATACCTCCGGTTTTAGAGTTGTTTTGTGGGTTGGTGTTTTTTGGTTGGGTTTTTTTTTTTGAGTCATACTAGTTGTTCTTAGCTGGCACACTTTTTCAATTGAGTATATTTTTGCCCTTCAAAATTATAGGTAAAAGTTAAAAAAAGCTCTAAAATTGGAAAGCTAAGGTATGGACTCAGTTCGCATTTTTCCTTTCATAAAGTAAATTGGGATACTTGTTTTGTAACTAAACTTGAACTAGTTCCTCAGCTTCTGAAAGACCTTTAGCATCTTTTTTACTGTATCAAAAAATACTTTGAAACCAGAACATCTGTAATGATTGGTAGTTCAGGCAAATTTGCTATGAGGACTTTGCTAGAGACCAGAGGTTTCATATTGTTCTAGCTTTTTTTTTTCCTCAGAGTATCATTCTCACTGTAAACCAGTTGTTATTAACTACAAAGGAGGCTGCCAGTTAAGAACCCTCATTAACTTAAAAAATGAAGTTAAAGCCGCCACATAAGAATGAAATGCACCACTCCTTGCATAGTTCATTGAAACTAGGAATTAATAAGAGAAAATGAGGTGTCCCCTTAATGAGCAACTTCTTCTCCGCTGCTTCCCTCTCTGTATGTCCTTAAAGCCTGCAGAAAGTGAAACATGCAAAGGAAAACATGGAGAGCTTGGGTGTGGAGGCAACTACCCCTCAGTGATCCCTAAAATCTTGCTCCATTCCACAAATTATAAACCTTATTATGGCTTCTAGCATCTGTCAGTAGTAAATTAATCTCAGGCTTATTCCTGAAGCATAGAGGATATGAGGAATCATAAGCATGTACAGCATGAGTTTGTGATCTACAAGGGATTATTTTGCTTTGTAGAGGCATCATAAATTTAGCTTTGTCTTACAGGATTTGGAGGGATGGCTGCTGTCACTAGGGATGACTTTCTGCACCTCACCTGGAAGAAACCTTGGTGGTGATAGGTTGTGATTCTGTTTGGTTTTGTGGCAGATTGTCTCTCTGGTTAAGTGCTGAAGTTCTTTGCAATGCAGTTGTGGTGGTTCTCTCTCTGAACCTCTCATAGCTTCTGACTGGTATTGGGAAAAATCGTTAAACCTGTGTTGTGGCCTAGTACTTTGCCATCTTTCTTCTGTGTGCCCAGTCTCTCAGGACAGCTTTGTGTGCAGGAAAGATGCTTACCTTCTGTGAAGAACTGGAAAGAGAGGAACTCCCCAAGCCTTGAGTTCTCACGGTGTTTTTAAAACAATTTGGAATGGGTTTTCTGACAATTTCCTTTGTTGATGGTGAAGTTAAGGTTATCAGTGCAGCAGTGGTTTTAGATCATGGCTTTTAAAGGCCATTGACTTTCTAGACCTCAAGAATCAGGTCAGTCTGGAACTAAAACTGACCTCGCTGTTAAGGAAACAGCAGTTTGACTGAGCAGTGAATGAGACTTTGGGGAACTGGATTGTGTTGTTTTAAGTGAACAGTGCTGCTTTTGGTGTTCAAACTAAAACATGAATAACTTTGGAATTAGCTCTACATGTTCTTACCGGCATATGTTTGACACATGTAGGGCAGTAGCTCTGTGCATCAACAGGTTGCCCTTGAAATGGGCACTTAATTGCTGGTCTGGGTGTCTCCAGAGGCTGAAGGCTCATAATGGCAAGGGAGGGCTCTATCTGAGACCTTTTCTGTGTTGTTTTGTTTGAAAGCTCATGCAGTGAAAAGCATGAAGACCTGAGATGTGATGCTGAGGCAGGACACGAAATGGGGAAGGTGGATGGAGGACTGCTAGAGTAGTTGGGAGAAAGAGATGGCTTGGTTTCCAGGATTTAACTGTGGCTGATGCTGACAGGAGTAAACTACAATAAAAAATTACTCGGCAATAAGGAAATGTTGTAAAGTGTAGGTCCATCCTTTGCACAAATATGGTTTATAGCATTGTAAATAATCTCTAAGGTAAGCAAAGAGGGGAGAGATGAGAAAACAACTCTTTTGGAGTCTCTGATAAATGCTTATAGCCCAACAGGGTGGAACTGTGAGAGTGAACACTTCAGGAAATCAAAAGCTTTCAATGAGACCTTGAGGTCAGAGGGTATGGTGTGCTACCTTAAAAAGAAAAAAAGCCCAAATATGCATATTTGTAAGTAAACGTCAGCCAAAAATGAAATGATGTTAAATTTTCTAAAAATACTTTTAAATGTAGATGTGTTGTCTAGAGTTCTTCTGCATTCTCTTCTTTCAAATACTTACCTGCCAAGTAATCTTGGAGAAGTTAAAATTGGTCTGTTTGCAGTTTTAGTCTTTATTTAACCTTTGTGCTGTGGAAAGTGCTTTAGCATGCTTGTTAGTATGGTTTGTACTTCACAGCATAGAGAAGCCAGTCCCTTTCCTTCTTAGAAAAATCAAGAAGCTGTACTGCATCTAATAAAGAATAGTTTTGTGTAAAGTAATATTGAAGCATCCTTGACTGAAATAGAATCTATCCTAATTCCTTTTGGTAACCATCTGCCTCAAGTATTTCCCTAACAGGTGGTAGGCTGGACTACATAACTATGCATTTAAAAAAAAAATATTTTTTCTACTTGCTACTAGAATCTGGCTTTTGAGAGTTTGTTTGCTTTTGGTCTAATTTCCTACTCAAACAGAAGAGCTCACTGCTGCCTTTTTGTTGAAGTGTGTACCTTCTTTCTCATTTTGCAGCTTTTTCCGGAAAGATAAAATCTTGCCTTTCAGAAACAATGATGAGAAATTCCTGCTGTCACTAATGTTTTTTGTCACCTTCAGAGTTCTCATATTTCATATGGTTATAATGATTGTCAGCCTCATAAATTTGTGACTGCCAAGACAATCTTGGATGTGTTTTGGTGAAACTGCCCCAGATCTTTCCCGTTGCTGAATGTTAACTGATTTCTTGTTTGTTTGTTTAAAGATGACTTTATCTTATTGCAGGCTCAAGCCTTTGTCAGAACCGGTGTTTGCTGAGTCCTTTCAAGGCACTATGTTACAGATCTATAATGAAGCTCACCTTCTCTTTGAAATAGATCAGGGTGCTTTTCTGAAAGACTGAAGTCTGTTCCTCTGTCCACGGCAGGCTAGAGGATTTGCTGTTTGAAGTGTGATTTGAGTCAAGATTAGCCATAAATCCTGGTTAATGTCTGTGCCATGTGAAGGCTGCAGTTAAACCAGCCTGATGGGCTCACTGTGGTCTGAGGGAGAAGGTGTCTTTGCCTTCTCTCCCTGCTCCCAGCCACCTTTCCCCATCTCCTGATCTGGCTCTGGTATTTGTTGGAGTATGCCTCTTTAACTTGCTAATCTAGTAAAAAATCCTGTCCAGCTGCTTTTTTTTTTTTTTTGCTTTTGCTCTTTTCCCCTCACCCCCCTCCTTCTAGTCTAGGATCAGGAATTAAAATTCACAGGGTGATCTCATGGGTGAGTGGATGCAGAGGAAGTGATGGTGGTCCAGGGCTGTAAAGTCATTTGGAGGGTTGGGGTGTCCTTCCAGAGGACACGGTGAAAACATCTGAGAATGTAAAGGCTTGTTAGTTGTTCCAGGCTACGGTTCATGTAAAGAAACAAGGCTTTGTTTAAAATGCACCTGTTTACTCTGTTGATCTAACCTGTGCTGCTTTGTGTCAAGAAAGATTACTTGAGACTTTGCGTACTAAAGTGATTAACAACATAAAATTCCGTAAATGCTTTTGCTTTTGTTGGCTGAGAAGGACTCCTGCTTTGCTGTGGAAAATCTGCAGTGTTTCAGAGGATCATCGTGATTCTGTTTGGCCCAAATCCCCTTTCGGGAGTGGTGGACAGCAGGGATTAAGATTTGTATCCCCCAGTGAGCTGTCTCTTGCATGTTTTGCTCCTCAAGTGCTGCATCAGGAGCTGTGGGATGAGTCTTTGGGTTTGGGGGACACACCATGTCCATGCTTAAGTGGGTTTTGGAGGATCTGCATTATACTGCGTCAGTTGCAGGCTTGGTCTGCTTGCCTTCTTTCATTATTTCTACCCCTGTGGCTGGGAAGGCGAGGCTCCCATGGCAGTTGTATTTATTTAGGCTTTGTTTAGCCCTGAAAAGGGGGCTCCAGTGAACTGTATATTTTAAAATCTAGGAAACTTTTGTCTCAAGGGAAGCACAGTGTGCTAACAGCTGACTCCACCAAATAACTCCAGCATTGGGAGCTAGCTTAAGAAGCAAATGTTTGTCTTGAGCAGAAAAGCTCTTCAGGCAGTATGGCTGCGCTTTTTAATTAAAATAGCTGTTAGCTTGGTCATATGCTCTTCAACGCTAGCACAAGGGTTACTTTTTCTGCAGAGCTTTAGGCAGGAATTTTCAAAGAGGGGGAGTTAAGGGTTCGATTCCTACTTAATTAGAGTAATATTTGCTCCCTACCTTGGTTTTCTTTGAAAATCCCAGCCTTAAACTCTGGGCAGACGTGACTTTTCTTTGCTAGGAAGGGAGGATAAACATGAAAAGGCTAATGTTTAACATTTTTATGTAAGATTGTATGCTCTGGTATTTCGTTTTTTAAAACTTTGTTTGTCAAATACCACTTCCCTCAGCTTCTGTATCACAAAGTGTACAGTAACAGGTCTTACTAACTTGGTGTTCAGAAAATACTGCCTTGCTGGAATACTTACAGGCTTGAAATGTAGAGGAACTAACTGATGCTTGATGACATGGATCATAAATGTTCAAGATCGCAGTCTCCTAAATGAGGGAATATATACCCTTGCTGCTTCTCTATAAAGTTTTGATCATTACCTACCAGAGAGCACTGTCAGGATTGCAGTCTCTTCTGAATCTGGTTGGCATGTGTGTACGTAACGTGCAAAGAGCTGTCCTTACCTTTGTATTAACGCAGGGAGGCTGGGTCAGACTCCCGCAAGAAGTGCGGTTGTCCTTCCCAGTGGTGTAGCAATGGTAGACTTCCTGGTACCTTTCCAAACAATATTAAAAAGCATAGTAGCCTCTTTGGTACTGGCTGAGATCTGTCTACACTGAACTTGACAAGTTGACTGGTGATTTGCTGCCACTACAGTAGTATCTGAGAGAGGCCAAGAGGGATTATGATTCTTTTTCTTCCTTCATGTTTGAACTGGCAGATACAAAGGGAGCAGGGAGCACGTGGCAGCCTCCAGAGCTGGAAGCTCCAAGTTTGAGTGTACAAATGACTTGAAGCATTGGACATAAACAAACTTTATCCTGGATGTTATTTGTTTTCCTTGGGGTACTTGATTCTGGAGTTGTGCAGAGTGGATTGATTTCAGAGGCATTAAAACTTACACCATTAGCCACCACCTTATCCAGTATGGATTCTGGAACACCTACCACAGCCTCCTGTTTGTTTTGTGCTGCTTTCCATTTCTCAACAGTAAGCCTGGGTTAGGAGGGAGCTGTAATAAAACACCTGAAGTGTTAACAGCTCAACTGACCTGATGACAGAATGACAGCTTCTAATTTAGACCACACTGCTGCCTCTTCACTCACGCCTTTGGTGACTTTCCAGGCTGAGAAATACTCTGTGCGGTCCAAATAATCTCTTGTTGAGCGGTCTTTAAGTTTTCAGTATATTTTGCATGTATTTGGCACTGAACTGAAATAGGCTAGACCACTCTGGTGAGGCTGGGTTGGTGGATGTGCACTGGGAGAAAAGGCTAATAAGTAGCAGTTGTTTTATCTGCAGCTGACTTGTTCCTGGCAGTTTTGGTCCCTTCCCTTGTATCTAGAATGAGGTGATTTGTCTTCAGATAATTACTAAAGATGTGTGGCTGAGATAGCTTGAGAAGAAGAAGCTTTTATTGTAAGTTTTGGCTCCAGCTGTTAACTTTTTGCCTTGCAGATCTTTTCACTTGTTAGGTATTTTCCAACAAGAGGTAAAGAGAAGGATGAAATGAAGACTAGCTTGGTGATGTGCCTCTCCTTTTGGTTACTCCTCTGTCCTCCTGCTGTCCTGTTACTTCACCTGCCACTACCATATTGAACTAGTCTCATTAGTGCATCCCTAGTAAATTTTAATGAATTTTGTTCTGTTCATTTACATTACTGCCTCTAAAGAGCTCTGTCAGAACTGCCCTCTCTACCCAGTAGTCCAAGGGGAATGATTCAGGCAGTATTTAATGGATCAGGGCGCGCGTAAGTCTCTTAAAGCCCAGAGTTTTGTATTTGGGGGTTGTAAAATCCCTTGTAAAAGCCCATTAGTTCCACTACATGCTTCCCAGTGTGGTTATGAAATTAAAGTCTTTTCTCTACCATATTAGCCTAAAATAAACACAGATGTTTACTTGCTACAATTGTAGATTCATCTTCAATTGTTCAAATTCTCTATTAATCTCTTAAAATTTATGGTATCTTGGATGGCATTTGACATTGCCCAGGATGCAGTAGGTCTGTTAAAAACAAAACAGAAAACCCAACACTTGAGGTTTGGGAATGGCTGCTACTGCTCTGGAGTTCTGTGTTTCTAGGGGGAGAAAGGTGTTGTGAAATCCTGGGGAAGGAGCACTTTATTGAGAGCTGTGATGCCTCTCACTTCTTTAGAAAACTACTGCAAGGTTAAAAATACTTGCCTTCAGTCCTTTTAGGGGAAGCCACTGTAATACTTAAGTAGGAAAGACCTTAACTAAACACACATGCAACTGGGTACACCTTTTGCAGATATGAAGTGTAGTCCTTTGAATTCTGTGTGTGCCTGCAGCCATCCATCCTTGGAGGTGAAAACAGCAGTCCTATTCATCGGATTGCCTGCAAGGAGCTGTGGAGGTGGCTTTGTTGGGGGGGTCTGGAACTTGGATGTGACCTGGACATCATGCTTGACATCTCTTTCTCTCACTATTACCTGTTTATTGCTCTGGACCTTCCTTCTTGTCTGTGTAAAGGTGTTGCCTCTTTCAGAGAAGTTTGAAGTTCTTTGCTTTGAGATTCCTTGTGTCAATAAAGTCAATTATATAAATGATCAAATATTTTCTTTTGTATGCTTTGGCACACACAGTATCTTTCCTGCAATAACTATTGTACTATACGTTTTATCACCTGTCCCTTTGTGGATAACAATTGCTTTGTAAGTCTCTTACGAAATTCTTCTCTGCATCGGTCTGTTGGACTGCGAACTCTACCCCTTTTCAGTGTCTCTATTTGGAGGTGGTGGCTTCTGTACTGCAAAATGTATTCCAGACTGAGGCTATGCCATTGCTATTACACAATGACAACTGTTTGCATTAGTTATTCTTCCTTGTAGTGAAATGTCTTGTCAGCAATGTTTGTTTTGTTGATTAAAGCCGCGATTGAGCAGAGGTCCCCACTGAACTCTTCCAGGGAAGCTGAAGTCTTTCTTCAAGGAGTGCCTAACCAAAACCTTCTGCAATAAGTCTGTTTGCCTTTGTATTTTATTTGACATTCGTGCATCAAGCCTTGCCTGCTGTTGTACTGCCCAGCAGCCTTGGTTGGTTAAATCTGTCTGAAATTCCCTGGCTTCCTCTTGGATAATATAAAAATTATTTTGTTAAAGATATCCCTGCCTACTGTTCATCTCCTTCCAGGCCATTAATTAAATGCTGCAGTACCTGTATGTATTCATTAATTGTAAATTAGTTTTTTTTCAAGGCCTGCGGATAATTCGGTGGGTTGAAGATTAATTGAATTTTTTTACAAATACATTACTTTAGCTCCCATGTTTTTTCATAAATGCCATTCTACTAGAAGGTCTAATAGTTCCATGCAATTTTTCCTTCACTTTTTTATTTGCTGAGGAGATTTGGACAGCGAGCTGAGGAAGCTGAGCTTTCACCTGACTGACTGACATGCTCTTGGTTACATAGTCAATGCAGAATTTTTTTTTGGTGTGTTACAAGAAAGAACCAGAGAAATGTCCTTCCCCAGCAGATATGGTCTGCCAGCTGGCATCCTGAGCATACATACAGGTAGTTAGAAGAAGAAACTGTATGGTCCCGTGCAGCGGGATGCTGTTAACCTTCTGCCACAACTGCATTTGGACATTTATACAAATACCATTTCTTATCTCTTAGCCTGTTCTTGAGTCTCGATAAGATGCTTTTCACCTTCTCACTTAGTAGTCCTTTGAAACTTGGAGAAAAAATGTAAACAGTACTAATGAGCCATGCTTTCCTTAGCTACCCTTGATTGTGTTTAGAAGCCATGCAATAATCTTTGAAATACTTTGTGAATTAAATTACTCTTTCAGAGAATTTCTGTCTAGATCTGGTTTATAGCTTCTCAGACAGCCATTCCAAGAGAGCTAGTGAACTCTTCCTTGTATATTGGAATACTAGTCTGAGATAAGTGACAAACTTCTGGTGAGGTACTGGGAGGGTGGGAGCATAAGAACTTCCTGAAATGTGATGTTTCTCTTCTAGTGAGTCTCTTAAGAGCTTGAGGACCAGGTTGTGATTCTCCCTGCAGTATCTTTCCTTTTCAGTATCACTGAGCTTTTAAGATGTTCTAACTTCCAATGTAGTCTGAGTCCAGTACTGTGGTGGTCATAGTTTTCAGATAAATTGATGTTACTATTTCCTCCCAGCTTGGTTTTCAAGATACTTTTATTTTTCAAGGCACAGGAAGGTATTTGCATCCTTGATCCTACCAAATGTTTTTAGTGCTTAAATAGGATGTGAGTTCTCCTCTCCATAGCTTTGTCCTCTGGTACTCCAGCTGTGTGTCAGCAGTCTTTCTCCTTTTCAGAAAGTCTGCTTTGCCAAAGACAAAGACATCTGAATGGACTGAAGATCCTGCATTCAGCTGTAGGATCAGTGCAGTTTCCTGTCATGGAACTGGAATTTATGCAAAAGTGTGTGGTTTGGTAGGATCAGCTATTGGAGGCATCTGTTGTTGCTTCCCAGGGTGACTGTTTAGGCTTCCTACTTGCATATGGCAATGCTCTGCTCTTTCAGTGTAGGACAGCACATAAAATGAGAGCAATCTGCCTTACCTTTGTAAATCAGACTTTTTTTTTTTTTTNGTTCTAGGAGAAAGGGACTGGATGTTTCTCATCAATAAAATCTGGTCCATAATTACTTGAGGGGCCTTGAACCACTGCATCCTGTGTCTGCCTAAAGAGAAGCTCATGAAGTTCCTGTCTGGTTCCTGCTGATCTGAAAATGGCAGCAAACAAAGCAGCGGACATGTCTTATTCCATATGACTTTTCTGAGGGGAAATAATCAGGAAGTAACTCTAGTTTCATAGTGGGCAGAAAGGGCTAAGAGTTGAAGGCTGTTCCCCTTTTCTACTTCTATTTTTCAATTTTGAAATGCCACATGGACTAGTTGTTTACTTTGTACAAGGTCACTTAGAGCCTGACTCGGTGTTTTGCTGATTTCCCAGGCTCTGCACTTATCAAGGTCAGGTTAGGCTTTTATTAGCTTCTTGGAGTAATTTGTGTTTACTTTTTTACTGTCTTATGTATGTTTCTGCATTTCAATTAAAATATTATACAGTTAGTGTGTTTGTTCTAGGTCAGCCTATGCCTACTGTGTTCCTTTTAGGAAATGTAATTGAAACTAGCATGAACACAAGAAAAGAAATACCTGCAGAAAGAAAAATTCCAGCTAAATGAATTAATGTTTAGCTGAAGTGGCTGTGGCATTCAGGGTTATGCACCAGGGTCATGAATATGTTTATTGCACTGTACAACTCATAACAGTTTGCACTGGAAAGTTGGATTCAGATTCTGTGAATGAAAGCCTTGATTCTTGCTAAAACTCTTAACAAGCAGAAAACAGGCTTACCGAGTACACGGTTGCAAATGAGTGTATTTGGTTCAGTTACGATTAAGTCAAAGCAGCATCTATTATGTAAACTGTTTCAGAGAACTTTTGTCTCATTTGATTTAAATCTACGTAACTAACCTGCCAAAAAGAAGTCTTGGGCAGAATATTCTTTGTGAGGTTATAGAATTAAATCCTGGTCTGTGTCAGACACTGAAAGAGACTTCTGTCTCTGCTGGGGACAGAATCATTCAGGAAGCTCCCAAGACAGGCACTACATCAAAAACATAGGTCAAATCTTTTCTTTGCAGCATCTGCTCAAGATATTAATCTATTTCTTTCACCTGCACGAGGAGTTGAAGCCTCTGCTGAGGGTAAACTAGTCCTTTTGGAAAAGTGAGAGGTCGTGGCCATCCTGTGGTCCCACTGAGAATCATAGAGGGGTTAGAGCTGGAAGGGACCTTAAAGACCATCGAGTTCCAACCCCCCTGCCATGATCAGGGAAACCTCCCGCTGGACCAGATTGCTCAAACTTAGTGAGTTAGTTCAAAGAGTTTAGTGATGCTGCTGCTATGAGAGAGGGCAATCATGAAGGACGTTCACAGATGTGTATGCTGGTTTCTGGGGAAAAAAACCCAACAAAACAAACAAGAAAAACCAACTACCCAAACAACAAAAACCCAAACAAAAAAATCCCTTCCAAAAACCTGTGTTGAAGATTTACAATAGTGACAATTAATCTGATGTTGTTAACACCTAAAGATGCAAAAACACCATATAAGCAACCATAGGGTGTCTAAAAAACCTCAAACCCCATTAAACCACCCTATCTAAAAACCCTTTACTCCTCTCTTTTGAAGATTTTGGGGTACAGAATGTATTTCGAAGCCACTTGAACCTCACTTCAGCACCAAGGGCTCAGGCATTTTCAGTGAACTTGAAATTCCTTTGCATTCTTGCCAATTCACTAGTCCAGTTAAAAAAATTTGAGCACCTTGGACTTTAGTCTGGCATTTGTACTATTTTAAAACACAGTTCCAAAATCTTTCAAAAACTGTTAAGCTTACATTGCCTGATGGTGATGAGACTAAGTCTTCATGAATGTAGTTAGATTTGTATGTTCTGTTTGCCTTATGTTGCTTTTGGTTTGTATATTTTTGCCCAGAAATTATTTGAGTCTGGATTTCAATTAAAACTTCAATAAAGAACAGGTTTTTTTAATTAAAATGCTCAATAGTAAAATGCAATAGTTAATTGCTCGTTTACACCCCTCATATTGAGTTGAATTTCCTTTGATTTTAAAACAAACTGTATTAAGATGGAGCTGTCTTTGATTCATATTCATAATTAAACACAAATATGATTGTGATCTGGTAGCTTCTCAGATTTCTAATGCTCCTTTTGCAGCTAAGATTTAAGGAATTCAAACACATTATCTTCTTGAAATTGAATTGAATGGCTTGAAGAACTTTAAACTCTGATTCATTCTCTGCAAAGGTACATTGATGTACCTTTTAAAAGTTTGATTTAGTTTAGGGCTGCAGAAATATGGAATAGCCTAAGACACAGGGTTATTGCAAGCATATCAGTGATGTCACTTGATGCTCTCCTTCCTAGAGGTGGAGAATAAATGCTAGGGAAAAAAAAACAAACTGAAACACACTCCCCCCTAAAAAAAATCTGTAAGTGTTGATATTACTAGTGGTGCTTGAAATGGAAAGGTAAAAACAAACCCAGAGAGTTTATATATGAGAGTAGTTTGCCCATCTTTGCTTAAAAAGGACCCCAAACAAGAAACCACAAGCACACACATCCATACCCCTAGTCCACCAAAAAAAACCAACCAACCCACAGAACGTTGTATTTCAGGATTTCTATTCAGCCAGTCAAGAGGCAGGTGATTTTGAGAGAGGCACAGCGGTCTGGAGTGGTGGGGCAGCTCTGGCGCTGAAAGCTGTTCGTGCTTTGGTGATGCTGAGTTTGAGTTGGCTGCGGTCAAAAGGAGGATGTAAATGCTGCAAGAACACTTCTGCAAAACGGTGGCGCTACAGATGAGAGTTTGTCAGAGAGTATGTTCTTTGATCTGGGTTGGGCCCCCTCCAAGAAAAGAAGGAAAATCACGTTTATAATAAGTAAATAACATCTTGATTATTATTTTTTTTTTTTTAAAGGAAGTCAATTGTGTTGAGTTGCGAGATACGCACGACTACTAGGAACCAGTCTGAGATAACTGGCTGCTTTCAGTTTGGTTACTGATAAGCTAATACCGAAAGCTAATGAACAAACGACTTCTATTATGACAGATGCATGGATTTGTTTTTTCATAATGTAGAGAGCTGTGTTTTGCAGATAACAGTATGAAGCGTTAGATTTCCCCCCAGCTGTTTAACTAAGTAAATTGGGAAGTGAGGATTAATTCTGAAAACTCTACTGTAATTATTATTACTGTTAAAATTTTATTATGTTTTTTCAAGTGATAAACCCCTTGTTTTAAAGTATTCCTACTGGAGGAAGGAATGCATTCACAGGGCAGTCAGTTGTGCAACTTTTTTTTAAAAAGCAGTTTTATTTCTTTGCCGCTAAGGGAAAAAAATCCAGAGCTCAGAGGACTGAAGGCTAAGATTTATTTAGGTATTTTGAAAAGAAAAGGAACCATGATTTGAGAATAGTAGCTGGAGATGGCTAAGACTGAACATTTTTACATTCCTACCAACAGTAAATGTTTCCGCTCTGTGTGTTAGAGAAGGGTGTGTGTACACTTGCATCATAATTTCTGTGCCATTAATAAACAAGGTGACTGTTAAGCCACATCTAATAAGTATTTTTAAGTTGGTAAACCTGAATTAACTGGAACATTGGCATGGAAGATCTATGGCCTGGTCTTGAATTTCTTATTCTTGGAATACTGGGTGAATTCCTGGAATTCTTTGCGAATCCTGGGCAAATGTAAGTGTGCAGCTGTTAAGAGTAGCTAGTGATGACAAGCAGGAGGATCTTGGTGGTAGCAACACAGTTACTTGGGAATCTTGACCCAAGTGATAGAAAGCTGCTGCAAGCTGGTGAGGGAGGTGACGTTGTCAGCTGGAGCGGGGGAGGGGGGCAAAAGGTCCCATCAAATAAATCTAATCTTATTCTCTTATAAAGGGTGGGGTTTTGGTACTATATGGGTAATATCAACATTTTAGGAAGAGTGATAAAAGTAAGTTATAAGGAAGTGGGGGGGAAGGCCAAAAATAAAGCAAGCTTTTGGTGCTGGAACATTATTTGTGTAACAGGAAGGGGCAACATAGTTTATCAAAAAGAAGGTTGTGGATTGTGACCGGTAGTCTGTGGTGGCACGTGTGTGCCCGTGTGTCAGCCTGTGAAGAAGTTATCTGGTCTTAGCCGTTAGGTTTTATCTATTAAAGAAACTCAAAATAAGAATGAACAAATTGAAACTTAAGCTAAACAATTTCAGCTTAAAAGCAAACCATCTATCTTTAGTTGGGAGGGTAAATAAACGTTGAGAAAAGATATTGATGCAAGTGGTAGGTTATCTAGATCTTGATGTCAAAGTAGGATGGATTTGGGTAAAGAAATACTTCAGTAAATGTGAAATGCAGAGTTTCCAATAGATGTGACTCTGAAATTCAGTATCCTGTGCCACTGATTTAATACTTAGAGTTCCAGCTGTTCTTTTCCTTAAAACTCTCTGAAGCAATGTAGATTTGTTTTCTTCCTTCCCGTATCTCTAGTCATTAAAGCATTTTATTATTTATTTTGTCTATAACGAAGAAAAATTCTAACCACAAAACCAACAAACAAGCCAGAAAACAACCAAGAAAAGCCCAGCTATTTGTGGTTGTCTATGGAAATACCGGGGGGGGAAGGAAGAATGAGTATTTTAGGTAGAATTGTGTCAAGAATTCTATTCTTCCTCACAAAGTAATGTTCATTGCATAGTAATATAAGAAAGAATTAAATTCTCCTGGTGAGTTACTCTGCTGCTGGCCTGTTTACACTGCTGTGGCCAAGATTTTCTTGTGAGGCCATCTTCTCTTTTTTTAGTCCTTCTGGCTGCTCTGCAGGCAGGCCTTCATTCTTTGTTCTTCTCACATTCTGGCTTTCATACTGTGCCTTTTTAAAGTTCAGCTTTAAATCAGTTCAGCTCCTACTTTGGAGTCATTTAGGGATGCTAGTTGCCTTTGCCTAATTTGACAAGTGTTGTTGGAAGTTCTTGGGTTCAAATGTCCTAGAAGTAAGAAGTGACAATCAGGTTGGGATTACAGTTTCCCTTGGTGGTGATGTCTGTGCAAGAATCTTCTTGTTTCTGAGTGCCTGAGTGTTTATTAAACTTGTTCCATTCTGTGCATCAGGCCAGTTTTGCACTGAGGACGTTGATGAATGTCAGCTCCAGCCAAATGCTTGCCAGAATGGAGGCACCTGCACCAACCACAATGGAGGCTACGCCTGTGTCTGTGTCAATGGTTGGAGTGGGGACGACTGTAGTAAGAACATTGACGATTGCTTCACTGCCTCCTGTGCCAATGGATCTACTTGCATTGATCGAGTGGCTTCTTTTTCATGCATTTGTCCAGAAGGAAAGGCAGGTAAGAAGAGAAAACTTGACTAGGTCTGGCACTTATCAGAAGATACTTCCTGAAGCTTATGCATTTGCTTAAAGTGGTGTGTTTATTTTACACATTTTGTGACCAAACCAGGAAGAACAAAAAGAAACATGTGCTGTCCACGAGCCGAGACCTTTTAAACCTCTGTAGCTTGGGACAAAGAAGTATTTATATTAGTCTGGAAGACAAATTACTACAGTTTAGATTGCAAGGAAATCGGATCTTTTTCTAGTGCTTAGCAGGATATGTATTTGCCTGAGAATCATGAGGGTGATCTGTGCCACTTAAAATAATTGTACTTGAAAGTCTAGAAGGCAAATTTAGGCATTTTTGCATGAGTGAGGATGCCCTTACTGGCACACTCAAAATGTTGCTGTGTTAGGGTAGGTAAAAATGTGAAGGTCTCCTAACTACTACCCAGAAATACAAGTGATTGTTGTATCTGAAATAAGAAAGTGAGCTTCATGTGCGCCTGTGTTTTCAGCTGTCAGAAAAATCATCACAGTGGTTAGACAGAAGAGCTAGTTAACTACTCCAAGGAGGAGATTGCATTAATAGTAAGCCCTTGTACCACTCCAGAAGTCCTGAGGACACCTCTGAAGTTACAGAATCTATGCTTGCATACAATGTTCTCTATAAGCGTGTAGTAGACTGCCACAGGGATTTCATGGATTGAAGCCTATAAGAAATTGTTCATGCTTCTGGCTGTGGAAGTCTCTATTTGAAATATCAGGATGAAGAATTTGGTCGTGAAACATATGGTCTTACTGATGTATCTCACTTTTTTGAATGAACTCTTGTACTATTCTCTAGGTCTTCTGTGTCACTTGGATGATGCATGTGTTAGCAATCCATGCCAAAAGGGTGCTCTGTGTGACACCAATCCTGTGAATGGACACTATATCTGCACCTGTCCTCAAGGCCATAAGGGAGCAGACTGCACTGAGGATGTGGACGAATGTGCAATGGGTGAGTTTCTCTTTGCTATCTGTGAGTGCATGAACAGGGAGTTGGGTCGTTTGTTTTAACTAAGAGAGGGGCAAGAATGCACAATTTGTCATAGCTGTGACGCCTTTCCTGCTCTTCCCCTTCCATTTCAGTGTCCTTACATGAGTTTTAAATCTTGTGTGAGACTTGGGGCAAAAGGCTGAGTCAGAATAGCTGTCCATGTCTGAACCTGCTAGCCTTTGGGATATGAAAAGCAGCCAGATGCTTAACCTTTCTTCGTTGTGCAGGAAGGCCTTAGCGTTGTGCGAGGAGCGCATGCAAACAGGTGTGATAAGCTGAACCTTAGAACTGTAGTGTACAGTTTAAGTTCTACAGTTCGTGTGAAAGTTGTTGCAGCTCCTGCCTTGGTAGAAATACATCAAGGCTGTTTGACAGCCAGAATACAGCTGGATCTTTTAAGTGCCTTCCGAGACTGGTGAACATGTGGGCTTTTAAAGCTGTAGTTCTCTGGTATCACGCTGTTGTGCTGTTTTGGGGGTTAGCTGGACTCCCAGAGACTTGTATATAGTTTTGTGAGTGCTAGTTCATACTTCTAGAGTGTAATGCATGAAGAAAATACCTAACCAGCACTCACTGAAGTATTGGAGAGAAGCACTTCTTTGAATTTCATTCCTCATATGAAGGATTAGTTTGGTTGTTTTGTGACTGTGGCTGCATCTTGTCAGCCTCAGTAGTAAAATAAACTTAAAAGATGATCTAAAGATAAGACTTTGAAAGCATCATTAATTCTCTAATTCCTGCCACTTGATACTCTCCTCTTAAGGATTGTCATTAGTAGTAAAGACTTGAGTTGCTCCTTTGGTCCATTGGTAATGACAGCAATCTTTCTTTTTACCTCTGACGGAGGCAAGTAACAGCCACATTTTCTTCAGTCAGAGTAGCCTTTCCCAAGAAAGATGAACCATCTTTCCCCAGTATTACTTGCCAGAAAGGAATGACCACTAGAAAAGACCACAACTGATAAGGAATGCTGTATCTTTCCTGTTCCAAGGAGAGGTTTGAAGCGAACACATGTATTTGTCTTGCAGCAAACAGCAATCCATGTGAACATGCTGGGAAATGCGTAAACACAGAAGGCTCTTTCCACTGTGAGTGTTTGAAGGGCTACACAGGACCGCGCTGTGAAATGGACATCAATGAATGCCACTCAAATCCGTGCCAAAATGATGCCACCTGCCTGGATAAAATTGGAGGATTCACATGCCTCTGTATGCCAGGTGAGGGGAGTTTCTGACAAAGATGGGGTTTCCAGCAAAGTTAAAATTCAGAAGGCAGAGCACGGGGAGGGTTGCCAGCTCTGCTGAGGTGGAACATGTAATTGCAGAGGGGTGAGGCTAAATGAAACGGGAGAGAGCGAGCTTGCTGTGGCGGCAGCAACCAGGAGGACTTGGCATTTGTGGGGGAGAGGCAGAAAGCAATTAGAGGACTAAGAAAGAAACCAATCTCCATGTCAGCTAAGGGAGTTAACATTCTGAGATGGAGTGTACGTGAATGTATTTGTTACTATACCTGCTAAAGTGTATGTGCAGAAACTCATGTTTGTGAAAGCAAAGGAGGTGCAAACTTTAAAAGAGTGACCGAGTTTTGAGATAAGTATATGATGATTCTGGATAATAGCATTTGGATTTTTTCTCTCTTTGAAATACCCCAGATGATGCAGGCTCCCATTGACCTGAGGAAATAACTGTAAAAAAAGTTACTTGATTGAAATCATGCTTGTAAAATTTACGTGTCCAGCATACCAATGGCCTATGTAGCCTGCTATTTTGCTTTCTGATAAAAAGTGGTAAAAACAAAAAGGGTGCAAGTTGCCGGTTGCACAATCTGATAAAATATAATGAAAGAATTGTGACCCCTGCAGGTGATCAGCTGATACCATGAAAACTAGAACGAATTTTTATTGATATCTAATCTGTTTTGAGAGATGGAACTCTAGTCCCAAGTAATTAACTCTTAAAGTTTTTCTTTTACTCTGTTATTAGCTAAAAAACCTTGAGCTAAAATTACCTGCTGTGTTTGTTTTTTACCCTTTACCTTATACTGGTGCATACCTAAATACCTTGGTATTTTCCGAATTGTTAAAACATAACCCTTTCTCATCCAGTGGAAGAAAACATTAAATGTGAGTTCAGTACAAACTTGTCCTTTTACCATTGAGTAAGTTGAGCGTGTTCAGCAGCAGTAAAAAAGGCACACTCAACAGCCCTTTTCAATCTCTGGTGTATGTTCTTTCATTGTAGGTTGTGTCCAAACTGCAAAATTGCAATGAAACTAGGCTTAGACTTTCAACGCTGCTGTAAGAGGCAGTTGTGCTTTAAGGCCCTTAGTCATCTCTTCTCTTTTATTTTTATTTCTTTTAAAACAGGTTTTAAAGGTGTTCACTGTGAAGAAGATATTGATGAATGTCTCAGTAATCCCTGTGTGAACAATGGAGAGTGTCTTAATAAAGTCAACCGCTTTCTTTGTGTCTGTCCTCCTGGTACGTACTTATGTCTGGAAGTATTTCCTGCTTCACCTTACCAAGAACTGCACAGATAACCAGTGAGGGATTCCAGATGGTTATGTTTCTTGTCAGTTTCTGTTGCCTTTTTGCCTTTCTGTTGCCATCTGTTTGAATGAGTGAGTTGTAATCACTGATAAATAAGGACAGGGACATATTGTTTGCAGTAGGATTGTGCCTGTAACTGAGCGTAAGTGCTGAGAAATGTACAGCTAGACATCTCACCTTAAAGGGGAATTGGCAGCATGAATGTATGTTACTGTGGATATCATAGTGAGATACAGATGAGTAATTCTAAAAAAGTTTTAAAAATTGGAGCCTCTTCATGCTTTTTGCCTTTTTCTGAGGCTTTTAGGCAGAAGCCATTTCACTTGTTTTCCTGATGGCTTACAAAAACTTTTGAGTTCGTAATATGCTTGACAAAAGCCTGTTCTGCATCCCTTCTTATTGATTAATGATGGCTTTTTGTTTGGTTGCTCCCCAAGAAACATTCCTGGAGACTTTTTTGGGTTTTTTTGAAGTGCCTAAGCATTTGCACCATCTGACATAATGTGTTGATAGCTTGTTAACTATTTCAAAAAGTGTAATGAAAGATACAATGCTGAATTGTACCACATTCCATACTGCTGTGGTAATTCTAGACTGAAGTTTCTAGTGATATATGCATTATTGCTTCATTTTAAGTTACTTCCTTTCATTAGTTGAAAGTTGTTGTTGGTGGCCTCTCAGTTTTATAGACAGACATACTGTCCAGTGGCAGACACCACTTGTGCTCCATCTGCCTTATTTCTGTTTGACTTGGCCATCTCAGTTTTCAAGCTGAGGCTCCTTTGACCTGAAGGATAGAAATTATATGTTGGCTGGTGTTTTGGAGGAGGAACCAGTCCACCCAGGGTGTGGTGTGTGTGCTTAATGATATAATTGATTTTAGATCTACTGACCTTGTATTTAGGTAGTTTTAGCGATTTGCTTAAATTAACGAGTCAGTGGCAGCTTTTTAGATTAGCTGCTTAAAATTACTTCTGGATTGTCATCTTTTTTTTTTTCTGCCTTTCAGGATTCAGTGGTGCCGTGTGTCAGATTGATATAGATGACTGCTCCAGCACACCGTGTCTCAATGGAGCCAAATGTATTGACCATCCCAATGGCTATGAGTGCCAGTGCGCCACAGGTTAGTCTTGTGTTGAGAGCTCCTGGACTGGAGGTCACATGTAACCTAAATACATAAAGGGGTGGTCAAAGAAGCGTCAGTGTTCTTTCCATCTTTCTCTGAAATACTGCTTGTTTGTTGCGAAGCTTTTTCTACTTCTTTGCAGCAGAGAATAGCATTTAAGTACAGAAAGCCATCTACTTGTGACAGCAGTAAGCTCACAGTCGATGGGAGTTCTGGCCTCCCTCTTTCAGCCCCATCTCTTGCCTCGCAGAAGGTGACAGCTTCTTCTGTATTTACTGTGGAATCCATGAGTGGAAAACCAGCCACTTTAACATGTGGCTTACCTTTCTTTCTGCCAAATTGGATTACGAAGTATACAGTTGAAGAACAAGAGACAGATAGAGCAGTACTGCCGTGTATTCTGATTTCTGTTGTGTCAGGCTATTTTATGCCAAAAGTGGAAAATTAAAATGCAGTAAAAATTGAGTCATTTGGAAAAAATGCCACAGGGTAGCCATCTGCTAAAATGATTTGTCAAGCGTCATAGAGGAATTTTGACAGAACTGTGAATGGAGCTGAGGTGATTGTTTTGAAGGCACTAAATTCCCTTCTTGCTTGGTTAATTATGTGTGTGGAAGCATCAGGTTTAATTATGGGATTTTCTTATCTTCAGCCCTCTAGGAGTGATGTAGATAAATCTCATTTTAATTTTTTATATCTGGTCAAATAAGAGGGTATGGTCAGTTCAGAGCTGTTACACTCTAATTCTCAGTAAGGAGTGACTTCTGGTTGCTTTCATGTAATGGTGGCTGATGCATTACTTGTGATGCAGATTCAGGCATGGAATGCATTGGCTTTAGCTCTTCCATTAGGGGAAAGACTGAACAATTCCTGGAGCTACCTTTGTCCCAGAAATGTGCTGCTAGATTAGCTAGACTTACGCGCAGTTTTTCTGGTTTTGAATCATTACAGTAATCAAAGTTTTTTAAGGCAAATTTGACTTCACAAATTTATTCTGCGCTGTATAGAATATAGTAGGGATTAGCCTAAAAATTCCTCCCCAGTCTTTTCAAACACACCCTCTCCCCCTTCCCCAAAGTACCTGAAGAAACAGTGAGTTTGTTGGAAGTAGGGGGATGCAGTAGTTGTAATCAGGAGAGGAATAATTGTTGTTGTCAGAATTCTCCTTTTGATTCCTGCGTGTGACAGAATAAGATGACACTTGCAAGAAACAGAAAAAGCTCAAATATTCTTGAAACTTGAAAACTATCTTAGAAAGTCTTTCTCAAACTGATGTGTGGTCTGATTGCTTTCATTCACTGAGACAGCAGAGCCTATGGGACCTAGGAGGGTTTTGAGTCATGGAGTGGAGGACAATGTGGAGAGATGCACCTTGAAAAGCGTGTCCTGAATTTGGGCACTAAACTGCTGGAACCACCTCAGTACAGAAATTCTAGGTTTCCTAGATGAGGAGGGAAGACTACTGCTTCCATGAAGGCACATGATGTGTGAAGCATTTTCAAGGAGCAGGATGAAAGCAACCACATGCATGTTACTGAAGCAGCAGCTCTTAGTAAAAGCTTTTGTTAGTACTTTGGCTGAAAATGGAAGAGGGACTCTTTATTAGGACTTTTTTCCATCCTGTCTTAGGAATTCTTATGTCCTATATTCAAGTGTTTTTCTTCTAGTCTAGCTCTTGCCTGCAAAGAGGGAAATCCTGTCTTAGTAAGGTATGTTCAGTTAAGAGATTGAGAAGTAAATCTGATCTTTAAGTGGTTCAGTTGAATTGCAGCAGAAGACAAGGTAGTAATTTTTTTAATTAATGTATACGAAGTATTGTATTTAATATTGATAGCCTTCTATAAGACTGAAAAGGGGAATTCATCATTAGGGCAAATCAGTTACTGGAAAATAATGTTTGAGTATGTTCTTCATCTATTAATCTCATATTATGAGTGATAGGTGTTCCCTGAATGGTAATCGCTGTCAAAGTGATTGAAAACTGCAATATGTTTGGCCAAATGCTGTACAGATAGCTCTATTTACTGCTTGCTTTTTGTCTTTTCTTTCCCTTCCGGCATTATTCCACTTCTCCTTCCCAGTGGTAGATCATGGCTTTTCTTTTCTTGAGTTGTCTTAGGTCTTTCCTCTTTTCTTTGCCTCTGTCCTTTTTTTTTTTTTTCTTTTTCTTTTTTCTTTTGTTTCTCTTTTTTTTTCTTTTTTCCCCCCACTGTTTGTCCTCTTACCGGTTTGTTTTTCTTCCTTTCCTAACATCTTTTTATATCCATCTCTCTAACTAGCTTCCCTTCCCTCTCCCCACCTACTTCCACACCCATTCATCCATGCATACGTTTGCAGAACTTGGAAATGTTAGCCGTCACCTGGTATGTTTGACCAGAGAAATAACCACAAACCTGTATGAAAAATTGGGAGCCTGTTATCCACTTATAATACTCAGGTGAGAATTGCTCTTCAGCTGTTGAAATTCCCTGCAGCTTGGTTTGTATCAGTCTCCAGTTGATGTCTGAAATTTGAAGTTCTACCTTCCTATCTCCAGCTGCTGGAAAGCAGTGTGAGCTGTTGCTCCAAAACCTTCTCTCTGAAAACCTTTTATTTTAAATTCTCCCGGTTTCATTATAGCTCTGCTCCATCGTGGAAAAGAGGACTCTTGAGGGAGTTGTTTGCTTCTCTGAGCAATGAACCATTGCTTTAGCCCTTCTGAAGAATAGATTCTGCTGTTGCTCCTCTATTGCTCAGGATGTTTCCCAGCTGAAGCAGAATGAAACAGGCCAAAGTGCTGCTTGTTTCATTGCTCCTAACTGAAGAGGTTGCATGCAGTCTTTCTTAAATTTGCAGTTGGTGCTTGATTTGAGTTACTGAAAGGTTTCCTGATGAGGGAAGCAAGAGGCTTTTTAATAAGTAGAGTTGCAGAAGCTTTGACATGAGCCAAGGGAGTTCCCTTGGGAAGGTTTCTGCTGCAACTTTGCAGTAATTTCTCATACTAAAAAAAGTCAACCCCCCTGGTATTGTGTAGAGGAAATAATGACAGAAGAATGCCTTCAGATAGTTTATACTGATTCAAGTAAATATTTCCCATGGAGATTTATATGTTTCCTCTCATTGCTACTGTTCTGAATAAACTGAAGGTGACCACTTCCAATGCCAGGGTTCTCCATGCGAGATATTGTTCTGTAACGCTGTGAGCAGTGGAAGAGAGTTGTTTTCCAGGGCTGGAAAATGGGCAGCAGTTGAGATGCACGGTTGCCTTTTGTGCTGTATGCCTCCTTGTTGATTCTTAATATGCTTCTTTCTGTATTTGGATTATATTCACTGCAACCTCATACTAGTTTACTTCTTAATTACTCCTGTTCATCATTTTTCCTTAGGTTTTACTGGCCTTCTGTGTGAGGAGAATATCAACAACTGTGACCCTGATCCTTGCCACCATGGGGAGTGTCAAGACGGAATTGATTCGTACACATGTATATGCAATCCTGGCTACATGGGTGCCATATGCAGTGAGCAGATAGATGAATGCCACAGCAATCCTTGCCTCCATCAGGGGCGCTGCATTGATTTGGTGAATGGCTACCAATGCAACTGTTTGCTTGGCACTTCAGGTACGTACAGCACAAGTGGAAGAACTGGATTCTGACACAATTCAAGCATCTAATTATTTCTTGTGTGTGCTAAATTTGCATACAGAGATAAGCTTATGGTATTGAGAGTATCATTTTCATGTGACTTTTCCTTGCTGAATTTTCTCGTGTTTGTGTGGATTGCCTAATCCTTACTGGTACTGCAGCTGGTCTTGGAAGAATTTACCTCCTCTTAACTTCCAAAATTCAGGCATGCAGGAAAAGAATAGGCGTGGTGTTCAAAGTGGTTTATTCTTTTGTTTAAACCTTTAATACAAGTTCAGGGTGATATTCAGTCAGTACCTGGGTGACATTCCTTGGTGTAGCAGTGCTTTGGCATCATCACCTGTTTGAGTTGCACCAATGCACATGTAATTTTGAAGCAGGTGGGATTTGGCTGTTCGTGGGAAATTGTTATGTTTTCTTCCTTGTAAGATTTGGCCTCCTTATTCCTCTATTTTTTTTTTCAGGAGTGAACTGTGAAAATAACTTTGATGACTGTGCAAGTAACCCATGCATTCACGGGGACTGTATTGATGGCATTAATCGCTACAATTGTGCTTGCAAACCTGGATTTACAGGTAAAGTCAGATACCCAATAGCTTTGAGTTGTTTTGAAGATAGATATCTGAGTAGCTAAGGAAGCTGTTCTTTGCATACTGACTTGAAGGGATTCAGTTGGCATCTCGGTAAATCCTTCTAATCTTTGAATCTCGGCGTCTTGCATTACAGCAAGTTCTACCAAACAGAAAAATGGCCTAATCTGTGCTGTGGGATGCCGTTCTTGTTAGGTAATCACATCCAATTCATGATTCTTAGTTTTATAACAAATAAACCCATGTGACTATGGTTTATTATTTACAGCTTCTTTTCAGGGACAGAGAGGTTGTGGACAATATAGAGAGGTATTTGATCAGACAGTACCTTGGGCTTTGACCATGAACGCCATTTCTCTTTCCGTGAAAGCAAAGCATTATCTTAGTGTTCTAATAAGCTGTTTTCCACTCTGAAGTCTCCAACTGAATCACCTCCTTTTTTCGGTGCTTCTCTTTCATAGTGTGGTTTGTTCTGTTTCTTTTTAAAGAATTATGTAATACAGTAAAAGCAGGGCTGAAAGAAGAAGGTTTCATGCACTCTTATCCTTAGAACTGTAGATCAACATCAGGACTATTTCTGATGGCTAAAACACATCTCAGCACTGTCTATAATGGACTTAATATGTTGTGAGCCATGTAGGGTAATGCACTTATAAAATAATTGTTGTAAGGCAGTTGGTACTGTTTATAACAGTTTTCTCATCACGTTTGTTACTGTTTACTACTGAATGATTCTAATTAGAATTGATCTGAAACACATTAGAAATAGCACTAAGAGGTTTCATGTGTCTTGTGCTTTTCTCTTGGCGTCTTTCTAAACTTCTGATGCTCCTTCCTCCCTTCCTTTGGTTCTGGCATGGTGGTACTCTTCAGTCCCCAGAAAAGGAAGAGGCATGATCCCAAGCCTCTTGCCTTTCTAGTCTTCCTTGTTGCTGCTGTACCATATTTGTTATCCTACTAGACTTCTTACTGTTTTGCTGTTAGAATAATTCAGTAATATGATGAGTTGGTGTATTCCGGTATTTAAAGAGCTGGCTTGCATGGGGTCTCATTACTTTGTCCTATCCTTATGTTAAAAATGTTTTCAACTTACTGCAACATTCACTTTGTTTAGCTTTCCAGCCTCACAAGATCTTATGGTCACTACTTCAAGGATCTTGCAGTCGTAATCAGAGGCAGGCAAAACAGGAAACGGTGTTTTTTAGAGTCACTTTTGCGCAATAAACCACAAGAACTATATTTACTGCAGACAGTATGGCAGTATTGGTTGTTCAAAGGGTAGGTACTTTGAAAGTAGAAGAGCAGGGCTATGACAAGTGGAGCTCAAGAGGTTTGTTCCAAGCATGATACCATTGAGTGATTTTTGCCTTCCTAATGAATATTAACTGGTGGTTTTTAGTGGAATTACGTTGAGATTCTTGAATGGTTTGTAAATACTCATCGAGTGCTGTTTTCCAGGCACAGAAAAGTGCTGCATCTTTCAAAAATGCTTCTTTTGACTTCACTTAAAGCACGGAGGCATGCAAGCTCTGTCCCGCTGCATTGGCTTTACTGAGTTGTGTCTCAATGTATGTTCTCACAGATATGCAAAGCAAATGTGCGTATAAGAAATACTACTTAATAAGTATTGATTCTCTTTCTAGGCCCGCGTTGTAATGTGGACATTGATGAATGCACATCCAACCCATGTCATAATGGTGGAACATGTATAAATGAAGTCAATGGCTTTCGGTGTGTATGTCCTGAAGGTTACCATCATCCTCACTGCCAGTCACAGGCAGATGGCTGTCTTAGTAATCCATGTGTACATGGCAACTGCACACATATTACGAGTGGGTAGGTACTTATTGTCACATTAAACTTACCTGTTGCCTTCTGTATTTTTTTTTCCTTACTTTCCCTGGAGTTCCATCTTGACTTGAGTTTTCCGATTTTTCTCTAGTTTCTTAGATTAAGATCCAAGACTTATCTGCTGTCCATGACATAATCACAGTCAGGTATAGACCTTTAGTCACCAGCTGAAGTATGTGCTGTTTCAACATAGATTTTTTTTGTCCTGCATTGTATTCTTTGCTGGTTTTGCATGGGCCTGTAGTGCAGGGTGGACTGTCACCATCTAAATGGAGGGTTTGGCAACCCAAGTGAGTAGAGTGAATGCAATTAAAATAAAGAAATGGTTCCAAATTGAATCTTTGGGGAACAGCAGCTACCTATTACTTTAAACTCTAAAACATTGAGCATGGAGACTCTTCTTGTTGGCTAGTGCTGTTCGTGCTACCCAAATACTCTGTATTAAGGAACAGGCAGACAACTTTTGACACTAGGACATAGAGCGATAATTGGCTTGGAACAGTCCAAGGCTGAGATTTCGTCAGCTCTAGTCATGCTGTTGCATGTCCAGCAGTAAAAAGGGAAAGCTCTTTCTGGCTATTTTGGTGGTAGTAGTTGCTTCTGAATTGAAGACCAAATGCTGATTTCAGAAGCCCCAAATCTGAGCTCTTTTGAGTGATGATAAGTCTGGGAGTGCACGGCCTGTGGTGTCAGTAGGTTTGGGGAGGTAGGATTTGTTTGTGAAATTTCCCAACTGTACATAGAGTAGCCGTGTCTCCCAGATGCATGCTGTATCCTGGAAAGTGTTGTCAGCACTTGGGCAAGGAAGTGATTTACCACTGTGGGTAGATCTGTAAGGGCAGGATTCAGCACTTTCCCTGGAGCTGGCGGGAGGACTGCCTTTATTGCTAATTCAGCCTCTGTGTAAGCTTGGAAAACAAATGTTTTGGTTCATCTCATCTATCGTCTGTCACCTGCATTCATGTTTTTATGCCCGTGTACACCTTACACTCAGTGCCAGATAAAATAAATCTTGTTTGCATGACAGGGAGGGAGGCCAGTGTGTGTGTTGTGTGGCCTGAGTCCAGAGTGATTCACCGAGTCCTTGATTCTGTCAAACGGGTGGAGCGCTGCTCTACTTCAGATTTTGAAACGTGATGGAGAATACTGCTCCTGCTCCCAGCCAGCTGTTTTCATTTGTAACCACTACTTTGTATTAAATCAGTCTAGTTATCTTTGCAACTTATTGTTCCTCTCCACTTTTCAAAATCTCTTTTTTTCTGTCTTTGTTTAAATGTGTTGAGAGGTCTTATCAAAGCAGAGACATACTGCTGGTTGACTGAGCACTTTGTGAAAGCTTGTAACAGAGGGACATGTGGTTTTAAGGAAGGGTTTATTTTCTGTATTTTCAAAACTACGCAGCTGGTGTAAGGATTCTGAACAAAACTTAGGATTCTCCTAAAGAGAGGGCTTCTGTTTTTCTCTCCAAAACTAATCCAGGAGAAACCGGCTAGTAGAAGAGTTATTTCAGAATGCTCTAAAATTGCTGCTGTTTTTGCCTTTAAAGGTACAAGTGTGTCTGCGATCCAGGCTGGATAGGAGATTACTGTTCTACAGAAGGGAATGAATGTAAATCGAACCCATGCCAGAATGGAGGAACTTGTGAAGATCTGTTGAATGGATACAGATGTACCTGTAGGAAAGGATTCAAAGGTGAAAATGCAGAGAGAAGTTTCTGTTCTCTTCTTCCTCTCCACTTCATTGCACCCTTAGTGCCATTTTTATCTTTTCATTAAACTTCCTGGAAATATGACTCAAGAGGGGAAATGCCATAGTTGCATGGACTTAAATTCAGCTGGTTCATGTAGACATGATACAGCAGTGGAGTACTTAGTAAGACTATATCTAAGCCTTGTTAGGACTCATTAAGATGTGTCCCATTGGCAGCTCAGCTTAATTTCTTTTGTAAGAAACTTGTGCTGAGAATTGAAGGGACATTCAACTCGGAATTACTGTGGCTGCTGTGTGCTTGTGCCCACTGAGCCTGTGAAGAGTGCCCTGATCTCCTTTTCCTTCTGTTGAAATTTTTCAAATGTGGAAATGTTGTCCACTGCTGTGTCTCTTACTTGTTCTTCCAAGAAGCACCAAGCTCTTAGCAGCATACTCTCCTGTTTTTTCCCCTTCTGCTCTCCAGGTGTGAACTGCCAGGTAGTGGTTGCTCCTTGTTCCCCCGATCCTTGTGAGAACTCGGGAATTTGCCAAGAATCTCCTGACTCTGAAGGCTACACCTGCCAGTGTGCCCCTGGCTGGGAAGGTAATGTGGATGGGGAACATACTGTACTTGAAACAGTGAGCTGTGTTGGCATTCAGCCTTTTGACCGTTTCCTTATGAGGAGTCTTACTTCTGAACTCTCTGTGTTTCAGGGGAGAGATGCACAGTGGATATTGATGAATGTCTCTCCAAGCCTTGCAAAAATCATGCTCTGTGCCATAATATTCAAGGCAGTTACCTGTGTGAATGTCGGCCAGGCTTTACTGGAGGAGACTGTGATAGTAACATTGATGACTGCCTTTCAAGTGAGTATCAATAGACTGTTCTGTGTCTTCCAGTTCTTTCTAGAAGTAATTTTGCTGTACTATTGATGACTGTTATTTGGCAAATACTGTGAAAGATCTTCTATAATCTCTTACTAGAAAGAAAAAAAAACAAAAACAAAACCTCAGCTTTATTAAGACTGCACGTTTGAGGCAGTCAAAATCCATCACATTCAGCTGCTAAGAAATGGACTGCAGTATTCTTACTGGTAGTAGGAGTTGTTCCCAGATTCTTAATATGAAAAGCTCCTCAGCATTTACATACTTTAACAGGGAACACTGTTAAATGAAGAATTACATTTGCCTGAAATTTCAATACATCAAGTTAAAGTAGTACTGCAGGGTTTTCCTGTTAAGGTGTGTTAAGCTTGACTGAGGTGTGGTGGGAATCTGGGGTATAGCAGTCTTTCCTGAAATGTCTCTATCTGACATTAATATTCTGGAAAGAGTGGGTCCTGTTGCTGTTCTGGTTAATCCATATTTGAAAGCAAATTAAGCAGCAGGAAGGCACTCTGTTCCGGAATAGGTATCAGTTACAGGAGGATAGCCCATGCACTGATGAGTACTGAAATTGTATAAATTACAAGAAAGCAAATGTTCATTTCATGGCCTTGACCCTGCTGTTTACAAGGGAAGCCAAATGTATAGCAACTTCTTTTTCTTGCTGGGCATATTCTGTATCATCATCAGTTGAAATCAGAGTCTCTTGAGAAGTGTCACGTGTTTAAAAGTTCACCTGTTAACTATTTGAAAAGTACTTTATCAAACCTTGGAGGAGTTCACAATGTAATTTTTTAATTGTCTGGCACTCTAAAAAAAACACCAACCAACTAACCAAAAAAACCCAAATCCAAACCTCTATTTTTTTTTTTAGTTTTTTTTAATTACCAAACCAAAGTCTTTCAAATGTTTGTCTTTCTCTCCTGAAGAGCTGGAAAAATCTCTCTCTATTCCTAAGTGTTCTGAGAGCTGTGAGATTCATCCTGTGTTGTCTGTTAGGCAGCATACCCATGAGGTTGAAGAAGAATTCCACATTACTGCTACAGCTGATTCCATTTAGCATAACAAAAACCTTCCATGGCTTGAGCCAAATGTCTTTAATCTATGAAGCAAACAAACCCTCCAACAAGAAGAACTTACTGAAACATTGTTACTCCAGTCTCCTTTTTCTGTCAGTAAATGTGTGGCACAGAAAATAAGGGTGCAGCTTTTAGCTTTAGTAATAAATGGCTGGCTGCCATAGACACAACATTTTATAGCTGACAGGGGTCTCACTTCGAATGTGCTTTTTCTCTGCAGTAGTCAGATGACCTTTAACTGGATGCAGGTGTGTCTCATAACACAATTTTTTATCATGCAAGCATATTTCTCAGTCAATAAATGAGCTTTAATTACCTTTCACATATGTTTTCTTCATTTACCGTGAACAGAAAAAATTTTGTAGTTTTGTTGAACTGGAGATTTTTGCTGGAGTCTATTTGCCTCTTAAAGTTCTTCCCAGGAGAGAAACCTCTAGGCTCTGAAGCTTGGCTTTGATCTGTGCCTTCCTTTGAGTTTGTTATTGAAAATGCTTTGCAATTATTTCTTCCATAAAGTGACTCAGAAAAACCTGTCAGTAGTCTGTCACATTCTGGGCCGTTTGATACTTTTTTCCCAAAAGTGACTACTTCAGGCCTGGCCTTTGACCTTTACCCATTTTAACACTTCCTGTAATGCTTCTGTCTTAGATCCCTGCCAAAACGGAGCTTCATGTGTGGATGGGATAAACTCTTTCTCATGCATCTGCCTGCCTGGATTCCACGGAGATAAATGTCAAACAGATACCAATGAGTGTCTGAGCGAACCATGCAGGAATGGAGGCACGTGCACCCACTACGTCAACAGCTACACGTGCAAGTGTCAGCCTGGGTTTGAGGGGACCAACTGCGAGAACAACATCGATGAGTGCACTGAGAGGTGAGAGGAATTCCCTGTGCTGCTGCACTAAGGGAGCCACACAATGCGCTCGTGGCTTGCAGTCAGTCCTACTCGGGAGCAGTCCTCAACGAGGAGGATCTGTTTTCCTGCCTTTTGTCACTGAGACCTGCTTGTGATTCATGCAAGGCAAACTCGCTTTCTTTGTGCAGGATGCTTAAAGACAGTTGCCTGTCAAAATTGGTCTTCAGTTTGCATGACTACTTAGAAGCTTAGTTCCATTACAGGAGGAATGTGACAGCATTTAACAAACGTTAAGACAGTAGCAGATGCTAGTGTATTATAACATAAATAATTTATGTTTTTTATAAGACCATTATTATATAGGATGAGGAAATAATTTTGGTTGTGAACAGTTACTGTGTTGAAAAAGCTGCAAAAATGGAAGTGATGGCCAACTCTCAGAAAGGCAGGAAGGATAAATTAGCCCTGAGCTGAATTATTGACTGCAAATAATATGAAGAAGCAACCAGGAGGAACGTTAAATCCACAAATTCTTTACTGGAATCATCAGCAATCTTCTAATGCTCACAAATTGGATGTGGTTTAGCGGTGTTGAGATAAAGCCTGAGGCTGTCCTGAAGTAGGGGGAGGTGTGGAACTGAGTTAAAATGCTCGACAGCTGGTCCTTGTATAAATGGTTCACTTGGTAGTTTTAAAAGCTCTCTGATAGTTAACCTTGTGTATCCATCATCTTCCTGCATATTTATTTCAAGCTTTGTTAGGACTGATGTAAGTAACTTCAGGTTCTCAGATGGAAAGAATTACTAATAAAGCTTGAGATAGTTAAAAACCCCAATTAAATAAGTAGTCTGTTCTAGTCTAGTTACCAGAAAAAAAACCCAGATGCATCAATTCAGAGCTTTTGGTACTGTCATCAGTTTTCTGCACACAAAGAAAAGATCTTTCTTACCTTTATAAAATTGAATTTGTAGGGGAGGAAGTATTTTAACATCTTTTGCTTAGGAACTGGATTGTGTCCGTGATGAGGGTGTGTTTAATTTGCACAACAGTTGTTTAATCCAGTGAAATATGTTGGGTGTTTTAGCAGAACGCCTGGTTCTTCCTTGAGGTTCATCCTGGTTTTGGTTTTGTTATCAGTCAGGACAGAAACCAGTCTTGCAGGTATGAATGAAGGGTGTAGCAATTTTCAACACTCTGCCAAGCTAAACCAGTCACACCTTCCCAATGAAGATTTCCTGAGCTATATTTAAGAGCTCCATGATGGTTGGCTAATTTGAATTCTTATTTGTCTTATGTGAGAAGCTGCCTATAAGGGAGTGCCATCTTCTTTTGGAGATGGGCACCTGATTTCAGTGAAACACGTGATTGACAGTTCCTCTGTCTTCTCTTCCCTCTTATGCTGTGAATGTAAACAGTAGTCCCTGCTCCCTGTAAAGCAGAATTCAGCCCATGAGGCAGAGGAACATCTCTAATTGAATAGGTTAATTTTGGCATCTCAGCCATAGCCACAGTCAGAATTTAGATACTCAAAACTTGCACTGGAAGCTCAAGGAGGTGAGTCAGTAGCTTCTCCCCTGGAAGTACCTTTTGACAGTGAACAGGACAGATGACAAGCATGAATTTGTTTTGTGTACTTTATCAAACTGATTATCTTGAGTCTGATCTAGGGTTATTTTCAGAGGAGCAGGAGTTTCCTGGCAGGCATTTCTTTGGAAGTAAAAAGGAGGCAGTTTTGCATGAGGCATCACTTAAAACTTTCCCAATCACTTCTCGGTAGGACACCTAATCTGGCAGAATTTCTTACGAGGAGGAGATTGGGGCGGGGGGAATATATCCTTTGATCTGAATTCTGCCAGGGCATGTATGAGTAGTTTTACAGATCAAGGTTCTCATGAGAAGAGGAGGAAAGAACCTAGCATTACCAATACTTTCACATGATTTCAGTGAAGAACGTGCTTGTGTTTTGCATGTTATACAAACTTTTTCCTTGAGAAAACATACCTTTTACTCCTTTGAAGCTTAAAAAAAAAGGCAAATTGTTTTGTTTCTCATAATTTGTAATACATTTGTAATTTGTAATAAAATTTCTATGAAATTTATCAGTTTGAGCAAGCCACATGCCTGCCTGGTACTGTACTGTTTGTGGTCACATTGTAGGTGGGAAGATTTCATTAAATAAGTTAACTCCATCACTAATGACTCATTGAAACCTTGCTTTACTTTCTTTGCCTGCCAAGGTAAAAAACAATGAGCTGGAGTCTCCTAGAGTTGCTGTTAACCTGATTTATACTTCTTTAGCAGGAACTTGATGGTGGTCAGAAGGTCCTGTAATCTGTTTTTCTCTCTCATTCCAGTAATATTTGTGTGCTGTTTTGGCTGTGAGCTAATTGCATTTTGTCTCAGTTTACCTTCACTCCCACTCTTTTGCAGCTCCTGTTTCAATGGAGGTAGTTGTGTGGATGGGATCAATTCCTTTACCTGCCAGTGTCCAGTGGGATTTACAGGACCCTTCTGCCTCACAGAAATTAATGAGTGTGATTCACATCCTTGTTTGAACAAAGGCTCTTGTGTGGACAGCCTGGGCACGTACCGATGTATATGTCCTTTGAGTTATACTGGGAAGAACTGTCAGGTGGGTGACATTTTCTTGCCTGTTTTGCACAGTGGGCTGCTGTTTAAACTGTCCATCAGCAGAAGTGATGGGGTTAGATGTGAGGTACAAAAAGACACAGAGCTCTTGTTCCTTCAGCTCTGATCAGAGCTAGTTGGCCCATTAGCCCCAGGAAGAATAAGTCCAGCACCTCTATCTGAGAGAGCAGGTGCCCCCATTCAGAACTGGAAACCAAAACCAAATAGTTGCAAGGAGGAGAAAAATTGTTATTTATGAGGACAGGTGTCATTGGAACTTTCTGGATTAGTCTCCTTTTTAAATGAAAAACAGCTGTTAGTTCTGAAAATGGCTGCATTTCGTTTGAAGCATGAAATTGTCCTGACTAAAGGCAGAATCCTGTATTATAAAAAAACAGCGAACCAAAAAACACGAAACAAAAGCTGATTAGCAGGACCTTGATTTAACTGGTTTATTTTTTACAGGTAGGTGTAGTTATTCTGGGTTGATTGTAGGTTATTTTTTTTTTTCCATAAGAAGCCAGAAATTGTTTTGGGTCAGTAAGTGACATGATTGTCCTGTTCACAACCTCATTAATAAGCTCTAGCCTTCTTTGCCGGGCTTAACTTCAGGCAGTTTACAGTTTTCCACAGTTGAGCATTGGCGCTGCAAACCCAAACTGTAAATGACTGACTAATAGCTATTAAAAACTTTAAACTTGGCATATCACAGTGGAAACAGAATGCTGATTCCTTTTTTAAAATCAGAGGGTTTTTTTTTTCGTTCTATTCTATCCTTATCAAAACAGCAAGAATGATTTGAGACTATTTCTGGCTTTGGAACGGTAAACACGGTGTTGGCTTCCTTCATAAGCAGTCTGAGTGCTGCCATTTAAAAAAAATACAATTGTGAGTTTCTTAAACTACTGGAAAATACTACAGTTATGTAAGAATTTTGCAAGTGTCTTTTGAGCCAACGTGTCTTTGTAAAGCAGTGGGTGTTAGAAGAAACATTTTAGTGGCAGCAGGGGAGGTGTTTTTCCCAGTAGTACGTTGCTACACATTAAACTGTCAGGTTGGCGTCTAGGTATTGCTAGTGGAGGAAGTGAATGCAAAGTAATGAAGTGATATGAAAAAGCAACCCCTCTGCTACCCTAATTATGCATTCTGGGCACACGACTTAAACCTCATTGGGAGAATTAGCATTGAGAGGGATCGTAAAGTACTGTGAAATTCAGTAGTTCCTGTTCTGTTACGTTTGCTTTGTCTTTACTTTTGAAAAGGATTGTGTTCCTGTCCCCAAATTAAATGTTGTGGATTCTCAGAAAGTCTGCTTTATGTTCAGAGAAGCTTGATCATAATGTACTAGCCATTTTATACAAGGAATCAGAACTTTCTAGATTTATAAGTACTGTTCAAAGCTGTATTGGGAAGATTTATAGATTACAGCTACACTGTAGTTCTTGTCTTAGTGGTAAACTGGCTTGACCTAATTAGCGAAGCTAAATAAGCAGAACAAAATCAGACAATGATTCATAAGTTATAGAATTTGCATGTAAAACAGCTACTCATTACAAATGCAGAAGCAAGAGGCGCAGTGTTTTTCTTCTTCACACTCAACTACATGTGATAAAACTTAATTCCAAGTTCTTTTGGGTTGCCTGTGAAAGCACAGATTTTTCTACTGCGATCTTTGTGAAGAGACAGTTTGCATCTGAAAAGCAGAACTTTCTGCAATTGAAATGACATTTTACAGCCAAAATTCAGTACTACTCACTTTAAAAACCTCATCCTTCCCTTAAGTCAGCTTCAGATCAATCGAATGGCTATATTACTTTGAAGAGTAAGTGTTCAGAAAGGAAATGGTGGTTAGTGGCTGGTTTACATTAGGTCACAGTTATTTTTGGTCCTCACCACTTTCATGTGATGATTTACTGAGTTTTAGCCTCTGTCCACACAAAACTTTGTTTTTATGTAAAGAATCAAGAAAAGCAGTGTATTTTGGCCCCATCTTCAGTTCAGGAACTGTTGTGGGATGTCAGCTGAATCTCAGAAACCAGGAGAATTCAGAGAGAACATGAGTGAATTCAGAGTAAAAATGGGACCTAAAGCAGGTATGGTGAGGGAGTGACTAAAAGGAAAAGCAAAGATCAAAATGTGAAACACACCTGTCATCCTCTAAAAGCACTGAAGAGGGGAGGGGAGTTTGGGAAAAGAAGGGGCACCTGTTACTTTGTGTAGCTGGAAGCCTCCTACTAATGTGGAACTAGAAGCCTAGTCTGAGATAAAACAGAATTTTCTCAAACCCATCCAGCCAAAGGTGCCCCTGCATAGCAAAGTGTGAGGAACAGTTTATTCTTGAAATGTTGCTGCCATTTGGGTGTTTGCTCTTTCCTAGGCATATGAGCTCTTGAGAAAGTCAGTGAAGCCCCTGGCTTAGACTTGCAAAGCTTTTTTTTTCCAGTGCCCCATGGAACCCGTTTTGCAATGCCTAGCTTCCTTTCTTTGCTTCTTAAACTTGTTCCTGGAGTAGTGTTCCCTACGGCTCTTGCCATATATCATGTTGTGGTTATTTCTCTCCAGGTACTTATGGATCTGTGCAACAAGTCTCCCTGTAAGAATAAAGGGACGTGTGTCCAGAGTGGAGCCCAGACTCGATGCATCTGCCCACCTGGCTGGACTGGTGCTTACTGCGATGTGCCCAATGTCTCATGTCAAGTGGCAGCTTCACAAAGAGGTAAATAAGCATCCTCTGTCCTTTAACTAAAAACATTCCCGCATACATCATTAGTCTGTGTCTCCTTTCCCCATATGCCTCTGAACGCAGCATGCATTGGAAATCCCGGAGAGCTTTGCCTGTAGGTGGTTGATCATGATCACTTCTAAGCTAAAGTCCCCCTGCAAGGCTGTATTTGGGAGTCAAGGCTTTCTTGATTCGCCCTGGCGTAAGAAGCTAGCTTCTACCATAAAAATATTAGAAAAGAAGAATTAAATATTTTATGAAGTCTCAGAGTTTCAGTAATACTGTTTCACACGGACTGCCTTTTTGGAAAATACTTTTTGGAAAATTGGCTATTTATGCCTTCCTGCTAAATCCCCAGCAGACCGGGTTTAAGACATATTCTCCTTGTACAAGAAAAGCATATTGTAACTCATGATCTTTTTAAGTATTTTCTCAGAGAATACTGTCTACTAAATCACACTATTTAGTTATATATATACTTTGGCCCCCCAAATTAGTAATTTCCTGCTTCAGATGATGCACATGTGAAAGATTTGGATTTTTAAGTTAATTTCTTCCTGGAGGGTGGCTTGTAGCCCAGGCTGATGGAGAGCGTCATGTCATTTTCAGTCCAGGAAATCCAAACAAGCAGATTCAGTGTCAAAGGAGAAGGGTGTCAAGCTCCTGTACCTTTTGCAGGCATTCTGCATCCCAACGTTGAGCCTTTGTACTGGAACAGCAATACTTCAGATGTGTATTCACCAGCCTGTGGTAAATAATACAGCAATACAAATACTTCATGCCAGTGTTGATGCTGATGATTGAAAGGGGACAGAGCAGTGACTTCATTTGGAAGCCTGACCCACAGTGATTTAAAGAGTAGCACTTCGATTTTTGAGTTTCAGTTTTCCAGTTGGTTGTATCTAGTGCTGTTCATTCTGGGCTGAGCTACCAACACTGGCACCAAGTGTGTTTTATGTGTTTGCTCACTGTATTTCGCTTTGTTTCAGGAGTCACGGTGGACCAGTTGTGCCAGCACTCTGGTCATTGCCTCAATGCTGGGAACTCACACCGCTGTCAGTGCCAGGTGGGCTACACTGGCAGTTACTGCGAGGTGCAACTGGATGAGTGTGACTCCAGCCCCTGCCAGAACGGTGCTACCTGCCGGGATCACCTGGCTGGGTACCAGTGCGAGGTAACGCACAGTGGCTTAGTAGGAAGGGGTCTAAATATTTAGAGCATTGTAATGCAAAGGAATCAAAAGAAAACAGAAACACATGCAAGTGGTAGAGTAGCTTCAAAGAGAGGATAAAAGCAGCCTGCATCTGGAAAGAATTTTTTTTTTTGGCTGTGTCAGTGCTCCTGAGAGGCTTTTAAGACTGAATTATAGGTGTGATTATAAGGAGGTGTATGTGGTTGATGACTATTTGAACTCCTTCCCTCTTTGGAGATGGAGTTCTTATCTTGAAAGATTTTTTTTTTTGCTTGAGGTGTGGTTTATATTAAAATATATGTAGAATTCATTAAAGTAATGCTGTATTCTCCCTATTAGATGGCTAAGCATCCCTTGCCTCTCAGGGTGGGGGATGCCTTCCACTGCTTTCTGTTTCCTACAACTGATGCAGAGAGCAGTGAAGACCATGAGATGATGTTTTTTATCAACCTTCCTAAGCTTTTCAGCATGGTAAAACACCTTGGAAGCTCATGCCCAGGAGAGGATGAGTTTTATGTAAACCTTAAGTCAAAACTCCTAAGCCAGTCTCAGTGCTAAAGGGCATCAGGATTTCATCTTTGTATTTTGCAGGAACAAAGCCACTGAAAGTCAAACATGCGGTGAGCTGTTGAGCAGTCACACAGTCAAGTTGTGTGCTTAAGCTGGCTGGTTGAGCAGCCCTTGAAATCGCTTCAGTTGTATAGCTACAGAGGCAGCCATAATCTGTCCCATTGAGGGTTTGTTTTGTCTGTGTTAGCCTTTCTCAGATGTCTACTAATGTATCTGTTAAGAGAAGATTATTCACACTTATTTTTATACTGGCAGTGTGTGCCTGGATACCAGGGTGTCAACTGTGAATATGAAGTGGATGAGTGCCAGTTCCAGCCCTGCCAGAATGGAGGAACGTGTATAGATCTCGTCAATCATTTCAAGTGCTCCTGTCCACCAGGAACTCGGGGTATGAAGCTCAGCAATTAAGTGAACGTTACAAGAGGGAATTTTCCCTTCTGACTGCTGGTTTCATGACATGGAGTCTAAAGGGAATGCATTATTTTCTTTGAAGAATGTTCCCAAAGTGCACCAATTCCCTTGAGATACATACTTTCTCTTTTAAAAATAAATGCTACTTTTTTTTTTCCTTTTAAAGGATATTACAGTGTCCTTTGGGAATGTATGGTCTGTCTTGGGCAATGGGGATGAACTAGATTACTGTTAAAGTCTCTCCCAGCATTATCTGTTTTGATACAGCAAATCCAAGGTTTCTTTTTAGCTAAGATGCTATGAAATAGACAGAAAACGTGCTTAGTTTTTGGTTAATTTCCAGTGTCCATTACATATTCCGGTTTTGGCCCTGTATTTTCTGCCCTGGAGTCTTTTGTGTTAAAGTTGAGTGTCTCTAGGCTAGCTTAAACTATTTCAGCAAATTTGTGCTCTTTTATTAAAAGTTCTTTCATTTTTTTTTAAAAAAAAGTCAACAGTTAGATAATGGTGGCTTTCGGTAAGTGTGATTCCGCAGCCTGGTTGATGTCATGTTGCTTGAAACCTAAGCTTCCATTTCCCTGTTATATCTGACCTGGAGGCCCTGACTTCAAGATCGCCCATTTTAACCCATCAGTGAATGGTTTCTCACTTGACATTTTTCCTTAAGTTTATTTCTCTAGTCAGTATAAAGATTTTACGTTCCTCCAAACTTTTTCTTTCTGAATGTGGGCAAAGTCCCCAGATTTGTGTCATGGAGAACTAAATTCTTGGGTCATAAAGTAAATTTAAGTAAAATTTTAAAATAATTGAATATGTTTTCCTCTTGCCTGTGCATATTACCAGTTCATTAATTTTAGTGTGGCTGTCAGCACATCGTCCCAGTCTGGACAAGTGTTTATTGCACTGTAAATCTTTGCAATTCTTCATGTTTTGTTCTTAATTTGATCCTCCAATTTAAAAAAAAAAAAAAAGAAAAAAAAAAAGAAAAAAGTTGATACTACTTATGCATCTACGTAGTATATTTATGTACCAATTTCTGCATTGCCAGAATTTCTGTGTTGTACTAAAACACCCATCCTCTTTTTAGAGATTCTTAATATACTGCTATTAATTTTCGAGTCTTTATTTGTTGAGGTAAATTACTTTTTAGATGGGACAATCTTTTTATTTTTGTAAATGAAAGCAGTTAGAAAAGACTGATACAATTGCTTACGGTATCAAGGCTTAACTTTTGTCCCTGGCCCAGTTTGAAATGAATGCTTTACCGATGCCAGTGTAAGCATCCTTCATCTTTAGGTGAATGGCTGGACTTGCTCCAGATCAATCAGCTGTATTAAGGGACAAAGCTCCTTGCTCAACCCTACCCTCTCTGTCCCCTTTTATCCATTATACTGTGTGCTGAAGGCAGAACCAGAGCCCAGGCAGTCTCTTGAAAGGGAACCCCTTGCCTTAGGGAGAGGGAGAAATTGCCATCCCCAGCGGGTGCTAAGAGCTTACTGCAGGTCCCCAGAAGTCAAACAGCAGGAATGCCACACTGGCCAGGAGTCTGTGTTTTATCGCAGATGCTTTTCTGTTGGCTTGTTGTTGATTGTTTTAATGAGGTCTCTACAGATGCTCTTTGCCAAGTTTCCGGGGTACCGCCGTGTTAAATGGATGGTGGGAGACTCGCAGCCTCGCGAAGGCAGCGCGGGGCTCCCTGTTCAGGCGCAGGGCTAAACTGAGTGCATCTTTTTTTGTTTTGGTTTTGTGTTTTTAATTATGCCCTTAAATTAAGTCAAGCATGAAAGCTGCTGAATACCAGTATGACCTACCGTTGAGAAGAAACTGGATCTAAACCACATTGCTCCCTAGGTCTGATCTGAGGCTGGCTGAGCACGTGGGGTATGGGTTGCATCAGGCTGGGATCTTTACCTGTTTACATCTGGGGCTGCGTGTGAAGTAGTCTTAAAACTCAATGAGCAGTGTAGGAAATAAAACCCTGACACTGTATCCTCAAACTGTTACTTTTTACTGTCTTGGCAGGCCGTTTCTGTGAGGAGAACGTCGATGACTGTGTGTCGGACTCAGGAGGACCCCGCTGCTTTAATGGAGGGCAGTGCATTGACCAGATCGGGGGCTACAGCTGTATTTGTCTCCCAGGCTTTGCAGGCGAGCGATGTGAGGGAGATATCAACGAATGCCTCTCTAATCCTTGTAACCCTCGTGGAAGTCTGGACTGTGTTCAACTGATAAATGATTATACGTGCATCTGTCGTAGTGCTTTTACTGGTGAGTTAGTTGTAAACATGCTTCCAATTTCAGAGTAATGTCTTGAAAAATGGTCATTCTTTCCCTTTCTGGCAGTCATGTTATCTAGTCATTTCCCTTTACAATATCTAATAGTTTCCCTACACCATGTCTCAGTTTTTAAACCAGTCTTTCTGTTGAACCTTCTAAGAAATTTGGCTTCCAGAACTGTCTCAAACAAAGGAATCTCCTGAGACACTTGGCTGCCAGGATTTTTTTTCTTGTGGTACTTTTCTCTCCTTCATAATTTCACATTTTAATATCGGAAGTGTAACTGTTCACGTGTCATTTTCTCCATGGCTTTTCCTTTTGCAAAGCAGCGTATGAATTTTCTCTATAAATCAGTGTCCTGGTATCTATAATTAGCTTTATTTTTGGCCTCCTTTTTTACTCCCTGCTCCCTCTCTTTCTTACATTGCTGTTATGATCAGGATGGAATACTCTCTGCATAGGCAGACTGTACATTCCTAGGTTAGTGATGTGATTCTTCCACAATCCAGCATTGAATCACAACTTTGCAAGAATTTCACACTGTGCAGACTTATTTCTCACTCTCTGTAGATCTCGTCTTTGTTAGTATTGCTGCTGTTCTGCTTTCTGCCTCCCACTGGGCATAAGTTTGGGCTAATAGTCTCCAGATGTGTCTTAACTTTCAGTTTTCCAATTTCCATGTCAGTTTAACTTCTTATATATTCAGTTTTCCTCCATTAAAATCTTTCACTTTCCCTGCTTACCAGTGACCTTCTCTGTGTACTTTACCACTAGTTTTTACTTTTTTTCTTTTCTTAAAATTTAAAGATGCAGTGGTTTTCCACTAGATTTGTGATTGTCAGATGCAAAAAAAAATCACAAAGGCGTGCATCTGAAGAATTCATTTAGTAGTTTTTGAATGTATTACCTAGACTTGACAAAATAAGTTCCTAAAAGAGGGACATATGAGGGAAGTGGAGTCAGGCTAACTAGTGGAACACTGGTGCAGGTCATCCGGTAGATTTATATTTAAGACATCTGTTAATCTTACTTTTATGAATTAAGCTGTGTGTTACTTCTGGCTCTTACGGCAGGGTCACTGGATGTTGCGATGTGGGGAGTGCAGACCTGCTGTGCCCTAGGAGGGGCAGGGAGAGCTGCTGTGTCTCAGACATGAAATCTGTCTGGAAATGTTAGGCACAGAGGGGGAGCATGCCTCTTCCTCTAGCTGTTCGTCTTCTGCACATTCCACATTGACCCTTCTGCCTGGGAGGCGATGGGGTGGCTTTGCTGTGGTTTGTGACTGATGGGATGCCAGGACTTCGTGGGCTGTCCTGCCCTGTCTGCGAGCAGTCAGTCTTGGCTGCACATGTGTGGAGGCTTCTGTTAACTTTTTCCTTGGGGGTCCAAGTCATGCTTAGGTCATCCTCATCTTTTTAAAGCCTGATGTCAGAGTTGGAGAGCTGCTGCAAACGCTGCTCAGTGCAATGAGACCTCTCTGTCTAGCTGATCAGTCTGAAGAGAGTCTGCTGGCTGTTCCTGTTCACTTGTGTTGCATTTGGTCCTGAGGGCTGTTCGTTCATGGTTAGAGCCTGATTTACCTTTGCACTCATTAAACATCTCCCAGGAAGTAAAGAAGTGTTAGGAACTCTCAGACTGGTGGTATAGCACATTCAGCCTCTATGCCTTGGGGGTGACAGCAGCAATTTCTGTCTTTGTGCTGGGTCACATATGTTGTTGAGGAGGCAGACAGGTTGGGCTCTCTCCAAATACCCCTTGTGGATCCTAGGGTTCTGCCTTCTTCTACTGCTACTTAAGCAGCTGTTTAAAAAACATGTGTTATCTGAAGATAATGTGTTATCTGCCTAACCTGTTCTGAGGGAAAGGTCTCACTAGAGTGTTTGACTCGTTGGCTGTTCAGTGGAGTGTTTTGCTTTGTGATGGCTTTTTGATATGGACACACACCCACTTCTCTGCTGTCTTCTCCTTGTCCGTCTACATCTCAGGTCGTCATTGCGAGAGTGTAATAGATGTGTGTCCCCGGAAACCTTGTCAGAACGGAGGTACCTGTGCTGTTGCCAGCAATATGCCAGATGGGTTCATCTGCCAGTGTCCTCCGGTAAGCATCCTACCCTGGAACTGAATTGCCTGCCTCAGCTGTGGAGTTCTCTGGCTACAGTCTCATTAGTTTCACTGGTCCGCTGTAGGTGAAGACTGTCCTTTTTGTACTACTAGCAAAGCTGCGTCCTTGGACGCTTCTTACCCACATCTCCTTTAGTTTATCTTCTTATCTGGGGAGCCCAGGACTTTCAGGTGCCCTACGAGAGTGATATTGCCTGTTGTTACCCCAGCCAATTCTGCTGCTGAGGCAGGATAGCTGGCTTCTCTGTCTTAAACCTACAATTGAATTTTGACAATATTTTTGCTACCCTGTGTTATCTGTGTTTACTGCAAGATTACTTTTGTTCATGGCTCTTCTAAGTCCATTTTTAAATATAACAGAGCCTTATAAGTTCCTAGTTTATCCCTGAGACTAAGTTCAGAAAATCTTGGGTCCTACAGTGAGGCTAGAAGAATTATGGGAGAGAAAGCATTTGCAGATGCCACCTTGCCTCCAGCCCTCAGAGCCTTGAAGAATAACTTTTTGAGCCTGGTTGTTTAGCTTTGTTTTTTTCCCCTGTAGGGTTATTCTGGAGCAAAATGTGAGTTCAGCAGCCACAGTACTTGTGGACAAGTGAAATGCAAGAAGGGGGAGCAGTGCATCCACACATCTTCTGGTCCACGGTGCTATTGCCCCAAGCTCTCTGTGGGAGAGGAATGCCAGACAAACACGGGTTGTGCCAGTGCCCCCTGCCAGAACGGTGGAAGCTGCCACCCTCATTCTCAGCCTCCTTACTATTATTGTCAGTGCCCTGTTAACACCCAAGGCAACCAGTGTGAACAGCCTGTAACTTTCAGCCCAGAGCCCCGAGGGTGTTTGGATTCCCAGTGTGCGGAAAAAGCAAAAGATGGCTATTGTGATGAAGACTGCAACACTCATGCCTGCCAGTGGGACGGAGGTGACTGCTCCCTGACAATGGAAGATCCTTGGGCCAACTGCTCCTCGTCATTGCGCTGCTGGATGCTTTTCAATGGACAGTGTGACGAGTTCTGCAACACACCCGAGTGCCTGTTTGACAACTTCGAATGTCAGCTAAATAGCAAAACATGCAAGTAAGGCTTCATCCTGAGAACACTTTCTTTGTGTCTCTAATACATCTCCTGATAGCGCTTTCAGTACTTGGTACGCTTCACGCCTGCTGCTTCCATCTCTTGAGTTGTTTCTGTTGCTGGTCTTTGTTCTTCCTGAAAGTTTCATCTATTTTTTGAAAGAAATTCTGGAATTTGGATGCTGTGAATTAAGTTGGTAACGGGAACAATGGTAATGCGTTAACCTGCTTGATAGATGTGCTTTCTGTGGAAATGTAAATAGGAGACATTTCACTTTGCACTAGCTTTTGATGGTACTGCTTCCTATCCTGAATTTCACTCCATACCAGCAATACCTGTCTTTATATCCCAACTGTATTTGCTACCACTGAATATGTTTTCTGGCTTGTTTGTTCATAGAAAAACAAGCTGGCACTTCTTTCTCTTTGGTTATGTGTGGTAACTGCTACAGCGTTGTTTTGATGATTCTCCCTTGGTGATGCAGGAGGTGTTACGGCTTTATCTTAGTAAACAGAATAAACAATTCTCGTCCACTGGTACTGGAGCTGAACCAGTTGTTCTTGGGGTGTTCCGTTCTTCCTATCCACCCTACCAGATTGCAAGTTATATTTCTTCTCCTTACATGCTGAATGTGAGTGTTAGTTTACCTCAAACGATTATGAAGAGTGTAAGGCCTTGGCCCCTAGACTGAAGGTATACTGTGCGTAATGTGTGTGCCCTATATGCTGCCTGTAACCCTTTTGCTGTTTTAGGTATGACAAGTATTGTGCAGATCATTACGCAGATGGCCGCTGTGACCAGGGTTGTAATAGCGAGGAGTGTGGCTGGGACGGTCTGGACTGTGCTGGTGACAAAGCTGAGAAGCTGGCAGAAGGGACCCTCATCATTGTGGTCTTGATGCCCCCTGATGAGCTGCTGGGTGATGTTCGCAGCTTCTTGCGCACTTTGGGAACTCTACTGCACACCAATCTGAGAATCAAGCTGGACTCCCAGGGAAATCCCATGGTGTTCCCATACTATGGGGAGAAATCGGCAGCACGGAGTCGGCGGTCGCTTGTGGTCATTCGCAAGCACAGAGAACTAGAGCAAGAGGTCATTGGGTGAGTGGATGCCTACGTGTTACACTGGCCTTGTTATGCTGGTCGGTCTTGCTTGTAGATGTCTGGGGCATTGTGGGCCTTCTATTGCTGTAGTCTGGTTGGTTTTTAAATAGAGAAATGTAAAGCTATTGCGCTGCAAATTCAGTGCTGGGGTGGAAAGATTAACATAAAAGACTGCAGCTTTGGCAAAAGCTTCTGCCGCTGACTTTTGCGCCCTTTTACTGTATCTTTGCAGCACCAAGGTGTTCCTGGAGATTGACAACCGTCAGTGTGCAGAGGATTCAGAGCAATGCTTTCAGAACACAGAAGCTGCTGCAGCTCTCTTAGCTGCTCAGGCCATCAAGGGCATGTTGCCCTATCCTTTTGTGTCTGTCCAAAGTAAGTAATTGCAGAGGGAAAATTGCTTGTGGAGGAAGGCAGTCAGCAAACTTGGACTTGCAAATTTCATGCTCAGATTATTGATCATCATCTTAGCGTGTGTCACCATTCAGTATGGTTTCTGGGAGCTAACTTGTTCATCCCCAGTTACAGAAGTATGTGCAATATGCTTATTCTGCTCTGAGGGGACATCTGGTTAATGAGACAGGGCATTTGAGTTTGGAGCCTAGTCATTTTAATGCCTGTAGAAGCAGTAATATCACATGTGCTGCAGCAGTGTCACACACTGCAGTGTTCTTGTCTACACTAAAAGCCATTTGTGTGCTCTAAACCATGAATTCAATGAAAAAGGTACCACTAGAGCGAAGGGGGTGGGGGCATTTCTCAGTCTACTATGTGTTTTCTCCTCTGACAATGGGTAATCCCTTTGATTTCTGCTCCCCTCTCCTATAGTCTGAAGCTCAGCTGCAATCTCCCACTAGATTGGTGATACCACTGTTCCTAGTTGGGTTGTGCTTGTGTCTTTATCAGGGCTCACTACACTGATTCAGGCTGGCTGTCTTCAGCCAGCGGGACTCTTGGGGAAGGAGCAAGATCTAGTTGAGCAGTTGTATAATGTAAAAAATATTTTGAAAAACAAGATCAAGGGAAGCCAGAAAGAGAGGATGTATTCTTGCAAAAATTGCAGCGGAGCCTAAACTTCCTCAAGCCTCGCTCTAAATACATCACAGTATAGGAACAATACATTCGCTAAGGGGAAGACTCCTCAGCGTGAGTGAGAAAAGAAAGTACGTAGATTGAAGATCGTTGTTTCTCCTTTGTTAATCTCATTGTATTTTAATTGGCATTTTTAGGTGAACCCTTGTTACCACCGAAGACCCAGTTGCTTTACCTGCTTGCTGTGGCAGCTTTGATCATCCTCTTAATTCTTCTCTTGGGTGTGATGATGGCGAAGCGTAAACGCAAACATGGTTCACTGTGGCTCCCAGAGGGCTTTATTCTGCGCAGGGATCCCAGTAATCATAAACGCAGAGAACCAGTTGGGGAAGATGCTGTTGGACTCAAGTAAGTTTGCGTTTAGGCCACTGACAACGTGTATTTTAGTGCATTAGAGGATTTTGAGAATGTGGTGTATGAATCTTTCATGAAAGGCACTTAGTAGGCAGCTTTCTCTATAGAGTTAAGCTAGAACTTCTAAGGCTGTTTCCCTAAATTTTAATACACCTCTTTTGGACATAAGAATTTTAATTAATTGTAATCTATAAAATCCTATTAAGGAATCTGATTTCCTGATTATGTTTGCTTTTCTACCACTCTGTTTAGTTCAGTGGTTGGGTATTGTATGGGTCATTTTCTCCTGGAATAGGTGAGACATTTTTAGGTTGATAGATGACAAAGAACTTTTAATGCATCCAGCTCAATGCATTAAAGACTTGACTCAGAAATAATGGGGAGTTTCGAAAGAAAAATCCTACTTATGCAGTTTTGGCTTTCCACTAATTAACCAAGTTTGCAGTTGTAAATGCATTTAACGCCACTGTTGGCTGCCTGAGATTTCTAAGTTCTTGGTCCCTCTGTTTGCAAGCTACCAAACATGCAAGCATCCCATCCTTGGTCTCTGCAGGCTAGTCAAAGTACCAGTAGTAGCACCTGGTCAGCCTGCAAAGTGATGTGTTTTTCTTGTTTCTTAGAAATCTGTCAGTCCAGATACCAGAGGGTAACCTGGCTGACTCTGGACCAACTGAACACTGGGCAGGTGATGGTGGACCTCAGCCAAAGAGAGCAAAGGTAAGGATCTCCAAGATCTGAATATTGCCTGAAATTGAAACTGCTAGTGAGAAAGATAGCTGTATTAACTTCCAGAGCATGCCTCTTGCTCAAAACCTCCCTTTACTTAGGGATTTGTAGTACATATCTAATGATACCTTAGGAGCAAATTCTTGGGCTAACACTGCCACCACAGGCCAGTAGGGAAAACAGGTAACTTCTGTTCCAGGGTCCCCTCCCTAGCCAGGCCCATCAAAAGGAAGAGAAGGTTAATGGTAGCGTAACGTCTTGCAGTTGTAGTTCAGGCCTGATAGTGTATGGTGGGAGTGTGAAACCTGAGAATGCAAGGCAGAGGTAAATAGTCATTAGCTTAAAACAAAACAACAACAAAACCAAAAAACCTACCAAAATAATGATAATTAAAAAAACAAACAAAACACCACACAAAACCTCCCAACAACAAAAACCAAAAAACCCATCCAAAGCTGAGAAAACCCCAAGAACTTTCAGTGTCTTTGGCCATTTGATGAGCATTTTGAAGCAACTGCGTATTTCCTGTACTCAGGCTGAAGATCAAGCCTTACTCCCGGAAGGTGACGAGCAGATAGATCAGCGCCAGTGGACACAGCAGCACTTGGAGGCAGCAGATGTCTGTGGGAGCACGTCACTAGCCCTTACACCACCTCAAGCAGATCAAGAGGTGGATGTTCTGGATGTCAATGTCAGAGGGCCAGGTCAGTACTCTGAGTGTCCATGTGTCATTGATTTCTCTCCCATCTCTTCAGTGGCTGGGATTGCTAATATTTAAAAATTATGTGGAGTATACAGTAACAGCAGCAGAAATTTTATAGTACTCAAGGAAAGCTCATGTATGCTTCAGAAAAGAAAGCTCGAGAGAGTGGGTCATAGTCTGTAGCACATGGAATATCACGTGTCCAGGAGAAATAGAGTTCACTTAGCCAAGCATCTGTAGGAACTAAAGCTGAAGGATCTCCTTTATAACGATGCCAGAATGCCATTGGGGCAGAAATTTGGAATACATAGTTGTGCTGGAAATAACCCCAGCTTCTCCAGCTGGACCATTGCAGAGATTTATGCCAGACTTGGCTGAGGACCAGCTTACCAGGATTTATACCTGAGGTGTCTCTTACCTGGGGTGGAAGCAAGGATGGCCTTTTCTTGAATAAGATGACTTCTGGCAGACAGAAGATTATAGCAGCGTGTGAGACATCTATGCTGCCACAGAGCAGCAGTGGAGCACGCTTGTTGATGTTTGTTTTTGTTTTAATTCACTGATTTATTATATCCTTAGCTTCTGATGATCAACTCATTGAATTCGTAACAACTGTGAAGTTTGAAGGAGACTTCTTTAACATGCACACACAGGCTTGCTCTCTTTCAGTCTCAAATTACTAGGTGCAGTAAGAGTGCTCTGCTGCTTTTTATAAATGTAGCACTCAAGCTGTGTAACCTGGGGAGGGACTGGGTGGGTCATCTGATAACAACTGATCCCTCTGCTCTGGAAGCAGAGGGTTGACCAAGAACTTCATTCTGGATGGAAGAGCTGCAAGCCTGGCTCTTATTCACATGTGGAGAGGTGATTCTGGTGATATTGCTGCAATTGTTTTTTATTGGATTTTGTGGGAATATTTCCATGCAATTTAATGATGACTGAACCCATTCTCTCAGCCCTTCTATTGTCTGTTCTGCTCACTGGCCCATTAGCTCTCCTAAATGCAAAGCACAGGGAAGGAGGGATTTCTATGTAATGAGTGTGAGAACATAAACCGTCAGTTTCTGCCAAATTTAAGCTTTTCTTCATTTCCCCTATTGAAGCTTCTAGTTGTGTGGCAGGGTAAAAGCTTTCCAAGTGCAGGCAATACTGGTCTTAAGACTTCAGACTGCTTATTTTCAAGGTCACTCAAAGCGATGTCCAACAATAGCAATGGACCAATACCAACCTGCGAGTTGCTTTCCTGCCATTCAGATGCAACTGCGAAGCTTGCAGCAGGCTGCTCTAAGCTGTCCCCGTCTGCACCATCAGAAGCAAGCAGCTGAGTTACTGTCAGGGGGAGAAATCGTTTTAAAAGCCTGAGAGGTGTTAGAGTAATGGATTAGTAAGGAGGGGTAGGATTCCTCCCGGTTAATGTAGGTACTCGTCTGCCCAGGCCACCTTCCTCTTCTTTTGCAGGCAGAGGGAATCAATAGGCACTTCCGAGGGGCTGTTCATCTCTGTCTCAAGCAGAATTTGTCTTGAAGACTGGATGGCTCACACTCCAGTAATGCTTTGCTGCCCCTAATTACAAAGGGTGTTGAGGCTGACTGACTGGAGTGCAGGTGTCTGGGCTGGAGCCAGCTCAAACCATGAGAGTTAGATCCTGGCCACAGGTCTGGGGTGGCAGGTAGAACAGTAGAGATCTTTTCTATAAAGAGGAGAGGCAAGTTGAAGTGCCTCAGTGTACCAAGGCATTGTTTCCTTTCTTAATCCAAACGTTCTGTGCTCTCTTGAGTTTAGGGGGATCCAAGAGGTGCAGCCTCCTACAGAATTGTTACCTGGAGACTTTGCCAGTGGGCTCTTTACATCCATTCAGGATATTGTCCCTGTATGAGTCCTTCAGTTATGCCTATCTAGTGAATTTGTGGCGTTACCATCTCACTCTTTGAGTTTTACATCTACCTTGTCTTCTTGAAAGACAGCAAACAGAAGGGATTTTTTTATAAATACTGCTGTCACCTTTGTCTCCCCATGCTGCTTTTTCTCTGTGTCCCCCAGAGTGGTGAGGACATTCTTTTCACTGGAGTTATTGTGAGTGTGTAACCAGGGTAATGCAATTACAGGCGTAACTGGTAACACCACCTATAGTTAAAACTGATGAACTGTCCCTAGTATATGCCCCTCTTTTTCAGTTACTAAAACTTCAATGGTTCAGACTGGAATTTTCCATGCTGTGTGTCTGCCTCCAGCTGGATCCTTTTGGGTTCTTTTCCAGCTATTTCAGAGAACAAGCTGGAAGGAGGAAAAAAGACATTGTGTCCCCAGCTTTTTTTCTAGTAGTCCGTCAAGCACTTAATTGTGACAGTCTAGCTGGATGTGCTTTTTGCTAGCCTCATAAAACTACCCGTGTGTGGCCGATTTACAAAGCTCTGAAAAGAGCTGCACCTACCTGAGAGGCTTTTTGGGGGGTGGCAGCTAGTTTTTTCCAAGGATTTAATGCATACTGTATGTGTGTCCGTATAGAGCACCTAGGCTTGATCTGTCCAGGACAATTGCAGTGATTGAGGAAGCGAGACCTTCCCTGCAAGTGTTTTTCCCAGGGCTGTGGTGCTGGAGAAAAGCCTTTCTGTGCTCTGTCTCTCTGCTCTTTGTGTTGGGGCGGTATGGAGGAGACCACAGCCTGACTTGAATACTGAGAAGTATTCATCTGGGACAAGGAAGCAGAGCCAGCAGTGAAAGGGAGAAGCACAAAAGGAGGTATAGGCTTGGACGACAGGCAAGAGGGTCTACAGACAGGACTGGATCTTGGAACTGGACCCAGACCCATACGTCAACACTTCACCGCCGTCCAACAAATCCTGAGAAAGTAGCTCAGTGAAAGCCTGCGTGTCCTCTGGTTGTGAGCCACTAGGAGGCTCACATTGTGCATGCTGCTGCTGCCAGCCTGACTGGGGAGCCCACAGCCCTGATCTCTGCTGGTGCTCCACACGGTTCCCTGCGGTAGAATGATAGTTTCTAAAATTTTACGAGAGTTTTGTAAGGGCTCTAAAAAGGAGAGTCAGAAAAGCCTGGTGGTGAGAATTTGGGAAATGGGTCAGGGCGTTAGAACTCTGTATATTACGTTCAACAGGAGATCATCGCCTTGTTCATAGGCACAGAATCCAAATTCTACCGTGCAGCTTTCTGCAGGGCTCACACTCCTCATTCAGTGCAGATAGTGCACTGTAGATTGAGAGTTGGGCAGGCAGGGAAGCTGTTGTCTGTAGGGTTTGGGAAGGGTCTCTGCTTGTGCATGGGATGAATCAGGCAGTTGCTGGAAGATTGGTTTGAATTTCCGCTGGCAAGCTGCATTGGAGAAGCAGAATTTGCTTTCACCTTCACAGAACTCCAATGGTGCCCACCGCAGCAAGTGATTCACTCCTGCTGACATCTTAGTCCCTCTTACTTTCTGGTTGCCTCTGTTGTGCTTGGAGTAAAGCAGTAAAATCAATAAGCAAGCATAAACATCTACAGTTGAAGTCTTTGTTTTTTAGGTAGTGAATATCTTGTAATTTTCAGAGTCTGCTGAAACTGAAGCACTTTACATTTGATGGGTTGCTGAAAATATGTGGAGATGTTTCAAATCTTAATCAAGGCAGGAGTATTAACAGGAGTGAAAAATCAATGCCATGAGCTAGTCTTCCTGGACTGCCCCCTCTCTGATCAGCAGAGAGAGGGAAATTCATCCAAGGGAGTGATGTTAAGTTAGAGATTTGGAGGAGCCTTTTTCCTTACAGTGACAAGGCAGGCATCCCAGATGTATGAATGGGAATTTAGCCTTTGTAGTTGTCCCATCAGTGTGAGCCCATCACTGAAGACTTTTGGAGAGGCATGAGTCCAGCATTTTCCAAGGTGCTCAAACTGTGGGAGACTTCCAGCACTTTGTACCTCTGGGCAGTCCATGCTGTGGTCGAGGAGTGCATGGGCAGCAAGGCATCGTGCCCTTGTAGGATGCTGCTGGTACACAAGTGAGTAGCACTGGATTAGATCCTGTTCTGTAGTGCCTTCCTATGTGGTGTACTTCTGTGAAAGTACGGAGTGTGTTTGATCAGTTTGTTTAGGGCTCTGGTCATGGAGGTTATTAAAGGCAAGACGAGGTATGTTCAGGCAGTCATCCTGGGGCATTTTTCAGCTTTGAGTGCTTCACTGTCACAACTTCAGAGTCCTTCTCGTTAAGACCTTCGTGTGTAATAGGTATGAAGGTTTTTGTCTGCATTTCACTTCAGGTTAGTTGTCTAATTGTTTTTCTCTGTCAATTGTTTCTTTTCTCCAGGTATGTGAATCCACATGAATAATCGTACTTAGTACAAGTCTTTGATTTTTATAGCATTTGGTTCTCTCTGGGCATGTAGCTAGCCTTTACATTTTGAAGGAATTTTTCCACTTTGGCAGCAAACTTTTTGATTTTACTTATTTGAGAACTAAGTTCTGTTGGGGTTGCAGTAGGTATTAAAGTCCTACTTGGAGGGACGACAACTCACTGTCTCTGTTGGGCTTTAAGATAAGGGAACAGGTCTGGGTTAAAGCGATTGGGGGGATTGTCTGTAGCTGTAGGTGCTCAAGGAGATAGGATAGTGGAAGGGTTTCCTTTCCTTTGCTCATCAGGCTACTATGATACCATCTTTTCTGTTGCAGATGGATGTACCCCGCTTATGTTGGCATCTCTGCGTGCGGGTGGCTCCGATATCAGTGAAGATGATGAGGACGCTGAAGATTCCTCAGCGAATATAATAACAGATCTGATCTATCAAGGTGCTAATCTTCAGGCCCAAACAGACCGCACTGGGGAGATGGCACTGCACTTAGCCGCTCGTTACTCAAGAGCAGATGCTGCAAAACGTTTGCTGGATGCTGGTGCGGATGCTAATGCACGGGACAACATGGGACGGACTCCCCTGCATGCAGCTGTAGCTGCTGATGCTCAGGGTGTCTTCCAGGTACAGCAATTGAAGAACTCCTTTTAAAATTGCTGTGTGCTGTAATTATATGAGCCTGCCCAAGCTGTGCTCTGATCACTCACAGCTTTTCTCTTAGGCCGTTCACAGTGTGATGGCCAGGCAAAACTATATTTTACATTCCATTTCTTCAGGTATTCATAGCCTGAAGAACTCAGCGTGCTTGAATCATCTGGCGTGTACTTATTTGATCTGTTTGCCTCTTTGACCTGTAATCTGGATCCTTGCGTTTCAGTGCCCAGGCTCCTTTTTCATTGTAAAGCTTCTCTTGAGTTTCTGTTAAATCCTCGGTTTTGGTCTGTATCGGTATTGAAAAAAATCTCTTCCCCTGTTGTCCAGATCCTGATCCGTAACAGAGTAACAGACTTGGATGCTCGGATGAATGATGGAACAACCCCATTAATTTTGGCTGCACGTCTGGCTGTGGAAGGAATGGTGGCTGAGCTAATTAATTGCCAGGCAGATGTGAACGCCGTAGATGACCACGGTAACGTGAACGTGATGTACTGTGCTGGGAAAATATTTGTCATGGTGTGAGCAAGGAGGGGTGGGCATCTACTCTCCTGGAGTGTGGGCTGCTCATAAATTATGTAGCTAAATCTGACACTAGGGTCTCCTGCAGAAGTCCTCCAGCAGTAACAGGCTGCCTGATGGCTTGTTTAGACAGCTCTGGAAGAGAAGCAGAAGAAATATGAAGTTGAGTATGCTGGGAGTTTTTGGACTGCAGACATGACTCAGCGGATAGGTTATTTAAAAAATAAAAATTAAAAAATCCCAGAGCAAGTTCTGAAAGTCCTGTTGCATCCTGGCAATATAGGAGTGTGTCACAGTGTGGGGATTTCCAAAGTGTAAATGGGACTTCAGGACATGTTTTTGTGCTGTGATGTGTACTGCAGTTGCTTTCTTCTCTCAGCGTACTCTGTCCACATTGGTGCTTTAGAAAGTAGTTCCTTGGTTTGTTACTGAAATTCTTGGGTCTTCATGCAGGTAAATCTGCTCTTCATTGGGCTGCTGCTGTCAACAACGTGGAAGCAACACTAGTTCTGCTGAAAAATGGAGCCAACAGAGACATGCAAGATAACAAGGTACAGTTTGGGTGTGCTCAGCATGGCTGTGCTTCCTAACTCAAAGTCTCTCTTTGCTGTTGGTAGTGAACTAAGTTCACATTTTCTAAACTGGGTGCTCAGTGCGGGTCTTCCAAACCCAGACCGTGACTGGAACTCTCCCCAGGTGCTGGATGCCTTGTAGGATTTCTGGTAGGGGAGAGCAGTTCTCTTCCTTGTTTGGCCACGTCCTGGGCATCAATGCTGTCCTGCTTTTCTTGCAGGAAAGGAATGCAATACACAGTCAGTGGTGTGTGAGAGCACAAGGGTGAGGTGCTGCTGGTTTCAAGCAGCTGGATTCTGGATAACAGAGACATGTAGAAGCACAGTGGCAGTCATGTCCTGTCGTGTTTACAGGGATACACTGGGTGGATATGGAGTAGAGCTCCTCTGTTTGAGACACAGTCTGCACTGTGCAGACCTCCTGTAACTTCACTGTTAGTTTTTGCTGTGTCTTAGTCCTTGATTTCTTTCCTCTGCCTTGGGTTTCTTTTTTGGATTATTGTGCATTGCTCAGTGGTTTTTAGAGCTACCAACAAGTTGCAGTTCTTCTCTGGGCTGTGTTAGTCCTTTAGACCTTGTCCTCAGAGGAGGGAATGGGAGAAAGACACCAGGTGCTTTCACGGTTCCTCTGAGGACCCATGGCAGAATAGTGCACTTCTTGGTGGGATGGTTTAGCCTGTGTGCTCCACTGCTGTGTGTGAAGTCATCTCTGATAACCTGCCTTTTTCAATAGGTAGGTTGTTCTTGGAGACAGTTAACGGGCCACTGTGTCAAACAGTGCTTCCAGGTGTTGCCGCACTGTTAAAGGATTATTAGCTCTAAGTCAGTCTCCCTGCAGCGGAGTCACTAAAATACTTATTTCCTGTGTTTTCAGGAAGAGACACCGCTCTTCCTTGCTGCTCGGGAAGGCAGTTTTGAAGCAGCAAAAATCTTGCTGGACCATTTTGCCAATCGAGACATCACAGACCACATGGACCGCCTGCCCCGAGATGTGGCCCAGGACCGGATGCACCATGACATAGTGCAGCTTCTCAATGAGTACAATGTGGCGCACAGCCCCGCTGGGCACCCCGGTGCCATGCTGAACTCTGCCCTCTCCCCAGTCATCTGTGGCCCAAATAGGTCCTTCCTCAATCTGAAGCATGCTTCATTAAGCAAGAAGTCAAGAAAACCAAATGCCAAAGGCATCATGCCCACAAACCTCACCAAAGATGCAAAGAGGAGGAGGAAGAAGTCCCTCAGTGAGAGCAAAGGGCAGTTTTCAGAGAGCTCAGTGACCCTGTCACCGGTTGATTCCCTAGAATCGCCCCATGCTTTTGCATCTGAACCGACATCGTCTCCTGTGATGCCATCGCCGGGAGTGTTACACTCATCGCCCAGCTCACTGTTGACCGCTCCATCAGTGCAGGCTGCACACACGATGTCCTTCTCCAACCTCCACGAGATGCAGCCCTTAGGACGTGGATCCAGCACAGTGCTCCCCTCTGTCAGCCAGCTGCTTTCACAGCACAGAACCACCCCTCCTAACAGCGGGCTTGGCCGGCTCCGGCCAGCCAACGTTTCCACCGAGTGGATGAACCGTATGGAGGTGAACGAGTCCCAGTACAATGAGATGTTTGGCATGGTGCCCCCGGTGATGCATTCACACCCCAGTGTTCCTCAGCAGAGCAGTTTGGTTCAAGCAGATGCAAAACACATGGGAGTGTCCAGGGAGTCTCTGCCCCCCATCATGACTTTCCAGCTGGTTCCCAAGGGTGGCATAACCCAGCAAGCACTGCCGCAGCAGGCACAGTCAAACTGTGCCCAGAACATGGCTGGTCCTCTTAGCTCCATTTACCAGATACCAGATTTAGCTCAGCTGCCCAGCGCCTCCTTCTCCATGGCTGCCATCCCTCAGCAGGATGGGCAAGTGGCTCAGACGGTCCTCCCAGCTTACCACCAGTTCCAGAGCTCGATGGGGAAGTACCCCACGCCTCCCTCGCAGCACAGCTGCTACTCCTCGGCCACAGAACGGACTCCTAGCCACAACCGGCACTTACAAGGGGAGCACCCATACCTGACTCCATCACCCGAATCTCCAGACCAGTGGTCAAGCTCCTCCCCGCACTCTGCATCTGACTGGTCTGACGTGGCAACCAGTCCCAGTAACAACCAGCGCGGGCCGGCAGCTGCTCATATGACAGAGCAGCAGCGGAACAACATGCAGGTGTATGCCTGAAGGCAGGCCAAGGTGAAGCCTGATGAAAGTGGACTCCAGAACTCATGAAGGTCTTCCAGGATGGAAATGAAGAACCATTTTAGTATCCAAGAGTCTTAATGAGCCCAGGCTGTTCTTTCCGTGGAGGGACTGTGGTCGCTCTAGCCTTGTATGCTTTTTATGCTAAACAGAGAACTGTAGAAGCTGGTGGTGGAGAAGACCAGCTGGGTCACTTCTAACCAACTCCCATGAACCCTGGATGTGATTGCTGTCCGCACTGGATTCTCCAGTCTGCTTTAAATATGTTCCACCATTTATTTGGGGAGACAGCTCTTCAGCTTAACGCATCTCATGGTCATTTCTCCAGAAATTTAGCCAAAACCAGCTTTGTATCCTTATTTTGTTACTCCTTTTGTTACCTACGTAACCTCTCTCTGAAGCACCTTTCACTAGTTCTCCCTGAGTTCAAGTTGCCTTGTCTTGACACAGCTCAGAGCTGTGCCCACATTCCTAGACCCCCTCCTTCCCTCGGCTGCTCTTGCTCAGCAAGTGAGCCGGACTTCCCAAAACACCTGCAGATCAAGTGACACCTTTCTGTCATGCAGCTTCACCCTTTCCTCTTCAAGAGCCTTTGTTTTATACAGACCCACTAACACCCTTTAGCGTTCTCACTGCCTGCTCCTCCCCCAAGTATTATGAGATTATATATACATATAGTCTTCTCTTAGATCTTCTTTTTTTTTTTTTTTGGTGTTCCCCTCCTGAAAACGTTGGTCTGACCTGGTCTTCCCCCCGCAGTGGCTTGTAGACACATCTCTCCTGTGTTGTATGTCTTCCACGAGACACACCTGACTACTTTGACACACTACCCTCCCTTTGCCCCCATCCTGCCAGGTGTGTCCGTGACTGCCTTCATGGGCTTCTGTGCCAGAAGAGATGCCCTGCAACCGACACAGGCCTTTTGGGAAGCTCTTGGGATGAGCATGTGTGTTTCAAAACATGCTGACACAAGCTCCCAGCGTCCTTGCACAGTAGTCCCCTCCCCTCCATCCAAGGGTGGCTGTGTGTCCTGTCCTCCAGATACCATGTGCTGCCTCCTTATGGTGTCAAGGACGTCGTTTCATGTTTGCAGTGTGTGTGTCCTTCTGCATCAGGAACGGCGTTCAGCCCTTTGAAAAGTGTCCCCTTTTCTCTCCAGCCCTGGGAACAGGGCTGCCTTGTCTTCCCTTCCCAACAAGAAGGCTGCAGCGCTGACTCCCGAGCCGGCTTCGAGCAGCAGCATGCCTGAAGCCAGGAGCTGGCCTTAGGCGGCAGGCCAAACAGCTCAGAAGACATTGCCTAATGCAGTTTGGTTAACAGGTCTGGGGCTGTCCTCTGTTCTCAGCTTCAACCTGTGTTGAGATTTCCCAACTGAGCTGCCCCACATGCTCTGTGGGACAGTAGTGCCATTTGTACTGCAGCTCCCCCGATATTTTTGGAGTTATGGAAGCCAGCTGTCACTGACCTTAGACAAACAGACGTTCTTTCTGCTTTGTCCGCAAGAGTAATGCTTCCCTGAAGGGCTCTGCTTGTTCAGCAACCGAAAGTGAACATTTCTGGGGATGATTTGCTCCTACCTCTTCGGGGGAACCCTGCAGACACATGTTCCAAAGAGATCGGGGCTGTTGGCTGCCGCCAAAGGACAGAGAAAGCCGCTTCCCTCCCAGCAGCGGCCATTCAGCATCCTACCATGTACAGTATTTTCTCTGCTGTTTCTTTCCATTCTAATCAAGAGTAAAAGCTTTTTTCTTTTGATTTGACTCAATGGTACATGAAGGCAGGGCCTCAGGAGGAGCTGGTTCCCGGGGCCGTTGTTTTGGGCTGAAGTTTTAATTCTTGAAGTTACTGCTTTTTACGACGCGCACAGCGTTCCCCGGCACGCTCACTGCAGTGTGTCCTGTGAAGTTCAGCTGCAACCGACTCAGATCTCCAGGCAGGAGCCCACAAACTTCTGGAGGTCTGTCCAGGTACATATTTCACTGCAAATAATGAAGTGTTGCTACAGCGATGCTAAAGAAACAAAGGGCTTTTCCTCGTTAGCCCCAGATAACCAAGTGCCTTTTTATATATGTGGCTACATTTTACAAGATGAATGCTTTCTGTGGAATGAAGCCAGTTTCGTGCCTGGCATGTTAATACGATGGCCCTCTGCCTTTCTTGTTTGTTTTTTTTTTTAAACTACTTGTAAAGATAATATCTCCTTAAGGTGGTATTTTATCTCGTAAGTTGTAGAGTAACCATTCACACAGCAGCATTTTCCTATATTAATAATGGAAAATATTTGCTTATTTTTACATTTTTTATAAAAGTCTTTTATGAAAATAGTTGCTGCAAAATGTATAAGCAATTTTTATCCCCAGAATAAAGAGTATGTGCCCAGCGTCTGTGTGCTGCTGTTCTCATTTGTCTTCCCTCCTGTTGTGACACAACCACTGGATTATAAAGCTACTGCGTGTTCAGTAGCTGTTCAGACCCTTGGCAAGTGGAGGACTCATTAGGACCTCTGCAGTCCATGTCAGGAGAGACCTTTTGGGGATCAAGGGTGTCTTGTGCTGTGGCTCAGCAGCGCATTGAACCCCGCCGCTTGGCCCCATCCAAGGGAGCTGGGTCTGGGAGCTGAAAGCAGCCTAATTCAGGGGTAGCAGGAGGATTCTGGGTCTCTCAGTTAGCTGAGAAGGGGGCCAGTAACCAGCACCTGAGCAGCTGGGCATGCTGGGAAGGACAAGAAGGGACTGGGAAGGACAGGTGGGGGCTTTCTGAGATGCTTTCAATAAGACCTTTTGCTTGCCTGGGAGGCAGAGGAGGGCTGGGGCTTTTGTGTGGCTTTTGGAAAGGTTGTGAGCAAGTGTGGGTCAGGAAGGGGTCGGTGGGGCTATGGATTCGCTCACCCTTTCAGGTCATGCTTGCGTACCTGCGCAACCTTTCTTCCACCTGGGAGGAGGACCCTCATCCCTGGAGCTGAGGCTGCCTCCCTGGCTTCGGCTTGGCAGGGAAACAGGGAATCATGGCTCCTCTGTGCTGTTCACAGGCTTGAAACGTTTGACTTGAACAATTAGAGAACAAATTGACAATGGGTGCCTTTCCTGTATTTTGAGCAGGGAGGTGCCACTGAAGCCTTGGGCTCCTCTAGCGTTCCCCTGGTTGGTTTCTGGCTCTCGCTGCAGACTCGGATGAAGCCAGTAGCTGAATTGCGGTGCCTGGCAGGGATAAAGCTGCTGGACGCATTTGCAGAGTTTAATACTCAAACAGAGCAGGTCCTTTATCTTCTAGTAGAGTCAGCTTGGCAAGTACAAACCTCCGGGAGGCTTTCATCCATGTTCTCCCAGAGGTTGCACATCTATGCCAAAGTTTAGCCAGCTCTGCTCTGCCTCTGGCACAGCAATGTTGAGTTTCCTGGTGCTCAGGCTGAGACTTGAAGCTGCATCTCCTTGGGGATGGCACATGCCTCTCCCCCTCCCCAAGATGACGAGGAGCTTGTGAAAACCTGCACTGCATCCAAATAAGCCTGATGGAACCAGCCAGGCAGGGAGCTGGGGTATCCCTTATCTAACCGAGGAGTAATGGAGTAGCCTCTGGCTCCTTTGGGGAACATTTTCATGTTTTTTCATAAAACAAGAGTGGAGTCCTGTCTTTTGGGGAGCAGTTTGCTGTGTTTGAAGAGTTCCCCCTTAGTCAGAGCGGCTGATCTCCTCTCTAAGGTTGTTTATTTCAGGAGGAATGATAGGCAGCAGCTGTATTTGAACACAAGAAGGCTTTACCCCTTTGATCCCAGAGAGTGCCTAGCAAGCTGGCCGAGCCTTGAGAGTTCTTGGGGAGCAGCAGCAGCTGTATGCTGGCTGTGTGGGCGAAGGGGATGGGTCTGATCCTCCTTTCTCCCTGGGGCAAAAGCCAGACCTGCCTCTGCACGCTGGTGAGGAGCTGCTCCCTGTGGGTGTAGCAGCACTCGCTGCACGTTTAGGCAAATGCTGTCACAGAGGAGCCATGGGAGATCCCAGGGGGCTGGAGGACATGGCTTGAACCTGACAGACAGAAGCAACAGCTTCAGCCAGCTACAAGCCCTTCGCATCAGGAGATGAGGAGCTTGGCTCTGGGGCTGGATCCTCTGCAAGATCACTGCCTCGTAGACAGATCCCTGTGGTCTCCATCAGGGTCTTCAAGAAAACTGGCGGAAAAAGAGCCAGACATTGGCCATAGCTGGCAGTGGAAGGACACTGGACAGGAACTGGCAACTTTGTAGGAAGCAACAGGACAGGCACCAGGAAGAGCTTTCAAAGCTGCTTTGGTACATTAGGAGCCACCAAAGTGATGTTCCAGGGCAGCATGGTTGAAGCAGTAGGGTGGATGAGCTTTAGCTGCCTCCCACTGGTGCAAGAGGACACCCCAAGGTGAGGAGTGAGGACCAAGATGAAGAAGGCCATGCCTAACCATGCCAAAGGACTCTGGCCGCTGGGCCTGGGAGCTCCGTGCCAGCAGCAGCCTCCCCCTGGGCCATGGCTGTGGATTCCCCACATGGGGCAGGGTCAGTGAGGGGCTGCTGCTGCAGGACCTGCCCCCTCCTCCTGGAGAGATGTGGACTGACGAAGCCCTGCGTCAGTGCCGGATGTGGAAGCCCAGAAGCGCCACTGCTATCTGATGGCACCTGCCACCCTTCGGCCGCAGGCTGTTCCCACATCCCTGCGTCCCGCATCCTGCTGCAAACATCCCCAGGCAGTTCAAACAAGGGCGGTGTGTGCATGACGCATGGTGGAGCCGGGCAGGGCATGGGACCCAGCTGGGTGCCATCCCTCAGCCAAGGGTATGGGTGATGCTGGCAGGTGACATCCACAGTCCAGCCATGTGCCGCAGGGATGCTCCAGCTGCGACTGGGACAGGCTTCCCTGGAGCTCATCCCTGCTGGCCCCCGGTTCAGCCATGGTGACCTGGTGGGCATCCCTGCCTGCTGCCATGCTGCTGTCTGCTGCAAAGTTATCTCTGTGTTTGCATTAGTAATTGATGCTAATTACAGGGGGTTTATTGACCAACTAGGAGAGGTTCTTCCTGTCTTTTGTAGCGAAACACTGAATGTAAACAGAGCAGAGATCTGGGCAGCTTTCCAGCAAAGCAGGGGGTATGAAGGGGAGTCAGCAGTAAGATTTTTATGGTGGGGTCACCTGAGCTGGGCAAACACTGATGCTGGTGAGCGCTGGGCTATAAAGGGTAGCTCTTTTCCTTTCCTCTCCCAATGACCCACGAGAAGTCATTACTCCTCCCGATTCCTGGACAGCAGGTAGGAAGGGGACCATTGCAGGATGGCTGAGGCCTCTAGATGCTCTAGGGGGACTTGTGGGCAAGCAGGAGCCAGTGCCAGCCCTGCCAGCTCCCAGGGAAGATGAGCAGGGGATGGGGCAGGCTGCAACAATGCAATTTTCAGTCCTGCATTGACTTTTGTTGCTGCTTCTTTGAGGGGAAGATGAGCTGAGTCTGCGAATCGGCCCCAGTGCCCAGGGATTAGCCCAGATAAAGGGGAACTGTGCTGATGTGGCCAATTTGTCTCCATGGCCTGGGTCTGGGGCTGCACTAGCAGCTCGGGGGGTGAAAACGATGCTGTGCATGTAGTCTCCGCAGCCCCACTGGCCCTGGCTCTGCCTGTGCCATCACTGCTGCTGCCCTATGCCAGGGCAGGGCTGGAGTCTCCCCTCTTGCACCTGTGGCAGCTCTCTCTCCATGTCCCCACAGAGCAGCCTGGCTCACCAAGATGCCTCCCACCGGGACTGGGACTGGTGGAGAAGGGAGTTCCCACTGCCGATGTGGGCTGGGGACTCCAAGCTGTGTCTCGGTGCCAGAGTGTGGGTACAGTGCAGTGACCTGTGCCAGGGAGGGGAGAGGGTGGCACAGCCCCAGGGGCTGCTATCTCCTCCAGCTGGCTGAAAGGGCCAGATTCAGCCCACGGCAGGGTAGGTTTGTACCCTTTGGGCACAGGCAGCCTCCCCTGTCCAGGAGGGACCTGGTGTGACCCCACTGAGCTCTTGCAGGAGACGATTCCAGGCAGAAGGAGGATGGTGTCAGCAGCTGGACTCACCCTCCTGTTGCTGGGCTGCGCGGGGCTCCTGTGGCCAGCTGGTGAGTCCCACTGCAAGGCCAGGAGGGAGCCAGGGTCCTCTCCAGCCAGCAATGCTGCCTGTTCCCCATCCCTCTCCATGTCTTTCCTTCCACAGGTGCCCGGCACATAGACTACTGCCCTGAGGGCTGGTCCTACTACAAGTTCAGCTGCTTCAGGTACTTCAGTCAGCCCCAGACCTGGGAAAAAGCCGAGGTAAGTCTACCGGGGTACACACATGGTCCAGGACCCCCTGTCTCCCAGGGGTGCCCTGGCACTGATGGCTCTCCCCACAGAGGCAGTGCCAGGCCAGCCATGCCAGCGCTCACCTGGCCTGGGTGGAGGAGCCCCAGGAGGCAACCACCCTGCAGAAGGTCATCTCCTACTACCAGCGTGCGCAGCCTGTCTGGGTTGGTCTCCACTACAGACATGAGGTGAGGCAGGAGGCAGCAAGGGGTGACAGGGCAGGGGGCCGGGGGGAGTGGGGCCATGCTTCTAGACCCCTCTTTCCCTGCACAGAGCCAAGCTTGGCAGTGGGCAAGTGGGGACAAGTATAGCATCACCAGTGGGCTGTCTGGGAATGGTGCTCGTGGAGGGACCTGTGGTGTGCTGACCCATCTCAGTGGTGAGTGCCCAGACCCCTTGTCTAGCTCCAACACTCCATCTCAGCTGGCACCCCCACACCTCCTCCCCATCCTCCTTTGGGGTTTGATGCCACCTGGGGGAGTGCAGTGGGCAAAGCCAGTGCCTCTGTCCTCACTGTGGCTCCTGCTGACCCCCATCTCTTCTGTCTCTCTGGCAGGCTTCACCGTGTGGTCCAGTGCTGACTGTGCCCAGCAGCATCACTACGTCTGCAAGTTCATCCCCTCACGTTGAGCACGGCCTGTGCAGGACTCCATGGAGGACCACACGCTGACAATGTTCCTCCCTTGCTGTCTCTGCTCCTCTCTCCCCAACTCCTAAAAATAGATCTATAAAAAAAACAAGCATCCAAGTACTGTGTGGGTCTGGTGCTGATGCAAAGCCCTGATATAGTCCACGTGCAGGCACCTGGATGAGGGAGCAACAGGTGCTGATGTGGCTCCCAGAGCTTCCAGCTTCCCAGCTGCCAGGGGCTTCCATGCGGCCAGTGCCAGCAGAGCAATTTGGGTGTGAGTCCCCAGGACCCACAGGGCCAGCAGCTCTCCCAGCTGGGTGCTCGTGTTTGGTCATCCCCAGCCCTCTGGTGTTGAAAAGGAGGGGAGGACGGGATGTCCCTGGGGTACAGGCACAGGGGGCAGGAGTGTCCCCAGGGTTTAGGCATGGAGGAGAGCTGGGGCACAGATGTGGGTGGGGATAGGAGCTGTCATGGGTGTGCAGGCGTGGGGATGGGTGCTCCCCCCAGGTGCAAATGACTCCGTAAAGGTCTGGGGTCTGCAATGCTGCCCAATGGCCATGTTGACAGCGGCACCAGGACCAAAGGTCCCTTCTTGTGTCACAGCGGTGTTGTCACAGGCATCACATGTCTGTTTGCTCTGCTGTTTTGAAGACAGCTCTGCCCGCCCCCAGTTCATGTTTTTTTTTCCCCGCTGGGGTCACTGCACGTGATGGAGGTGGACCACGTCCTGGGTGTCACGGATGGTGCTGGCACCAAGCACCCAGCTGCCCTCTGCTCCCTTCCCGGGACTGTGGAGGCAGTCAGGGAGGCCACACAGCACCTTGTACACCATGTGGTGACTACAGCCGTGCCAGCAAGCCACAGACACCAGACCTGCCACCCACCTGCACAGAGAGCCTGGGCTGCAGCAAAACCTGTCCCACTGCTCAGCCCTGGCTCCGGCTGAGTGTGTCCCCAGGCACAAGTCAGAGATGTCTTGCAAGTCCCCCCCTCCAAAAGCCAACACTTACTCTTCTGTCCCTGTCGTGTTGGCTGGCACTCGGTGACCTTTGAGCACTGGGGTCCAGCATGCTGATAAGGGCTGGGAGGGCTGTGCCGTGCTGCCTGCGGAGTTTATAAAAGCACTGGGTCCATTCCATTGTCCTTCTGTCTGTCCTGCTGTCTGTCCGTCTGTTTGTGCAGCGGCTGGGGCGAAGATGCTGCGCTTGGTCAGCCGTGCTGCACGCTGCTGGGGGGCAAGGAGGTTACCACCAGGGCTGGAGCAGGCACCCTGGGGGGCCCAGCACCCCATGGCTGTGCAGAGGGCATGGTGAGCACTCACACGAATTGGGTGGGGTGGAGGCATAGACAGGAGGGTATCGGGGAGCTGGCAATGCTTTTGAACCCTACTGGGGAAGGGGATGCCCTCCCTCCTCCCTGCAGCACCACTGGGCACTGGGAACCAGCAGGGATTTGGGGTGCTCACAGCCTGGGGTGCTTGCTGGTGGCATCTCACTGGGACCACTGCCTGTCCCAAGCCTTGTGGCCACCTTGGGACTGTTGCCACTCCCTCTGCCCTGCAGCCTCTCCAGCGCTGCTGGGACAGGCACCTGGCCTAAGGACGTGGGCATCCTGGCACTGGAGGTGTATTTCCCCGCCCAGTATGTGGAGCAGGAGGAGCTGGAGAAGTACGATGGTGTGGAGGCCGGCAAGTACACACGGGGCTTGGGCCAGCAGCAGATGGGTTTCTGCGCTGCCCATGAGGACATCAACTCCTTGTGCCTGACGGTGGTGCAGCGGCTGGTGGAGCGTGGGTGCCTCTCTTGGGATGACATCGGCCGCCTGGAGGTGGGCACCGAGACTGTCATTGACAAGTCCAAGGCTGTCAAGACCGTCCTTATGCAGCTCTTCCGTGACTCAGGCAACACTGACGTGGAAGGCATCGACACCACCAATGCCTGCTATGGGGGCACGGCCTCGCTCTTCAATGCAGCCTCCTGGGTGGAGTCCAGTGCCTGGGATGGTGAGTGTGAACAGGGACCGTGCTGTGGGGATGTTGGGGCTGGGTGTTGGGAGGGTGCCATGGGATGGGAGAAGAAGGCAGGAGGTGGCCTGAAACCCAAAGATGCCCTGGAAAGTCTCAAAGGGAGCTGCTGTCCCTCCAGGCTCTCCATTACCCCTGTTTCTTGCCTGTCTTGGCTGTGACACCCAGAAGCATGGTGATCGGAGTGCAAAGGGCTATGGAATGGATGCTCCCACCCACTGACAGCACCACTGACCACTTTGTCCTTCCCCAGGTCGCTACGCTGTGGTAGTGTGTGGGGATATTGCTGTCTACGCCACAGGGAATGCACGGCCCACGGGAGGTGCTGGTGCCATTGCCATGCTGGTGGGACCCAATGCACCACTGGTACTGGAGAGAGGTTGGTGTCATGAGACCTTGAGTGTGATGAGCTGATGGGTGCTGTTCCTGGGGGCCATACATCCATGCCACAACTGCTCAGCAATGGCAGCACTGGCTCTGCCAGCCCCAGTGGCCACCTGGTGCTGGGTACCACAAGATCCAGGCCTGGCCATATCCCTGTGTGCACCACAGAGCAACCCAAGGAGACTGGAAAATGCTGGGGCTGGCATGGCATGGCAGCACCCATGGGTGCTTACCATCCAGACGGGACCCCCCCAAACAGCCAGCTCTCCCTGTACTCCCAGGGCTGCGGGGAACCCATATGGAGCATGCCTATGACTTCTACAAGCCAGACCTGTCCTCCGAGTACCCAGTGGTGGATGGGCAGCTCTCCATCCAGTGCTACCTGCGGGCACTGGACCGCTGCTATGCCGTATACCGTCGCAAAGCAGAGAGACAGTGGCAGCAGGGTAAGTGACAGCACCCCTGGAGTTCCCATGTCACCCCACCAGATGCTGACAGCCCCACATTGCCTTCCAGCTGGCATCCATCGGCCCTTCACCCTTGATGACTTCAAGTTCATCATCTTCCACACACCTTTCTGCAAGCTGGTGCAGAAGTCAGTGGGGCGGCTGCTGCTGAATGACTTCTTGGCTGCCCCCAACCCCGACACAGCTGCTGGCCTCTACAAGGGACTGCAGCCCTTTCGGTAGGTCCCCACACCATGTCCCCTGTCCCCCAGCCTGGCCAGGGACATGACTGTGTGGGGTTCAAGCCAGCCTCTTCCCGGGCAGTGGCGTGAAGCTGGAGAACACCTACACCAGCAAAGAGGTGGAGAAGGCTTTCCAGGCAGCCAGCCAAGAGATCTTCAACCAGAAGACCAAGCCTTCCCTGCTCCTCTCCTCCCGCAATGGCAACATGTACACACCATCCATGTATGGCTGCCTGGCCTCCCTCCTGGCACAGTGAGTCCCCCCAAATCTGACTTGGGGTACAGGGCAGTTCATTTTGGGGAGGGCAGTCTATGGCCCAGCTGGCTCGGGGGGCAGGCTCCAGCACTCAGCCTCCTTCACTGCAGAAGAGATCCAATGCTTTCATTGCACATAACACCATGGATGTTCACTTCCTACCCCACACGGTTTGCATCCAGCTTTTTCATCACAGTTTGCTGGAGCTGGGCTGATGCATAAAGCCCTTCCATCAGCACCGGGAGGATGAAAACCCCCTTTTGCCAGGGAGAATGGCTGTTGCCTGCCGCCAGCAGTGGCAAAGGAGCCATGGGAACGACTGGACATTGGGAGGGGATAAAAGCCTCACCCTACCACCCCTCCTTGGGCAGCCCTGGTGCTCCCCAGCCCTGAGCACTCTCCAGGGGCGTGACCTTGCTCTGTGGCCACCTGTTTTTGGTATTGTGGCCACAAGGTGCCATTTAACCCAGTCCCAGGCCCCTCTGCCTGTGAAGGGGGCAGGAGGCAACCCCTTCCACTGCCCCCATAGCTCTGCATCCTCCCTCAGGCCCCCAGATCCCAATTCCCACTAACCCCTCACTGCAGGTCCTCGGCACGGGACCTGGCAGGCTCTCGGATTGGCGCCTTCTCCTATGGCTCAGGGCTGGCTGCCAGCATGTTCTCCCTCCGTGTGTCTCAGGATGCATCCCCAGGTGAGCCCCATGGGAGAGGGGGGCCGGGAGGGAAGAGCAGTGGGGAGCTGTAGGGCTAGGGCCACCGGCAGTACTGTCTCACCCAGAGGCTCCCCACTGCCAGGTTCACCCCTGGATAAGCTGGTCTCCAGCCTGGCTGACCTGCCAGCTCGCCTGGATGCCCGTAAGCGCGTGGCCCCACAGGACTTTGCTGAGATCATGAAGCGGAGGGAGGAGACCCATCATTTGGGTGAGTGGGGCTAGTGGGATGCAACGCCTTCCCACTGGTGTCTCATGGCCCCACTGAGCATCACCACTCTTTCCCCACAGCCGACCATGCTCCTCATGGCTCCCAGGCAGATCTCTTCCCTGGCACCTGGTACCTGACACGAGTGGACGCCAAGTACCGTCGGGAATATGCCAGGAAGCCTATCTAGGGGAGGCCGGAGTGGTGAGCCCCAGGGAGGAAGATGCTTTCCTCCAGCATCCCTGCTCACCCCCAAATCCGGAGCTGGCCTCTGCAGGAGACCTCACCTTGGATGGCTGAGAAGCAGCTGGCAGCAACTCAGGCCCTGGAGCTGGTGGAGATGGCAGCTTTTTCTGCAAACACCTGGGTGGCACGGGGGAATAAACACAGATGAGAGGGGGCAGCAGCCTGGCTCTGAGTGCTGGTCACGAGTGGTCCTCTCCCACCCCAAGGCCCTTCCCTCAGCCACTGCAGGGCTCAATCATGGTTCCTTACAGGATTTATCCCATGGGCACCCGACGCAGCCACCTGCCCTGTTGGACACATGCCTCAGTACCACCTATTTCTCCCATTTTGGGGGGGAGCCAGGTAAACCCCAGAGCCCCTATCTCCGGTTGGCAAGATGCCGTATTCCCTGCGATGCTGACAAATTAAAACATCCCTGTGGAAAAATCCATGAGGGAGGAGGGGGAAGGCAATTGTGGGACTCATGGGAGGACCCAGCCCCCTTTGGAATGACGCCTGCTCTCTGGCCCATGCCTCAGCATGAGACTATGGCCGGACAGGACCTCAGCAGCTATGGAGACCTTTGCACCCTTGAGCAAACAGCAGTGGGGAGTGCAGGGGGCAGCTGGGCTGGGGGCAGGAGGGACAGAGCCTGTGGGAGCTCTGGGGTCAGGGACAAGGGACTGCCCAGAAAAGGCATCAGACACTCTCTCCTCTTGGACCCTTTATTGACCACGGGGCCACTCCAAGCCCAGTGTGGGGGCCAAGCATGGCCAGGTGTGATGCTCCCCCAGTTTGGGGGGGGGGGTTCATGTACTACGGCTGTGGGGAAAGTCCTTGCTGGTGCTTGGGGACTACAGGTGGAGCTGGAAGACCTCCGTGACACGTGGCTTCAGCTCACCAAGGTCAGACAGGGGGACCGAGAGCCCCACGACGCTCCACTGCTCCCCTGCCACGATGGCAGAGCTGTGGTAGAACTGGAGCTGGACTCCCACCTTCCCCAGCATCCCTGGAGAGGAGGAGAGGGGTTAGGGGCTGCGGACTGTCCCACCACTCCAGCACCCAACAAGTAGCAGGGCTCTGTCCATCCCAATACCCCTCATGATGCTGATTCCTTCCTCCACCCCGAGTCCTTCACTCCAAGCCCCCAACCCTCTGCCCAAGCCCCCCATCCCTGTCTCTCCATGCAACACCTGCCCCCCCACTGCTGCATCGAGGGTGGATGCAGGGATCCCTCAGGCTGCCCCTCCCCACTTAGGGGTGACACGGTGGTCTCACCAGCAAGTGTGGGCAGTGTGCTGGGCTCGGAGGCTTTGGCTCTGTAGATGAGGACAGGGCCAGCCATTGGGGCTGGCTGCTTGAAGGTGGCCCCATTGAGCTCCCGCAGGACAGGGGTGCTGCCCTGCACCATCCCCGTTGCCCGGTGTGGGGTGCCCTGCAGGGCCACCTGGAGCAAGCCGGTGCTGCCATCAGGCTCGGGGGCCACATCGCTGTGGGTGGTCGTAACCTGTCAGAGAGATGTGGATACTCAGCACCCAGGTGCTGCACGTGGCAGGGCACAGGGAAGGGATGTCCTCAGAGGCCACCCCAGGGGGTGCACCCCAGCCTGAGAGGTGCATTAGCAGCCCCATGGGGTGACGCTGGGCTCATGCTGCTTTGCAGGGAAGGGCAAGGTCTGGGTGCGCTAGGCTGACAAGTGGAGCCCCAGGTGTCCACGCACCTTCAGCCCAGCCTCCTGGGCCAGCAGCTGGGCGTTCACCAGGGTCACCTCCTTCTGTGCCCCTCCAGCCAGCATACCCGCAGCCACGGCAGGTGTTAGGTAGCTCCCAGCCTCCTGCAGGGGTGTTCCTGGGGTGGATGGGCCAGCAGTAGAGAGGTCAACTGCATGCTGGAGCAGCTAGCCTGAGGTCGGTCCTTCCACTCACCCATCCATTCACCCAACCCAACTCCCATCCTCCCTCCCACCCATGCACCCATCCGTATACCTACCCGTATCCCCACATCCCTGTCCTCCCACCGTCTCCCCAGTCTCCCACCCCACCATCCAGCCACTCTCCTACCTGTCTATTGCTCCACCTGGCCGTGCACCCATCCCTCCTCCCACCCACTCAGCTGAGTGTCCCCATGCTCCCCTGTGTGCTGCCCACCCATTGGGGTCCCTGTGCCCAGGTTTGGGGTGCAGCCTGCCTGACTCACCAAGGGTGCAGACCTGAACGCTGCCCTGCACTTTCTTGCCCACTGTGCGCAGCAGCGTGCCCAGGGCCCTGGCCAGGGCTATCCAGGGCTTGGTTTGGGGTGCGAAGGCCTTGCTGAGAGCCTGCCCATTTACCTGTGAGGAAGAGCAGGATGCACAATGGGAACCCAACAACGAACACACAGGGTCTCTCCCAATGTGCTCATACTTTACAGACAGGGAGACCGAGGCAGAGAGGTCAAGTGCCTCACAGGGGGACTCACTATGCCAGCCAGCCCCTTCCCCGTGGCCATGTCCACGATCTGCATGGCGATCTCCTTGCCACAGCGGCTCTGCGCCTCCCGTGTGCTGGCACCCAGGTGTGGGCAGCAGATGACGTTGGGGTGGTTCACCAGGTCACGGTCCTTTGGGGGTTCCTGTTGACACAGCCCCATCCCACTGTCAGCTTCCAGCACCCACCTAGGAGCTGGGGTGGGGATGGGGGCATTTACACCTTCTCTTGCTGGGAGGTGAGTCAGGGAGGACTGTCCCCAGCTCCATGGGGTTTGCAGGGCTGCCCTGACCCAGTCTGGGCAGAGTTAAGATCATGCTGAGCTGAAGCCAAGCTTGGGCGGTCCCTGTGGCCCCTCTCACCTGCGTGAAGACATCAAGGGCAGCCCCTCCACACTGCCCTGACTGCAGCGCCCGCAGCAGTGCGCCCTCATCCACGATGCCGCCACGGGCACAATTCACCACCTGCACCCCACGGCGGCACTTGGCGAAGGTGCTGTCATTCAGGAGCCCTGTGGGAGGGAGGGAGGGAGCATCATGAGTGGTGGGGGACTGCCCCAGCTTTCCCCAAGCTCCCCCATGCCAGTGCCCAGCCCATACCAGTGGTGGAGGGCAGCAGTGGTGTGTGCACTGTGATGAAGTCGCAGCGGGGCCAGATTTGCTCCAGTGGCAGCTGCTCCACACCGAAGGTAGCCGAGACTTCAGGGGTAATGATGGGGTCATAGCCTATGGTCTGAGGCAGAGTGGGCGCTCAGTCCTGCAGTGCTGACAGGTGGGCCAGGGGGCTGCACGCTCCCCATTGCTTCTCCCTGCCCCAGCTCCTTACCTTCATGCCAAAAGCCTGCATGCGGGTGGCCACCTCCCTGCCAATGCGCCCCAGCCCCAGCACACCCAATGTCTTCCCGTTCAGCTCCATGCCCATGTACTAGGGTGCAAAGTGGAGAGTGAGCAAGTGAGCCTCATACAAGCACATGCAGCCTTGTCCTGCCCAGGGCACTGCACCCGCCTCCTACCTTCTTACGGTCCCATTTGCCCTCCTTCATGGAGGCGGCTGCCTGCGGGATTTGCCTGAAAGGGGGGATTGTGATCAACATGTGGGCAGGGGGGCCTGGGGCTCATTGTCCATCCCCATGTCCTGCCCTGTGCTCACCTGGCCAAGGACAGGATCATCCCACAGGTGAGCTCAGCGGCACTGAGGCTGTTCCCAGTGGGCGTGCTGGGGATGGAGAGTGGTGTCACTGGTGTGTCACCCCCAGGCTGATGGAGTCTGCACACCATAAGGACAGAGACCCACAGGGTGGGGAGGGCAGCCTGTTGAAGCCTCCCCTGTCTCCCCAGGAGCACAGACAGGGATGATCCCCATGCTCCTGATCTTACTTCATGACCAGGACACCCTTTCTGGTGGCTGCGTCCACATCGACGTTGTCCACACCGGTGCCTGCTCTGCCCACCACCTGCAGTCTCTCCGCCGCCTCCAGCACGTCCGCTGTGACTTTGGTGGCTGAGCGCACGATGAGCCCATCGCAGTCCTGGCGGAGACAGACACCGCAGGTGGGACCCGGGCCGGGGCTGGCAGTCCCGGGGTGATCCCAGGGGGGTGAAGGGTTGGGGACAGCCGCTGGCGGGGGCTGGGATCCACAGTGCGAAACCGGCCGGACTCTTGCATCAGACGGGAGGCGGGGACCGGCCCCGATGGACGAGGGGACTCCGCTGCCACCCGGGACAGGCTGCGGCCACTCACGCCCCCACGCACTCGTCCCTGCATCCCGCATCCCGCCCGCACCGCGCTCACCCGAATCTCCCTCAGCAGCTCCTCCTTGCTCAGGCCGGGCTTCTCCTGCACCCGGAGGCCGCCGGCTTGCAGGATCTCCCGGCAGCAGGGATCCAAGCTGTCGCTGATAAGCACCTTCTGCAGTTTCCCCAGCGCCATGGTGGGGACCGGGACGGGAGAAGGGGGTGCGGGCTCTCTCCGCACGCCGCCAAGAGGCTGCTGCCCCCCGCCCGCCGAGCTAAAAGGGCTGCGAGTGGGGCACGTTTTTCGGGCTCATTGGGTCCCGTCTCCATAATCCCACCTCCTTCCCTTCTCCTC
>VXBW01000997.1:89021-126517 GCA_013400375.1 Thinocorus orbignyianus
AAAAACAAAACGAAAGAGGCCACGGCAGGGACAGCAGTGGGAGCTGCGGGCAGGCAGGGACCCCGGGCCGTGTCCCTGGCGGCACCATGTGAGGGGTGCCGGGATGTTTCCCCCATGGAGCGCCTGCCGGCCATGGCTAACGGGTACCGCACACTCTCCCAGCACCTCAATGACCTCAAGAAGGAGAATTTCAGCCTCAAGCTGCGCATCTACTTTCTGGAGGAGCGTGTCCAGCAGAAGGGCGAGGACAGCTGGGACGATGTCTACCGGCGGGTGAGCAACCACAGGGGATGGGTGCCCCACGGGGGTTTCCCTTCCAATTCTCTCCTTTGCTGGGAGATGGGGCTGGGGGGGAGCACAGCTAGTGAGGACGGTAGGGAGGTCATTGGGCACAGCACTGGGACTGGGAGAGATGCTGTGGAGTTTTCCCCTTCCTGCCTTTGACTGGAGCGGGGAGAGGGCCAGGGAGGGTGTTGCCAAACCAGTGTGGGTGCCTGGGATGAGTGGCAGTGCCTGTTTGGGTGCAGACAGGTGGAGCAGGTACACCCCATCACAGCAGCGGTGGGCTAGAATACCACCCGTGACAATTGGTGCCAGGAACATCTGAAGCCCTGCTGTGGGACCCCCATGCCATCTCTGATGCATTCCCATGGGAAATAGCACTGAGGAGGACTGGGCAAGCATGGCGGCATCTTACCAACCTCCCTCCCACCCCACAGAACATTGAGCTGAAGGTGGAGGTGGAGAGCCTGAAACGGGAACTGCAGGAGAAGCAACAAGCCCTGGACAACACATGGTGAGTGGGGCCAGCAGAGCCCCCTATGCTGGGGTGAACATGGCACCCATGCACCATGGGCACAGTGGATGGGGTTGTCTGCCTGCACCCCACCCACAGTGGGCAGCAGAGGGGTTTGCAGTGGGTCTGGAGGGATTTACAATAGGGTTGAAGGGGTTTGCAGTGGGGCTGGGGCTCCTCTTATAGCCCTGGCACCAGCCAAAAATAAAGGGCAGCACCTGTTTGGTGGGGAGGCAGCATCATGCCCAGGGGCTGTGGCATGGGTGTCCTGCAGCGAGCCACTGGCAGTCAGGGGGCTGGGGGCATGGTGGCCAGGGAGCCCCTTGTTTCAAGACTACACAGGAATGGATTTGGTGGTTCAGAGCCTGAACATGGCCTGATGCCACTAGAGGCGGTGGCACTTGGAGGTTACAGTATGTCCTGCCTGGAGGTCACGCAAAAAGATGACCCATGGCACGGGAAGAGCTGGGCTGGGGACACCCAGGGTGGCATAGCTCACCCAGCTGGTTTGGGGTGAGGGCTTCTGCAAAGGGTTGCCATGCTATGCCATGCCCTGCCATGCCACACTACACACTTCCAAGCCATGCCGTGCTGTGCCATACTGTGACAGGCTCTGCTATGTCATGTGCCATGTCATGCCATAGCGCGGTGTGCCATACCATGCCATGCCATGTCGTAAGATGCCATGCCATCCTATACCGTGCTGTGCCATATCATGTTGTGTCGTGTCGTGCCGTGCCATGCTGTGCCACATGGTGTTGTGCCTGGCAGGGTGGCTGCAGAGAACCAGACGACCCGCAGCCAGGCAGCGCTCCGGCAGCAGTATGAGGAGCGGCAGCGGGAGTCGGAGCACGTCTACGAGCTCCTGGAGAACAAGATCCAGCTCCTGCAGGAGGTGAGCCCAGGGATGGCAGGAGGCTGGGTGGAGCATTGGCTAGTGCCTCTGGTCTTACTCCAGTACCATGCAGGAGGCTAGGCTGGCACGGAATGAGGCTGAAAAGGCCACAGCACTGGCCAGAGCCGAGGCAGAGAGGTGCCAGGAGCTGGAAGGGAAGCTGAAGGAAGCTGCAAGGACAACAGAGGAGGACAGGAGTGATGACGGCCGCAGCGCTGTGGCCCAGAGGTGGGTGCCCAGGACCCATCCCCTCTGTGTTGCCATCCTGTGCCCCATGCCAGTACTTGGGGACTCCCAAAGGGCTGGTGCTGTGTAGGGCTGGGGGGCTCCAGGGGGGTGGAGAGGTCACCCCAATGGGAGAGAACAGCTGTGGAGAAGAGGGAGCAGCCCTGAGGCTGCTCTGCTTTGTCCCAGAGACTGCCTCCCCTAAGCTGTGGCATCCCGGAGCCATACTACTGCCTGAGTGTCCCCTGCCCTTCCCTCCCTTTCAGGAGGATTGAAGAGCTGACCCAAGAGCTGGTGGCCAGAAACCAGCTGGTGGAAATGCTGCTGGCTGAGAAGCGTGACTTGCAGCAGCGCCTGGAGGAGCCCCCAGCTGTGGGGGGGCAGGTGAGTGGACAAGCACTGGGGAACACCAGCCCAGCACCCTGAGGGGGAGCAGACATGCCCAGGACTTGGCTGGCAGTTGCCATCCTTGTTCCCTTCTGCCAGCCAAGTCCTGGCCTCTGCCATGTCCAGCCCAGCAGCGTCGGGCGTTTGCACAGCTGTGCCACGGTGCTGGGGGGAGCAGGGGGACAGGAGAACCTGGTGTGGGTGTCAGGGGAGAGGCCAGCAGCCTGTGCAGTCCTTCTGTGGCTGTCGGTGCTGCCTGAGCCTGTCTGCCATTTAAATCCTAGGTCTTAAAATACCCCTGGCAGCCTGGTGCAGTGCCAGGCAGGATTTGGGGGCTGCAAGGATCAGAGCAGCATGTTCCTGGCAGTGACACGGCTCTGACTGTGCTGCGTCTTGGTGGCACAGCGCTGTCCCCAGCAGCCATGGGCCACCAGTATGCAAGCTACCTGTGTGGGGGATCTTGGTGTGTGCCCGCTGGGTGGCACTGGGCACCTTACTGGTGCATGGCCACTGGTAGCCTTCTGTGGTAGGGAAATGAGCTTGCTGGGGCTGGCCATTGGCACTGTGACTGGGACAGTGGTGCTAGCACTGGGGTGGGGACCTGCCACTGGGGACCGGCGCTAGTGAGGGGCGCTGGCACTGGGGCTGAGCCACACTGCTGTCCCCACACTGTCACTGTCGCTGCCACCATCGCCCTGAGCTCCAGCCCTACCTGTCAGCGGGGCGGGCTGCAGGCAGCCACTGCGCATGCGTGACCCCTGGGCGCGGCGACTACAAGTCCCAGCAGGCGCCGCGGCCTTCGCGCATGCGTGGGGGCAGTGGCGGCCGCCATCTTGAAATCTGAGCCAGAAGCCGGTCGCCGCCGTGGCAGCAGCATCTTCGGCGGCAGCGGGGGGAGGCGGGCGGCGGGGCCTAGGGGGCAGCGGGCAGCCCGGGGTGAGGGGCGGCTCTGGGGCAGGCGGGCAGCCAGGAGAGAGGGGGCAGCGTCAGAGTAAGGGGGCGACGAAGAGGGGAAACGGGGACAGACAGGAGAGAGAGGCAATCCAGGTGTGGCTGGGCTGATGTCAGGGAGATGCTGTAGGGTGGGATGTGTGTGTGGTGCCAGGAGGCCCAGCGTGTCACCCTCTTAAAAATTGGGGATTGGTGAGCTGGGAAGTGCCGATGTGCTCAAGGCTGGAGAGAGCCGTGCCCTGGGAGATGTGCTGAATGAGCAGCAGTGGCCTCAGGAAGGTCTCTTGAGAACACACAGAAGTAAGTTTGGGGCCTGGTTGGGAGGGAGGATGAAGGAAACCTGCCGGATCTGCGCCCGGGAGCTGTGCGGCAACCAGCGACGATGGATCTTCCACACGGCAGCCAAGCTGAACCTCCAGGTGCTGCTGTCCCACGTCCTGGGCAGGGAGCTGTGCCGGGATGGCAAATCCGAGTTTGTTTGCAGCAAGTGTGCCTTCATGCTGGACCGCATCTACAGATTCGACACTGTCATCGCACGCATCGAAGCGCTCTCCATTGAGCGCCTGCAGAAACTGCTGCTGGAGAAAGACCGCCTCAAGTTCTGCATTGCAAGCATGTATCGCAGGAACAACGAAGACTCTAGTGCAGATGACAGAGCTGGGGATGGGACTGTGGACCTTTCTAACCTGCCTGATGTACGTTACGCTGCCCTGCTTCAGGAGGATTTTGCTTATTCTGGATATGAATATTGGATGGATCAAGAAGAGCACAGCTTGGAGCCACACAGCTGCCACGCTTCAGAGGGAGCGAGTAACCGCCCACGGCGCTGCCGTGGCTGTGCCGTGCTGCGGGTGGCCGATGCTGACTATGAAGCCATTTGCAAAGTGCCACGAAAAGTGGCCAGAAGCATCTCCTGTGGGCTGTCCAGTCGGTGGTCAGCCAGCATGGGTAACGAGGAGTCATCTGTGTGTGATGTGGCAGAGTCCACGAGCACTAGAGGCCCTGTGGATGGGGAGAGCATGGAAGAAGGCACACCTGCCTCTTCTGTTGAGTCTCTGGACACGACTGTGGAGGCGAGTCCTCTGCAGCAGAAGGATGAAGATACAGATAAGGGGGTGAAGGGGAATGGGAAATGTGACGATTTCTCGGATGATCGAATGACCCCAAACTCTTCACTGAGTGGGAACAGGCTGGAGCTGGCCCTCAATTTGATCAAGACTTTGGACTACAAACCCCTTCAGAGCCCCCGTGGCAGCAGGCTACCTATTCCTGTAAAGTCCACCTTGTTACCTCCCAAGCTCAGCCGTGACTCGGCAGATGGCAGCACGTGTGGTGGTTCAGCCTTCCTGAATGCAGACAGAAAATCTTTTTCCAAAGCTCCTTTGGGTCTTTCCCTGGAGATTTCTGAACTACAGGAGCTGTGGGATGACCTCTGTGAGGATTATATGCCGCTGCGGGTACAGGTAGAGGTCATTGTGCCACTGTTCGATTGAGCAGTGTCTCTGTGGCCTGACACAAGAGCTCACCAGGGATTCTTTTGTGCTTAGATAATACAGATAGCCACGTGTCGCTGAACCCAGGGCTAAAAATAGGCAGATGGGTCCTTTTTAGGTGTGGTGCCTCTCTCCTCTGTCATTCTCCTGTTGTCTGTTTCCTCCTTGTGTTCTGGGAAATTAAGCTTCCCCTGTCCATCAGTTCTCCCTGTCAGTGCAGCCTGCTAGATGTGTCTAAGCTCTTTGAATGCTTTGTCCTTTTTTTGCTGAGACACCACCAGTTTCACTTTAGTTTTCTTTTTAAGAGGGCAGTGCGAGTTTTACACGCAATGAAAGGGAGTGTTTTAAGCTTCAGGGCGTGTGTTTTCCATCAAGTGTGTTTTCTTTGTGCCCGGGTAATAGTTCAGTGCATCTGCTTCTGCAGATCAGCCTCCAACCTGCCTAACGTGCAGATCCACACAGGGATCTGTGGCGTGTGCCCTGAGGAAAAGGTGTTTTCTTTGCAGGTGGATTTGTGCCAGAGGATGACTTTAGGCTTGGTATTCTAGATAATTGGTTTGTTTCCTGATCCTTTGAAAAGATTCATCAATTAATGGCAGGTGGTGCTGAGAGGCGATGAAAGCTCCTGCTTTCACAGGACTTCCTGATGCTCTTATCTGCCTCAATGGGAGTCATTGCGTAGCTCTGGATTGCCTCTGTTGCGCTGCCTCTAATGAAATCCTCATTACTATGCAGTCAAAAAGCTGAACTTGTAACTCCTTTACCACTTGGCTTAATGAATAGAAGGCCTCAGTCAGCTTCAATTCAGGAATATCCATGTCAGCCTAATTGCATTCCCATTAGCAGCGTTAGCACTGCCTAATGCTCTAGGTAGCCTGGGGGATTAGAAAAATGCTTGTTTGTTACTATGGCAACTGTAGCTGGGCTGAATTATGCTTCCTATTTAGCCAGTGCTGCTTGCTGTCCCATCTGCTTGGGCATTTCCCAGAGCTGTGTGCCTTTCCCATTAAAATCCTGCTTAAGAGATGATGCTAGGGAGGAATGCAGAGAAAATAATCTTCAGCTGGTGCACAAAGATGTTGTGCTGGCAGCCAGCGACTGAAGATGCAAAGCAGGGCATTGCTGCCCCTCTAGTCCGTGTTGCTTGCCACCAATTTTCACTGCTAGGGTTATATTTACAGCATAAAAATAGGCTTTCTCCTACCAGGATGTGTCATGATCAACGTGGCATGTTTACGGCTTGGCTTTGTGTCATGCTTTGCCATCCTCCTCTTGGAACTGCTTTAGAGGCGTTTCTCTAACCTCTGGCCTCTGCCATCCCATCAGCTCTGCCAGGATTTAATCCTGCAGGATTTGTTTACTGCCTGTTTCTTGCCACGGTGGCAGCAGCAATTGCGGGCTTTGGTGCAGGGTCTGGCAGAAGGGGGAAAGCGCTTAATCCTTTGCATGGCTTTAACAGCAATAATGGGAAGTTGGGTACAACTAGTGAACTTAAATGGTCCTTGTAGAAATAATTTTTTCTTTCTCTTTGTATGAGGAACACTTTTCCTTAAAAACAGGTACTGCTGTCCAGCAATTCATATGTGTAAATGCCATTCTGGTAATGTGAAAGAAATATATAGGGTATATAGGACCACAGTTCCCTTACTGCTTTTGGGAGACTGCATTTCTCCTTTAAATTTGCTGCTGTAAGCTGTGATGGTCAAGAGATCTGGTTTCAGGACATGTGATCTCTTAGGTACTGTCTTCTTGGGTGTTTTCTTGACCCAACAATTCTTCCTCTTCATCACTGGAGCCCCAGAAAAATGCCACTAAACCCAGCCTTTGTCAGCTGTGCTTTTGCAGCTGCCTGTGGGGCCGTGCTGGCAGCGAGGGAATAGTAGCCTGACTGACAGACTGTCTTTTACTCTCTGTTCTGGGCAGATGTGAGCTTGGCAGATTTAGATAATGCCATGATTATTATTGTTTTTTAAAGAAGTGTTCTGTCTAGGTTTGTGTGTGCTGACGTTGCTGGAGCTGTACTGAGGAGAGACTGTCAGTAAAATGCTGATGTAGGAGAAACCGCTGGGGAGCCATGCTCCTGACATGGCTGCAGTGAAGCAAGAGGGAGGCAGCCTGGGCTTTGGGACTTTGGACTCTGGAGCTGGAACTGTCTTTCCCCTCTCCCCGCTCTTAGCTCTTTGCAAGTTTTCTGCTTACTTTTCTTTGGAATGTGCAATTGTGCAAATTTTGAGGAAAGAGGTGCTCCGCTGTGTTCTCAGCCTGTGTGCTGTGGCCCTGCCTTTGCCAGGGATTCCACTTGAAACGGACACTAGTGCAATTGATCTCATATCACTGATAATATTCAGGAATAGTTAATGAGTCCTCTGAGGGCTGGGGTGTGTGGCTGGTTTGAATGCTGCTCTCAAGAGTTAACAACTCATGAAGTGGGAGGTAGCACAAGGATCGGAAGGGATGACAAGGGATTAGTGTGTGCTCAGCCAGCAGGGTCTGGCAGGCCGCATGTCAGAAAGTAGGCTGTTTTCTTTCTCAAGAAACAGGCTTGTGTTATGAAAAAAATCTCAGCTGTGGCGCTGAATTTGGTATGGCTTGTGGAGCTGCAGGGGATTGCACACAGCGTGGGTGCTGGAGCATGGGGAGCTGTAAAGGAGAGCCCGGACAACCACAAGTAGAGGGGTTTGGGGTTGGGAGACAACTGCCAGGTCGCAGCAGAAGGGTAGCTAGTGGGAACGATTGAAGGTTGTGGGCTAGATTAAGGAGGAGAAGCTTGGCAGAACACGGGAGGGAGTTTGATTTGGTGCTGACTCTGTTTTGAAGCATTTTGAAGCTCCCAGCAGGGCGTATAGGAAGGAGAGAGGTTTCAGGGATGTGGCTTGGGTGTGAGGAGCAGATCCATCATCAGCCTGCAGACAGTGGTCAGAGCCAGACAAGCTTCTGAGTTCACAGTATGGGAATGAAGACAGGGAGCCAAACCAGAGCCTCAGAGCAGTGGGGAACTTGTGGCAGGTCGGGCAGAGAGCTGCCCGGTGCCAGCCTGCCACCCAAGTGAAGTGAGACATGGGCAGCGTGTTTCGGAGGCAGTTAGAAAAGCCTGGAGGGGCATATTTAAGCCCATGCTGCAAGGCCTCTGAGGGCTGATTGCTGAATAGAAGAAGCCAGTGCAAGAATTCAGCCATTTCTCTCTTTTTCTTTTCTTTTTCTTTCAAAATTTGCAGGATGAAGGTCAGCAGCCAGCTCCAGGTGACCCTGCAGCAGGGGAGCACGTGTCCGATCTGCGTGCTGCAGAGCTGCAGGGCAAAATCCAGCAGTTTGAAGCCGCCAACAAGGTATTTCTTCATGAACAGCAAATTCAGTGCCTAGTGAGTTTGATGTAGTTGGTGTTGGAGGGTGCTTCCTAGCCTGGCCAAAGGCAGGCATCTGCACCTCCATTCCAGTGACTGTGTTTGTGCTAACACATGATTCTCAATGCTCTTGTTTGCTAGCTTGAGTTAAAAGCATTTACTTTTTTTTTTTTTTTTCCCCCTGCAGCTGTGCATGTTTATTTTCCATATTTATTTTTGCAAATCATTATTTTGCAAGAACTTCCCGCTTGCCTGGTAAGCCTTCTTGGGAGCTGGTGGAGGAGAGGTGCAGAGGACTATTTCCCTGTCTTTTGGATTTGCATGGGCTGAACCTGGTGCAGGAGAGGAAGGCACCTGCCTTTTGAGATGGCTACCTTCTTTTTTGCAAACACTAAGGGAGATGAGCTCAGGGAGGTCCTGTTTTCCTTTAGATTAAAAGTCTTTCTTAGGAAGGAAGCATGCAGCTGAGCTGTCTTGAGGCAGATAAAATTTAACTTGTGTTGTGAGGTTAGATCTTAGTTATGCTCTTCAACTCTGAGGTAAATTATACTCTGTGAAAACAGATGGGCTAAATGGGAAAAAATACTGGGATGGGATCTGATTTATATATGGTAACAGCTGTGAGCTCTTGGAGCTGCCTGGACCTTCAAGGTTGAAAGGGAAGTAGAGGCCCAAGGCCCAGTAAAAGCAGTTAGAAGTGTTTAAACAGTTTAGAGGGAGTGTCTCTTACTTAAGAGATAAGGTGACAGGTGTGTAATGTAATGAGCAACAAGAGGAAATCATGTGGCTGCACCAACTCCTTAAGAAACTGTGGCTTGAGGAAGATGCATATCATCCAAGACAAAGAATGCCAACAGGCGGCATGTTTAGAAATATTAACAACCAGTTGCTGAAGTGCACAGTGTGTGCTGCACCATGAACATGAAAGCAGAGAACTGTCCTAAAACTGTTTGTGATGGCAGTATCTTTAGGCTGCATATGTCAAAAGCAGAAGTTTCTCAGGTTCTAAACCAGTCATGGAGACTTGTGAGATGTTTCTCTTTGCTTTGTGGCCATGCTGTTGACATGCTGGTGCTGGCAAGACTCTGTTGTGCTGAAGCCAGAACTTGAAACTAGATGAGCCTCTGATCTGATCAAATGTAGGATTACCTAGACCAGTAGTAGCTGCAAAAGTGCCTGAGTGGTTGAAGGAGGCAGTAAGAGAAGGGGCTGGAAGGCTGTGAAGGGGCCACTGCAGTGCTCTGGGGGACCTCAGGAGCAAAGGGAACAGTTTTTTAGAATGTGTAGCTTCTCTATGTATGTTTTTTGTTCAGACCTCTTTGTGAGGTTTTTGGGCTGAGGGAGCCCTTCCCTCTTAAGGGGACAGAAACAAAATGATAGAAACTGGGAAGGCTGCTGAGCAGTCTGAGCGAGACTCTTGTGAGGCATGTCAGAAGCAGTGTGGTATGTGAACCCAAGCCTGGAACCTCAGCCCTGTGCTTTGGGGGCTGCACTGGAGGGACCAAAAGCACTGGAGCAGGGACCAAAGGCTTTGTGTTTACTCACTTGTCTCCACTCAGCTCAATCAGTATTTGCAGACTCTACAGGGAGCCATGTTTATCATGGTCCGGTGAACATCTGGGCTGTACGGACTTGAGTAAGGAGTGGAGGGAGTCCTGAGAGTATTTGTGTAGAGCATTAGGCAGTATTAACAAAACAACACATTTCTGTCTTTAGTTGTTACAGGAAAAGCTGAATGAATTGAATTTTGAATTAAAATCTGTCCAAGAAACATCACAGAGGCAAGATCGTACAATCCAGAGTCTGAACGAAGCCCTGAAGTGCAAGGAGAGTAAGGTAATAGTGCTGGATAGACAGGGTGGTGCTCACTGAGAGAAGAAAGTGTACTAGCCCTGTAGGCAGTGACTGAAAAGGAATGCTTAAGCTATTGCTATATGTCCTGGATCTAATTTAAATAGTTTCTTGTGAAGCTCGCTCTTTTGTGCGATGCTGATGTGTTGTAATCCACACTGGAGGCTTGGGACGGGAGGGTTTCTGCTTGGTTTGCTGATGACTGGGCTTACTATCTTTTGCCTCATAGACAGAAGAGCTGTACAGCATCATTGAAGGGCAGAACGAGACAATGGCCAAGCTGCAGGATATGTTACGCAGAAGCCATCTGGGACAGTTGCAGGTATGTCCCTGGAAAGCCTCAAATACATCAGGCTTTGTTCTGCAGGGATCCTGATTTTTAAATCCTTCTTGGGAAGTAAATCTTGAGCTTCTCTGCTTCCCACTCTTGTTAGATGTCAGAGAGCCTGCTGTCATCCCAGGAGCAACAAATGTCACTGCTCGACCTTCAGAACGTGCTTTTCTGCACCAAGCTGGAGGTGCAGAAACTGAAAAGAGCTCAGCGCCAGAAAGCGCATCAACTGGCTGAAGCCAGGAGAACAACCCAGCTCTTAGAGAGCACAGTGCGTGAGGAAGAGCAGCAGAAAGAGGCAACCTGGAAACACAACCAGGTATGACAAGCACTTAGTTTGGAAGTCTCTGGGTCTACATGACTTAAGAAGTACTGATATAGTCAGTCCTCTGCTCTCATAATTTCTGCCTACACCAGGCTGGGCACACTTGGCTAACCCTTTATCTTATGTGGAGAATTATCCAGCCTTCTTAGCTTTGTATCGGAGGACTTAGAATCAGCAAAGACACTTGATAGTGTGTTGTCACTGGTATATCTTTGGCTGGAATAAATGTCCTATCTGTTTTTTCAGGGTTGCAAAGTTAATGTGCACTTCTGCACAGGTTAGCTGTGACTAAAGCTCTGCATGTGGCCAGAGCAAGGCGTTTAGATGGGTGGATACCTGGGAAATGAAATGAAGTCAAAGTTCATTGCTATGGAAGTGTATTTTGAGTTGTAAAAGCTGTAGTATCGCAGAACATTTTTGGGTGCTTTCACAGCCCTTGGCTTCTTCCGATTGGCCTGCTGCTTACAGGTGTTTTGAGACTGACTGCCAAGATAGATGCTTTCCCCTTGCAGGAGCTGCGTGTTGTGGTACAGCAGCTGCAGACAGAGCTGCAGGACAAGGCTCAGCAGCTCCAGACTTTGGAGTGGGAGAAATGTCATGAGCTGCAGGCCCAGGAGCAGAGAATTCAGTGTTTGAGTCAGCATCTGGCTCGCAAGGAACAGCTTCTGCAGGTGAGATACTTACACTCAATTTGAGTCTTTCTGTATCTAGGGCACCTGCTCCTCCTTTAGTATTTTGCAATGTGAAAGTCAGGTTGTAGCTTTCATGCGTGCCCCTTGAAGAAAAGAAAGGAGGCTTCTGGGCTCTCAAGGTGAGAAAGGTGGCTCTGGTATCTGAGTACCTCAGCCTGTAGCAGTGCCTGGTAGGTGGCGGTCAACCAGGCACTCAACTCTCTTGGGAGTAGACTAAATGTAGGGTGGAGGTGGGTATCCTTGATTCTCCTGTGCTACTCTCTAGGGGTTTTCTGGACTGACAATTGTACTGTAGGGGTGTTTGTATGACCTCTAGGAATCAAGGGAACTTCTGCAGTGCCAGAAAAGCTTGGAGAAGAGCCCTGCAGCCATGAATGTTATGTTGGAGAAACTGCAGCAACGAGTCAGTGACAGGGATGCTGCTTTGGAGGTGAGCATAGTCTGTTGGTGATGTCTCCCTGTTTTCCCTGCAGCTCAGCCTTTGAGTGCCATCAGCAGTGCAGCCCCAAGCTGACCTAAGGGGTGACTGTGTCTTGTGCTCTCCATGGCTCACTCAACCTTCCAGAGAAGTCCTCTGAAAGGGAGGACTGAGGTGCCCCACAAAGCGGGTGTTGGGCTGCAGAGCCCTACTACCCCATTCTGAGTGATTGCCTCCTTACCCTAGCGAGCAGTAGATGAGAAGTTCTGTGCCCTGGAGAAGAAGGAGAAAGAGCTGCAACAGCTCCGTCTCTCAATAAGGGAGCGTGGAAGTGACCTGGAGAGGCTGCGCAACGTCCTGTCCAGCAACGAGGCCACCATTCATGTGAGTGCTTGTACCTGGGCGTGTGAATTCCAGCCTGGCTGTGATGTGGTACTAGGCAAACCTCCCTGTGAATGCTGTGGTTGTTGCTGGAGAGAGCACCTATAGAGTGTTGGCTTTCCTCTGTCCCTGCATGTGGGGCAAATTCCTGGTCACTTATGCTTTCTGGGCTGAGTGTAGGAGTGTGGTGCCTGGAGAGGATGGGTGCATCTGTGACTCCACTGGTAGGAGAGACTTGTACTTCCAGTTCCACTTAATTCAGGATAAAATCACCATCCCTGGTTGAGCTGCTTCTGTTGTGGTCCCTAGAGCCTGGAGAGTCTCCTGAAAGCCAAAACCTTGGAACTGGAACAAGTGTCAGCAACCTGCCAAAGCCTCCGTTGGCTCAAGGAAGAGACTGAGGCCAAATCCTGCAGCAGGCAGAAGGAGCAGGAGGGGATCATCCAGCAGCTGCAGACCTGCTTACATGACAGGAATAAGGAAGTGGAGGTAAGGCCTTAGCTTGGCTTCCTGAGCCTTCAGCCAGTTTGTCTGCAGAGAGAGGAGTCCAAACCAGAGTATTCTGGCTGCCTACCTCTGAGGAAGGCACTTGAACCTGTGCCTGTTGCTTTGGAAGCTGGCTGCTTTTGGCACCTGTAAATATCTGTGCTTGCCGAGACATTGCTCTCGGCTACACCCGGGCTGAAGATCTGTTCATCCTTGAAGAACCAGCGGTTTGGTTGTAGCCATTTTCCTCCATTTCTCCCTTCCTCCTCTTGCTCAGGAGCTTACAGCAACTCTGCTGTGCAAGCTGGGCCCAGGGCAGAACAAGGTAGCAGAGGAGCTGTGCTTGCGTCTCCAGCACAAGGAGAAGATGCTGCAGGATCTCCTTGGTGACCGGAATCGTCAGACCATGGAGCACGATGCTGAAATCCGGGAGCTGCTACAGGCTATGAGCACCAAGGAGCAGCAGAGCCAAGTGAGTTGTATGCAGTGCCTCAGTGGGGAAGCTGGGGTGGATGGCTCTGCCTTGCATTAAGAAAATGGAAACTGCTTTCTGGCTGCTCTTGGTGCAGCCTGGTGAAGCTGCTGTGTGTTGAAAAACTCTGTGAGATGCCATAAGCTGTTGCTAGGTTAGTCTCAGCCCATCACCAGTTATGAAGCAACAGCTTTTGTAGCAGTATTCATGTGTCATGTCCCTGTCATTAAGTGGACTGGGCAGGGTTTGTCTGTGTGATGGAGGAGGTGCAGATCTTCCTGGCTATCTGTGCTTCTGGGCTTAAGGCACCGGAGGGGCTGTTGGATGGTTGCTGCTTCGTGTAGGTGTTACCAGACTGAAAAGAAAGGCTGAGCTGTTTCTTGTGTAGTGCAGAAGTCTGAGGAAGCTCTTTTCATTGCCTCTTAACTTATATGTCAGTCAAACAGGTCAATGATCCTGAGCATGTAAATGCCCCTTAAAGAACCACAGTTCTTACTTTACCTATACTTGCACTCTGGGTGCAGTCCAGTGTTACCTGAGATTCTTTGCACTGAGTTTCCCTTTTGTAAAAAAGGGGGCTAATGGGCCAAGCACCATCTCTTCCTCTTTGTCTGTCCTCTGTCTTTCTCCCCTCCTGAATGGGGTGTGAGAAACTGAGGAGCATGTTCATCTCTAGGCAGAGGGGCTGAGCCGTGCTGCAGCTGTCTGGCAAGCAGACATGGGAGGGCTGCTTTTGAGTCACTGTGAGTGGCCAGCAGCAGCAGTGCCCAAGCTGGTTTGCAGATCATTTCTGGTCTCAATTTACAGATAAATATTGAGATTGTTTCCATTAGTCTTTAAGGAAGGGGAGAGATGGGGATCCTGCCCCTGTTCACAGCCCTGTCTTTCCCTCTTTTTTCCTGCTCAATCAGATGGCTGCTGAGAAGATGGCACGCGCTTTGGCTGAAAGGAGCTGTGAGTTACAACTCCTGCGCCAGCATATGTTGGGAAAGGAGTCTGTCAAGACCCAGTTGGCTGATGCCAGCCTGTTGAAGAATGATAAACAGTCCATACAAGTAAGAACCATGCACTGTATTTCTCTTCCCGTGGCCTTGGGGCTCCAGAGAGAACTGATGGCAACAGGAGGAAATGGGAGAGAGGGGAGCACTACAGAGAATGATAAAAATGATAGTGGGATTAGGGAAGAGACTTCCTATAGGTGGAACAGAAGAAATTGAGGAGCAGAAATGCTGCCTGGCTGTTCTGATCTTGATTCCACTCTGCTTTTGTCACTCAGTGTCTCCTTTCATTTTGATCAGGCAGTGTATGGGTCCTTAGGGCACACGAGAGTATGAAAGAAATCTACCCTCTGACCTTCTAGCTTTGACCCAGTCCTTCCTTGGGCTGGGATGCCTCACTGTATTGTAATCCCCTCCCTGACTTTGTCACATTCTGGAGGGGACGAGAGCTAATTTTAGGTCCCACTAATTCTTGGCAGAGCCTGCTGGCTGTTTGCTGTCTCTTCCACAATTGGAGTTGGTATTTTTAAAGCAGCTTTGCTAAAAACGCCTTTGAGGCTGAACACAACTCCAAGGCTACATATGCTGTGCTCCTACTGTGCAGCTGTTAATGGTTTATTGGTGAGCTGACACGTTGAATGTTTTTAAGCAGCTGTAAACAGGTTGCTCACTTCTATTCCTAGGATTAAAGTGAACTCTAGAGCCTTCTAGGCTGGTGCGTGTGGTCTTAGCTCTGTGTTTTCCTTCCTGTGTGGTCCCTCTGGGTCACAACTTTGGATGTAGATCTCTCTAGAATCTCAGTTTAAAGACGGGTTTGCTGCAGTTGAGTGAAACCTGTTTAATCCTTATTACGAGGACACTTACTGCTAGCACTCTCCTAGTGCCAACTGAAACAAGGCCAGAGCCCTGTTGCCTACACATACAGCTTCTCGGTTGGGTGCTGTTCATATTTCTGCACTACCTGGCTAGATCCCTTTTGTTGGTTTCTCGTGTTTCAGAGACATCAACAAAGCAGCCAGTGGCTTTGCTGTAGTCTTGGAGCTCTGGGGAAGCTGCAAATGCCAGGTTCACTATAAAGGTGCAAACCTGGAGGGTTTTGTGTTTTCAGGAAATACTGCAAAGAACTTGTGGAGCTACAGCCATTTCTGGACCCCCACAGGGGGACAGCAGCTGCAGGACGGAGGGAGGTGAGTGTTTGGGGACCTTGAAAGAAACTGTCACCACATGACCAGGGATTATTTTGCTGGGGCAAAATCATGCTTGTGTGAAACTGAGAGCACAGATACTTGAGCAACAGTGAGTGTTTTGAAATAAAGCTGTGTTTCCCCTTTGGATCATGGTTCAGACTGGGGTGAGACAAGTTTGGGTTTTACCTTGGGGCCAGGACACCTGAATGTTGCCAGGGATGGGACAACAGGCCTGGGATGTTGCTGCTGCTTTAGGCTGATTAATCAGGGAAGAAGAGTGTTTGCTAAGAGGCTCTGTGATGGGGAACACAAGCATTGTGGACCTATCTTGCCAAAGAGGGGGTTTTGTCTAATCCTGGGGTCAGAGCTGGCACATGGTAACCCTTCAGTAACCCAGCTGTCTTTGCAGTTACAGTGTCAGCAGAACTGGAAAAGGATTTTGTTAATGCCAAAGACGAGCTGGAGCTAATGGCGAAGAAAGAAAGGGAATGCAGGGTAAGCTTACGATGGAGGCTGTGCTGGTCTCTCTTGCTTATAGGAGACCATTGGGCTGTCCCTCACTGGAGGTTTTGGACCCCCTCCCATTGTGAGGGTACCCCCAGTGAGAGAAATGTAGCAGCAGCTTGCAGTGGTGTTCTGGCTTTCTGAAGTCTTTCATGGACTTCTCTTCTGTCCCTAGCGGGAGCTCACTGCTCTCCAGACTGTTGTGGCCACGCAGGAGGAAGAGCTGCAGGTTCAGGCCTCAGATATAGAGTCCTTGACCAGGACCATCCAGATCAAAGAGGATCTCATCAAGGTGAGATAACGCACTGTGCTGGGTTGGTTCTGCTTGGGAAGGCTGCAGAGGAATCTCTTCTTTCCCCACAGCCTCTGTGTAATGTGGCTTGCTGTCCACGGATGGTACGGCTGCTGGTTTGCATACAGCCCTCTGTGGTACTTTGGCCAGAAGGCAAAGGCCCCAAACTCCCAGAGTGTTGTTATTTGACTTTTTGTTCCGTGTGTACTGAACACCCTTCTTCACGTCCTTTAAACAAAGTGCATTGTGTCCCTTCTTGGTTCTTGCTCCAGGCTGTTGTCTGTGCCTAACACACCCTGGGTGCTTTGACATTTCTTTTAGGAGACCTGGATCCTTTCAAACATTGGAAACTCTTGGCAGTTGCGTCCCGGGGAGGATTGTGAAGATGCAGCTGTCCTTGTTACTGATTCCTTCCTCACTGAGCCCTCCTGCTGTTGGTTTTCAGGATCTGCAGATGCAGCTGGTGGATCCTGAAGAAATTCCAGCTGTGGAAAGGCTGACGCAAGAAGTTCTGGTTCTTCGGGAGAAAGTGGCTGTGGCAGAGTCACAAGGACAAGAGGCTACTGGAAACAGAAGGCAGCAGGTAGTGTGCCACTGTGGGGCAAAACTTACACTTTGGCTGGTGCTTGGTTGTGAGGCTTTACTTTCAGCCTTTGGATATGCTGAGATGTGCTCATTCTTGGAAGCTGGCTGTGTATGATGGGGGTAATAAAAAAAGAGGGGCCTGGTTTCCTTGAGCGCTTTCCTCAAGGGCAGAGCCCTTTGGGGAGTCCAGGGGTGACAATGATGTACTTAATCACTTGGACACAAGCAAGAGAGGAGGGACAGGACCCTGTTTCTCTGAGGCAGACAGATGCCTCCTTTGATTTCTGTCTCAAAGAGTTGTATCTTGTCTGTTCTCTCCAACCAGTTGTTACTGATGCTGGAAGGGCTGGTGGCTGAAAGGAATCGGTTAAACGAGGCTCTCCAGGCAGAGAGGCAGCTCTACAGCAGCCTGGTAAAGTTTCACACACACCCAGACCGGTAAGTGAGGCTGCCTTGGCTCCGTGCTGCCCTGCTTGGGCAAGTGTGTGTGGACCACCTAAAGCAGTGATTGTTCTGCAAGTCTGAGAGCCCTCAATGGGAAAGAGGGAGTCTGAGCAAAGAATAACAAAAATGTGGCTTTAGGAGTCAAGTTTTTGGCTGCCTTCATCCCTTGAAGAGACTGCAGTGTCCAGTTCTTAGATGCTGTAGACTCTCCCCACTGCCACTCCTTTTTCAGGCCCTGGGATTTCCATCTCTGGTTCCTGGCTTATCTCTTCCCGGCTCAGTTTCCCATCCACTCTTGGCCACCTTTCAGAGGCTACTGTCAAATTCTCAGCCAACTGCTAGATAAAGATCTAGGTGTTTATTCAGGCAGTTTTGCTGCAGTGCAATATGGCCTGCATTCTGTGTCCTTCACACTGATCTCCTGCCCTTCATGGAGCTGCAGCCTTTGGGATATTTGAGCTACCTGATAGCAAGAGAGCACATAAGTGAAGTGCTTGGATAATACTGAAGAACAGCTGTGACTAGGAGTCCCCTACCATGGGCTGGAACCTTTTTTGGGGATGGCTGTGCTCTGGGGAGGTTTAGAGGTGAGGCAAGAGGTGATCAAGCTGCCTGGGGAGCGTGCAGGACCCGTGCCTGGAGTTAAGTGACAGTCCTGGATGGAGGGCCCAGTTTGGTAAGTGCTTTCTGCAGCCTGTCTAACCCTATTCCCTTTTGCACGGCATGTCTGCTTAGTGCTGCGAGAGACCACACTCTGCAGGTGGAGCTGGAGGGGGTCCACGAGCTGCGAGGACAGCTGGAAGAAGCTCTTGGAAGAAGCTTGGAGCGTTTGAGCAGGCTGGAGACGCAGGGCGCCATAGGAGGTGGGGAACAGGAGCGTGTGAGAGTCCTACCCCAGCATGCCTTCTGAGCACGGGCGCTCGCCAGCCTGCCACGGAAACGGTTCACTAACCAAGCCAGCCTGTCTCACTGACTCTGGGAGGGTTGCTTTGGTCATTCCTAATGGTACGATAGAACTGGTGCAGGGCTTTTTTTGTTTTGGTTTTGAGCTGCTTCGGAAACGGCGATCAGTGCAATCCATCCGTGTCTCGTGTATGTTCCTGTCTGACCCACCCTGGTGGCTACTGATGTATTTGCACATTCAAATCATTCCATTTTAGTTGATTTCCCTTCATCTCCCTTCTCCTCCCATCCCTGTGGGCCAAATAAAGATTCCCTTTCTCTGGAGGAAACACCAAATGTTCTCTATCATCTCCCAAGTGCATGAGTGTGAGTTTTTTTGTATTCCCTCACCTTTTTTTTTTTTTTTTTTTTTTTTTTTTTTTACCCAGTGATATCCCCTGCTTGGGTTGATGGTGACCACCCCAAAAGGAGAAGGTGTATATGGAAAAGTGGGTTCCTGAGCCCCAGAGCATTTGAGAAGGGCTGGAAGACCTGGTGGCACTTGCCTCAGGCTCTTACACAAGTCTGAGTGTAGAACCAGGGATTATTTTCATGCTTAAACCAATTCCCGTATGAGGATTTTACTGACTTTTCTTTTTTTTTTTTTCCCTCCTCCTAATTGTAAGCTGTGTCAGCCTGGCTTGCGAATGCCTTCAAGGGAGAGCTTCATCCTCTTTTTGACAGATGATTTGGGTTGACCTGAGACCTGTCCCTACTCCCAGGGCCCGGGCTGGGTCTGTTCCCTCACTTATGTGTGCACATCTCACACTTAGGCTCCGTGTACCCTATGGTCAATGAGCAAGGCCATATATCTGCTTTGCTATGGCCAGTCCCACCTGACACCACTGCATACCTCTTCTAGATCATCTTTCATCACTTCTGGGAATGTTGGGGCTGGTATGAGCGCTGAAAAACAATAGCAACAGCTTTCTGAGGGCCAGCACTTCCCATGTGCAGTGGTCTACAGATCAAGCTGCCTTGTACTCAATGACTTCCCAAGGTGGCAGGAGCGAACTTTGTATCTCTCAGCATCTGAAGCTGAACTAGGAGCAGGTGGAGCAGAAGAACTCTGTCTCATTGGGCTGTGCCACCTGGACCTGTGACTGCACTCCTGCCCATCTCCTCGTGACTGCTTCACATGGCACTGCCTATCTCAGGCCTTTCCCCTGTGCTGAGGTCTTCTCTTCCCTGCGTCAGGCAGGGATAGGAGGCAGCACAGCTCTCCCTTCGCATGCAGCAGGTCAGCACTACTACTCTGGGCCCATGCCTCACTGTGTGGTGAATTCAGCAGTTCCAATGTGGCCTGAAGGGATTCAGGTGGTGGCTGCCAGGCAGCTCTTGTACTTCGTTAGCTTCTCCTTTCTTGTGTTTTATCTCATTTCCTTCCTTCCTCTCACTTCTCTCTGTAGCACCATCTTCTCTTTCTCCTTTTGCCCTCACTTTGTAGGAGCCTTTGTGTCCCTGTCCTTATCTTTCCATCTTCCCTCTTCCATCCTGGCTCTGATGCCTGTCTGACTCCCTAGTCCCACAGGTACCATGGAGCCTAGGACCCAGCACAGGCTCCTTGGCATGGCACGAGGGAAGCCTTGGCTGGTTCTCCGGCAGCTCCTGTCTTTTCTTATGTGTGTGTGTTTTGCTGCAGATCTGTCCCTGGCCTCTGCTAGCGTCGCTGCTGTGAAGTGTCCCATTATCCTAGGCTGAGGGGACACAACTTCTCTGCTTTGTTCTTTAGGGCCTCTTTTACATCTCTGATATATCCCTGGCTGTGAATTCCTCCGCCCTGCAGAAGGACCAGCCTGAGCATCCGGTGCCCAAGAGCACCCTCTGTTGAGCTGTGCAGGGCTATGTGCTGCCACGTAGCTTTTTGTGGAGGTCTCTCACTTCCCTGGGGCTGTTGCTGCTTTTCCCTTGTTCCCCGCAGTGTGAAGACTTCCTGGGAAGCCAGTGCACTTGGATGTCCTGTGCCTCCGTGAGCCAAGTGTATTTTTCAAGCCACACAACTAATTTCTTTGCCTTCAGGCTGAGTGCAAAAGGCAGAGGAGTCTGAGAGATAGTGCTGGGGTTGTGTCTCTTGTCTCATTTGCTCGCAATACACAGAGAGATGAGCATCCCCTGCCACTTTGAATTTGCTCCCTGGTGTGCTCCTGCTGCGATGGAGGGTTCATGCACTTGGGGCACAGCAGCTTGGGCACAGCCTGCCCTACATGGATGCTTCTCTGCTCCCCCAGCATCACCTTAGTCTTCCTCTGTAATTTCCCCCCTGCTCCTTGAGATTTGACGTCATTTTTTCTGCCTCAGTCCTGGTGTGCTGGGAGCTGTATGGAGTTGTGGGCGATGGTGAGAAGTGGGGTATCGTGGCCTGGCACAAGAGGTGGTTCTCCCATGTCCCTAGAGCAGCTGTGCTGGCTGTGAGCCACCCGGACCTGGCCTCTCAGCTCTGGTGACCAAGCCTAAGACCCATGTGGCTGTGACCTTCAAGCCCTCAGCAAAGCCCACAGCCCATTCTCTGTATTTTCAGGGATCTGCAGGCACTGCACTGTAGCCCTGGATGGTTTGTCCCCTGGCAGGCTGTGTCCCTAGAGGTCACAGGGCTGTGCTTTGGCTATGCTGAGTGCCACCCATGGAAGCTGCTTCTATCCTGGGGCGCAACTGCCACTTCCATCTGCCTCTAAAGTTTTGCTCCTAGAACAGCGCTTTTCTGTGCTGGCTGTCCTTACTCCGTGAGGCATGGCTGTTTTGGTGAACAGGATCCATCACCCGGCGTGATGTTTGCCCAGGCTGGGCAGTGAGGTGCCCCTGATTTTTGCAGCTTCCTGACAGTTTTGTCATGAGTAGGTCTCCTGAGCGTGCAACCACCTGCCCTGCTGCAAGGTGTGCTCCTGGCTGGTCCTCAGCTCTTCCAGAAGCTGTATGCTTCACTGGTGGCTTCTCCTCCACCAGTGGTTTGGCCTCTCTTCTGCCAGGATTTTGCTGTGTTCCCCTGCTCCACGTTCAGCTTTGCCTAAGGAGCTCCAGACCTGATGGTGATGCATGTGGTCATGGGCAAAGCAGCTGCATCTGCTTTGGGGCACAGGCACCTGCACAGCCTGGCCCTGCACAGCCCCAGAGGATGGTCTTGGGCCCTGTCCAAGCTTCCCTATCCCTGAGGAGAGGAGGGGTTTAGGGGTACACCCATGTCCCAGTGCAGGCGGTCTGAACCTAAGGAGGGCCCTGCAGCTGAGTGGGAAGAAAGCTGCCAAGGCAAGGGGTGCAAGCACTCACCCGGGGCTCTGCACCAAGGGGCAAGGAGTAGAGCTGTGTGCAAGCAGATAAGTGTGCCCCCAGCTCGGCTCTGTGGGGCAGGGTGAGCTCCAGCCCCCTGTGCAAGTGTCCTGTTAGCTCTGCCGCAGGACTTGCTGAGAGCCCAGAGCCGTGCACGACGGCAAGGTTTGGGCAATGAGGGCAGGGTGGCTGTTGGTGCCCTCCCTTAGCTGCCCTTGCGCAGGCAGGTGAGCGTGTGGGGTGCAGCCCCACACTCCTGCCAGGCTGGGAAAGCATCAGCAAACGCCCTGACCGAGGATGTGCTGCTGCTGGCTGTGACTTGTGAAGTGGCTGCAGGGTGGGTGGCATGTATGCATGTGGGTGGGGGCAGCAAACACAAGGTGGTGTGAAGACAGAGGTGTGGCTGGGGCAGGTGCTGTGGCTAGTGTGCCATCCCTGGGGCTGCAGGCAACTGGGGCTGTTCCCCTCGTCAGTGCAGGGCCAGCACAGGGTGCTGGACTGGAGCTCCAGCGCACAGAGAGGGGGTGACGGGGTACAGGGACTTCAGTCCTGCTGGGAGTGTCCCAGCACAGGCATGTTGAGAGCAGGCACCTGCCTCAGGGCTGCCCACAGTGGCCATGGGCATCAATAGGGAGGAGGGGACAGAGCCAGTGCTTCTATTGCCCACTGTTTTGAATGCCTTGTTGTGCTGTGCTGTCCCGCCCCAACCCTAGGTCAGGCCACAGGCACAGATGGTGATGATGCCAGCACCAGCTTCACTGCCAGCATCAAGGAGGAGGCAGCCCTTGGTGTGGCAACCCAGCAGGTGAGTTGGGGCAGTGCAGCACTGGGAATGGGCATGGCAGAATTGCGCACTTTGCCACTGCCAGACTGTCCTAGCTGCTTTGGAAACACATCACCCTCTGTCTTTGTCCCTCATAGAGCAGCTCCCGGGCTCCTAAGGAAAGCAGGGGCACTGAAAGAACCCTTGTGGGGAGCGTGGGACCAACCGTGCCAGAGCGGGAGCTGCGGGCAGAAGAAGAGCTGCAGGAGCTGAAGGCGCAGCTGGAGGAAGCTGGCTTCTCCTCTGTCTCCCACATCAGGCAAGAGCCCTGGGATGTGGGAGTTAGTGGGTGGCAGCAGCACAAGAAGCTATCCCACATCTTGGCTGCTGCCTGCCCTACATGGCTTTGTGTGGCCCTAGGAAGGCGATGCTGAGCCTGTGCCTGGAGAACGCGGAACTGAAGGAGCAAATAGGTGAAGCCACGTCGCTGCTGGAGGGTGGGGAGCAGGAAGAGGCTGGGCTGGGCAGCCCCCCAGCTCCCGAGCCCCACAGGCTGCAGCGGAAGAGCCGCAGCACCCTTGGGGACCGCCCAGCTGGTGGCAGCGGGGATGGACAGGGCGTCCCAGCAGAGAGAGGAGCTGTGCCCACCAAACGCCCAGCGCTGGAGGCACGACCCCAGGATGATGTGCCTAAGAGACCCTGCCCTGGCACCTTGGGTGGAGGGGACAGGAGCCATGTAAGTGCCCCAGGTACAGGGGACTGGGATGGAGATGGGGATAGAAGTGTGGAACTCACAATCCTTGTCCCCTCTGGCAGGTGGAGAGCACGGTCCCCAGTGGGGGCTGGCCAGGGCTGGGTGCAGAGCTGCACTCCCAGGTGGCACAGGGTCAAAGGCAGTGCCAGGAGCTGCAGGACAAGCTTGCTGCCTCGGAGGCCACAGTACGAGCACAAGCTGAGCAACTGGAGAAGTACCATGTCCTGCTCCGTGAGTTGAAACCCTGGGTGGGGTGTGTGTGTGCACGTGTTGGTGCTGAGCCTGGCATACCCTGTGCACCTCATTGTAGATGGGGGAGGGGTTGGTAAATCTTGCCTGGAGGGGGACCCTGAGCTGATGGGGCTGCCCGCAGGTGAACCTCATGCCCAGCAGCTGAGCAAGCAAGTGCAGGTGGACTTCCAGGACCTGGGCTATGAGACATGTGGGCGAAGCGAGACAGAGGCTGACCGGGATGAGACCACCAGCCCTGGTAAGGAGAGTCAGTGGCTCCAGGAATCCCTGTACCTTGCCCAACTGGCATGGGAAAGTTACATTATGCCCTGTCTGTTCCACAGAGTGTGAGGACCCAGATGTATTCAGCGAGCCCGGCCTGGGTGATGAGCTGGGGTCCCTCTGCAAGAATGGGATGGCCAGGGTGGGCAAGGCTGCCCGGAAAGCCACGGCACAGGCAGATGTGGCAGCCTTGCACCAGCACATTCAGGACCTCAAGGCACAGCTGCTCAATGCCAACAAGGTGATCCAGAGCCTGCAGCGCCGTGCCCGCTCCATCTCTGTCACCAGTGGCTACACTTCGGGTGCTGAGCGGCCCCCGCTGGGTCCCACAGCCCTGGCCTCCCCAGCCCACAGCCTCACTGATGAGGATGAGGGCTGGCAGTCAGACAGCCATGGCACCCTGTGCCCGCCTGCCCTGTGGGCACACCGTGACCTGCAGCACCTGGTGCACCGCGTCGCCCTCCTTGAGGCACAGCTGTCCATAACCAAGCCTGGAGGTGTTTTGCCCAAGCACCTGCAATCTGCTACGTGGCCAGGGTATGGCTGTAGGGATTGGGACCAGGCAGGGCTCTATAGGGGTTTCTGAGGGTTGCCCAAGGGTGGTGGTTTCTTGTTGCACGATTTCCCTGCAGCCAGGGGTGTTTGTAGGGTGGGGCAGAGCCCCAGCAGTGGGTGTTGCACAGACTCCTCCTATGGCACCCCAATCCTGCAATGCTCTGTGGGGGTTTTGGCAGCCCTGCAGACCCCCAACTTGCTGATCCCTCCTAGGAAGTACGACTCGCTGATCCAAGCGCAGGCTCGGGAGCTCTCCCACCTGCGGCAGACACTGCGGGAGGGCCGCGGGGTGAGCCGCAGCCTGGCCCAGCACCTGTGTGATGCCCTGCAGTCCTTTGAGGACCTCCTCCGTGGCACTGACATTGACTACTACCTGGGCCAGGGCTTCCGGGAGCAGCTGGCACAGGGCAGGCAGCTGGCTGAGAGGCTCAGCGACAAGCTGGGCACCAGTAAGTACCTTTGGGGAGAGGCACTGGGGCTGGGTGTTGTGGGGTAAAGTGGGATGGGAAGGGATGCTTTGAAGGGTTCTGTGAAGGGTTGAGAACACTGGATACCTTGTGCCATGTGGGCTACTTGCCCTGAGCTGGGCTGTCCTGCTATGGCTGTGTTTAGGGATGGGCTGCCTGGGCCACAGAGGTGCTGACTGTCTCCTCTCTGGCTTGTTTTTTCAGGAGATCGACAAGATGGGGAGGATAAAACCAGCCATGAGCTCCTGGCCCTGAGGTACCAGTTCCTAGGGAGGGCCTGGAGGACCTAGGGGGACCCCAAGGGCTATCACTGCTCTTGGGGTGAGGGTCCAAGGTGGTCTCAGGATCTCTGCTCCAGGTGGATATCCTGTGGCTGCCTGTCCTCTGGGAATGAAGAGCCCCAGGCTTGGGCTGGGCACCCAATGGCTCCAGGCAGCCTTGCAGCATGGGTGGGATGTGGCGTGTGGAGCACACTGGAGTGTGCACAGCACAGTGGGGAAGGGCTGTGGGATGGTACACTGCTCTGGTGATGGGCTACCTACGCAGGCTCAGCCGGGAGCTCCAGGAGAAAGAAAAGGTTATTAAGACCCTGGAGGCGAAGCTGCAGGAACGCTGTGAGTCCCCAGGGAGCAGCCGCCCGCCCTCCGTGTCATCCCGCTCTGCCACCAGTACCTCCTTCGTGTCCGAGGGGCTGGAGCCCTCCTCCGATGGGGATGCAGCCAGCGAGTGCAGCCAGTGCCGTGAGGAGCCCGCCCGGCTCTCAGGTGCCTCGGGGTGCCCAGGGGGGCCACAACCATGGGATGGGGATGTGCAGTCCCTCTGTAGCATGTAGGTCACTGCAGCAGTAGGTGCCCATCAGGCTTGGGCAGGCGCTGGGATGTGCGCAGACAGCACCTAGGGCTGCAGGGCACCCTGCCACTCTGCCACAGGCCTGCAAGACTGGGTCCCAGCCAGCCTCACGTGGGGCACCCCAGCCCGCAGCACCTCTGGACTTGGCTTCTCAGGATGTGCCAGGGTCCCCAGTGACCTGAGGAGGAGGCACTGCCAGTCTGGGCCTGAGCCACACTAACTCCTCTCTCTGTCTCTCTCCTGTCTCTAGGCCTACACTTTGACTCCTTGTCCAAACCTGTTAATGCCCCCTTGCCTGCATTGGCCCCCAGCCTCCCCCCCTTCCTACCTGCTGGGCCACCCCCTCCCACAGTCCCCCCGCTCCTGGGCTGCTGCGGGACCCCCATCTGCTCACTGGCTGAGGCACAGCAGGAACTGCAGGTGCTCCGGAGGCAGCTGGGAGAAAGTGAGCACGTTTCTCCAGCATGGGGTTGGTCCTACCTGCCCTGCATACCACGCTGTGCCAAGCTGCATGGACACCCACCCTCTCTGACCTGCCTGTCCTGCCCTGGCCCTTCTCCTGCTTCCTGGGGCTTCTGCTTTGAGGTTGGGTCTCATAACTGTGGCTAGGGGGTGATGTGGCTCTCATGTAGAAAGGACCCGGTGGGTGGGATGGACACAGTCTGAGGTAGCACTAGCCCCTGGTGTGGGCATTTGCACATCCTAGGCACTCTGGGCAAGGGCTGGTTTTGTCAGTTGTCCTGTGAGAGCTGGGCAAGGCTTTGAACAACCTGCTCTAGTGGGAGCTGTCCCTGCCCAGGGCAGGGGGGGTGGGACTCCATGATCTCTAAGGTCCCTTCCAACTCTAACCATTCTATGATTCTAAGAGTGGGGATGAGACCCTCCAACTCATCTCATGTAATCAGCAAGCCCTGTAAGAGCGTCTGCTCTTCACGGGGAATGGGTTTGACTGGGGTAAGAGGTCAGTGATGTGGAATCACTATCAGGGGACATTGGGCTGTACTGTTGGGCAGAACAAGAAGGGGGCAAAAAGTACACAGCTGGAGTGTATTACCCCCATCCTTCTTCCCTGCTCATTGCCCGCCTCTTCACTGCTTTGCCCTGTGCACGTAGGTGTAATGCTGCCCATGGCACCAACAAAGCCCACAGCCCCACTGGGCCCCTTCGGAGAGGGCAGCAAAGCCCCAGCTTCTCTCTGCCGACATGGTGCACTGCAGAACCTGGCTGACATCCCTGGGGCCACTGAAACCCGCACCCTCTGGGACGTAACCTCCACCAAACGGTTGCTTTATGGGGCCCTGCCATCGGGGTACCCCTCTAGCCAGAAGCTAACAGGTAAGATCCATGCTGGAGGGCATGGGGGCATCCTGGCTGAGTGTGGGGGAAGAGGGAGGAGACCCAGCATAAGAATGGCTGTGGGACACGGCTCTGGCATGGGGCAGGATAGTGGGGGCAGCATGAGGCAGACTGCGCATCCATCCATGCCCTGAGCCATCTCCTGGTCTGTGGCAGGGGCAGACCTGCTGGAGGAACACTTGGTGGAGATCCGCAGCCTGCGCCAGCGCCTCGAGGAGTCCATCTGCACCAATGACCGGCTCCGGGAGCAGCTTGAACGCCGCCTGGCCTCCACGGGCAAGGCCAGTGGTAGGGTCCTGCACAGGCCAGGGCTGCTGGGGGGGCTTTGCACACCCCATTGCATGGGGAGGGCACTCACCCTGTGCACGGCAGGGTGTTGGGGAGAGAGATTCAGCACAGGTCCCCCTTTGCAGGGCTGCCCAGCGATGTCTATGTCCAGACACCAGAGCCGGGGCTGCAGCTGAGTGGGGAGAACCAGGCTCTGTGTGAGGAAAACCGGACCCTGCGGCTCCAGCGTGAGCACCTCTCCCAAGGTAGGGCCAGGCCACCAGCATCCTGGGTCTGAGTCCCAGAGAACACTGGCTGAGAGGTGACACCTCCATGCTCTCTGTCCCCAGAGCTGGCACGGGTGCAGGAGGCACTCCTGTCTGCCTGCTCCCGGGCACGGGAAGCTGAAGCAGAGCTGAGCCAGAGGCGTGGGGAGCAGCGGAGGCTGGCAGAGGAGCTCGCAGAATGCCAAGACAGTGTCCAGCAGCTCCAGGATGAGCGGCGCGCTCTGCAGGAGGACAACAACAGGTAACGTTTAGGGCATCCTGACCAGGGGCCAGCAGGGCTGGGTGACATGGGTGGCACTGGACCCACGTGTCACCCCTCTGCAGGCTGCAGCACACAGTGACGCTCCTGCAGCAGCAGAGTGAGGAGCACCGCTTGCTCCTGCAGACCCTGCGCACGGAGCTGCATGTCTATGAAAGCCTTCCTCACCCCTCTGCTGAGAGCCATGCAGGTACAGGACCCGTGACTAGCTTCCCCAGGCCCCCTGCCCAGCTCCTGGTCTTGGGGTGCCTGGCCCCTCTGCAACCCTTGGGTGGTCCCAAACACTTTTCCTGTCGTGGTCCTGCTGGCAGGCAGAGAGGGAAGGCGGGACCCCAGCAGCCCCAGGCACAGAGCCATAGCCATCTGCAGGGGCTTAGACTCTTCTTGTTTCAGGCTGCTTCCCATCTCCTCCAGTGCGGGATGTTGGCACAAGTTCAGCAGCTCCTGTCTTCTCCTCGCTGCCCTCTGGCATGTCCACAGCCCGGCAGATGGACGGTGGGTACCTGAGACTTCCCCATATGTGTGCATCAGGGGCTGCCGAGATCTGACGAACTTGTAGCAGCACCCTTGCTGAGCAAGGATGGAAAGCCCAGGGCAGAGCCAAGCCCCAAGGAGGGGACAGAAAGGGCCACAGGGGCAGCAGGTAGTGAGCCTCACCTAGCCCTGCTTGTTCCACAGAGCCACGGACAAGGAAGAGTGAGGGACAGACAGGAACTCATGTTGTGGGCCACCTGGACACCTACCGGGCCCTGGAGCAGCACATCCTGGAGGGGAAGACACTGGCCTGCGAGCTGATGTGTCTCACGCGCCCAGCACTTGGGCTGCCCAACTGCCCACTCCCAGGAAAGGAGGTAAAATGTGGGCAGGATGGGGCTGGAGGTGGCTGGGGGCCAGACCCCCTGTGGACCATGCATAAAGCGGCTCCTGAGCCCAATGGCAGCCCTGATGCCTGCAGGGCTGGCGAGCAGCAGGTGGGCTCCAGCCTGGGGGCTGTTGCTGGCATTGCCCTGCCGTGTGGGGCCGGGCACAGCAGCTCCCTGGGTGCAGCGGGATGCAGGTGCCCCGGCAGCACCTGCTCCTGGACCCTTCTCCTGCAGGCCCTGGGGTGGACGGGTGCGGGGCACCTCTGGGGCAGCGCCAGCACCCTGCACTGTGTCCTGGAGGAGTGCACGTCTCTCCTTGCTGCCTTCTGGAGCACCGTGCTGCCTGTCAGCCCCGCCCAGCACCAGGGCAAGGTAGGCGATGGGCTGGGGGCTAGCAGGGCGGTGAGGCTAGGGGCTTGCTTGTCGCTCATCATGCTCATCTCATCCCAGGAGCAGGTGCTACAGGGCGAGATCGTGGCACTGCGGGCCCAGCTCTCTGAGAGGGAGGATGCTCTGCAGAGCACAGCCAAGCAGTTGCGCAGCACTGCCCAGATCAAGGACACCATGGAGCACTTCATTGTGAGCCAGCGTATGTGGCCTGGGTGGCATCTTGCTGCAGGGTGGCATGGCCAAACTGGCCCGCTTCCCATGTGCTTGGGGTGGCCCCACAGCACAGGGACCTCACTTGACCACAGCTCTCCCCCCCTCGCAGTGACCAGGACCCACAATGTGTTGCGCAAGGCCAGGACGAACTTGGAGGTGAGCTTGCCCTGGTAGCCAGCGTGGGATAGGGGTGAGTGTCCCTGCCCCGATACCCTGGGGATGGCCACAGAAGATGAACATCCCATGCTCTGCAAGCAGAGTAACAGTGCGTGTGGGCACATGGACCCATTTCCCTGGGATATTCCCAGCCTACACGTCCGTGTCCACAGGGCACAGCAGTCCTTGGCACAGACCTGCCCTGGCTTTGCTCCCCCTTATGGCCCTGTGTGTTCTCTCACCAGGTGAAGGCCCACCAGGCCCTGCCCGTCATGTGAGCTCCAGGCAGGGCAAGGAGCAATGCCCCTGGCCCCGGAACAGCCCGCTCACTGCCAAGCCATGCTGTGCCAGAGGGCTGGAGCACACCCTGTCCCTGCTACTCCAAGGGCTGGGGTGGACAGAGGTCTGAAGTGCCTGGTGCTACACAGGGAATGGGTTTGGGCTGCTGTGGTGGTCGCATGCCCTCTATCTGCCTTCGCTTGGCATCACAGCAGCAGCTGCTGACTTGGGCTTTTCCTGCTCTGTGCTTCAGTGCTTGTCCCCTCTCACCCACAGTGCTTAGAGCAGGGTGTCACAGCCCTCTGCAGTGAGCACCTCTCGCCCGGGACTTGGTCCCGCTTGTAACCCTGCTGCGTACCCACCCGTGCTCGTGGATGTATGTATATGTATATAGATAGTGAGATCAGAGCTGCCTTTTGGCGGCTCCCCGGGCATGTTGGGACCCCCAGCGTGGAAGGAAGATGTAAGAAATGCCATGTTCTGCTCAGTGCCTGGAGAGTCCCCAATAAAGGTTTCCTTTGGGTTGTGGTGTTTCTGGCACGCCTGTCTCTGCAGCCGTGTTCTCCCCCTCCCCAAAGCCCAGTGTGCCAGTACCACTGGCCCCAACTTGATGTCTCTGACCCCCACCCCAGCACCCCAAGGGCAGCTTTGCACCCCACTGGGTGCCCCCTTCCCTCCAGCGTTCCCTGCCAACAGCAGGCCAGCAGCATCGAGAACAATAAATACTGTAATAAATAAGAGAAAACCCTGTCACATGGCACTGCTCCGGCAGCAGGCGGTGTAGCCAGGGGCCTGGGGTGTCCTGCCCTGCTCCGCTCTCCCCAGGCTCCCTCCAGCATGGGCGTGTGCAGGTGTCCCTCTGGCTGTGATGGTCAGCCCTGCCACTCTGTGCTGGGGACGGAGCAGCCGTTCAGTCCTTGATGATGCTGTCCCACAGGCAGATAAGAGTGGCTGCATCCAGCTGTATCACCCCTTCCGCTGGCTCAAAGCTCAACTGGCAGAGGGTTGGGGCTGCAACCAGAGCCGAGAGTCTTCCTTACAGCTGGGGAGCACAAGGGGGGCAGCCCCACACACAGGGCTGTGGGACAGTGGGTAGGTGGCAGTCTGGGGTGTCCCAAAGCCCCTAGGGATCAAGGTGGCCTTGGAGGCTCATCACCGGGACAGCACAGCAACCTTCAGCAGGTAGGACTCGTTCCTGGAGGCCTGGGCTGGGGACAGTGCCAGAACTGCCTCGGGGCCCTTGCAGGCTGGAGAAGACAGGTAGGGTGAAGCCCTTTCTGTGTCGAGTGCAAGGAAAGGCTATTCTGGTGAGCAGCAAACGCGGTGGCCTCAGGGACTCACAGAAGCCAGGGGGAGCTGTAGGTGGGCGGAAACCAAGGGTTAAATCAAACCACACCAGCAGGATGGGACAGTGTCACAGGCCCCAGCTGCCCTGGGCTCATCGCCGAGGCCTGTGTCCCTGCCAGGTTCAAGGCTGGAGCCAGCGGCCAGTTCTCACAGTCCTGTGGCCCAGTGTGTGCAGACAAAGCGGCGTTTCGTGTCCTATGTAGGGAGCAGGAGAGGCCCCAGCTCAGATGGGTTTGTACAGCAGCGTGGTGACGTACTTCTTCTTGTAACGGTGCGTGGCACTGAGCACCATCACGCCATCCTGCGAGAGGCACAGCATCAGCGGGGAGCAGCTGCGAGAGCTCAGCACCAGGAGTGCAGCAGCCCCCAAGGGAGCCATCAGGAAGAGAGCTCCGCGGGCTCAAGGAGCAGCCTCAACCTGTCCCCGGTGTCCCAAGCCTCACAGCCAGTGAGACCTGTCCAACACCCACAACAGGGTGCCAGGGCAGAGTGAGGGAAAGGTTTGGTATGCAACAGGAGAGCCCAGGCTTGCCCAGCTCTGTCACACTGTGGGGAGGCAGCTACAGGGAACAGAGGGCTGCAAGAAGATCACAACCTACATCCCTGCATGTGCCACACTCCACCAGGCAGCCAAGCTGTCCTTGTGTTGGTGGTCTCACCCCTGCTCCCCCGTCTCCACCCCACTGGGTGTCCAAGTTCTGCTCCCTGCAGGTGCTGCAGGCTCCTAGGAGCCGCCAAAGCTCACCTTCCCTCTTCCAGCGGCCCCACGGGACCTGCCCTTACCTTGATGGAGAGTGCGTAGAGGTGATTGAGCATGACGTGGTTGGGTTCGGGAAGCAGTGCTGGGTCACACTAGGAGAAGAGGACTGTCACAGGGGAACAGCAAAGCCCTGACCCACCCCCAGCCCCAGCTGTGACAGCGAGCTGCCACCTCAGGCAATCTGAGCTGCTGGTGTCTGTTCTGACCAGGAACAGAGTCCAGCTGAGCACCAGGCAGAGCAAGGGGCCAAACCAGCACGGTTAATGGAAAAAGGGATGCTTTTCTCAGGAAATGGCAAGGTGCAGGTACCAGCCAAGGGGAGAGCAGGCTCCCTGCATGCAGTACTCCCAACCCCAGTATGGCTTTCTGTACGCAAGCAGTACGTTGTACCCACTGAGATATTGGTGTCCTTGTTCAGGATGACCTGGAGGAGGTGAGGCGGGAGGATGGGTGGGGATTTGAAGCGCTCCTCAGGCCGGTATACATACATCTCTTGGCCGTACGGACCAGGTGGTGAGCTTGATAAGTCTAAAGGGAAGAGACAGGAGGAGACATGAAATGGCTGAAGGAGGACTGGTGATCACAGAGTAGCTGCCAAGACACTGAGAAGGACCCAGCAGGATCTTTCAGGCACAAGCATCTTCCATGAGCCATGGCCATATACCGCATAGGAACAGCTCAGCCTTTTCAGAGCAAAATAAGCAGCCAGGCTGGCCCCGGACATTTCCAAGCCGGGCTGTAAGCTGGTATGTGCACTAACACAACACAAGCACACTGTGGTGCCCACCCCAAGGCCCCCGCACACGGCTCTCAGCACAGCTGGGACCCTCACCCTGTAGCAAGCAGCTGGCTTGCCCCAAGATGTACCCTTTGCAGGGACACAGGCACTGCAAGCAGCAGCATGCCTGCACGCTTGTGGTGCTGCAGAACTAGAACTGCCTGACAAGAGGTCCCAGATGGGCAGATGGGAAGTCCAGATGGAGCAGCTGCTCAGCCTGTGTAAGGGACCACAGGAGCCTGTGGTCACTGGAACCTGGACTGGCCATATCTCCCAGCCACATCTGAGCTGATCGTTTTGGAACAGTCAGCACCCAGAAGGTCTCCATCTCCCTGCAACTGCTTGCTGGCTTCTTTACAAGGAAGTATCTCCTGCCTAAGATAAGCAAGGATGTGGAGCTAAGCTCTATCTGAGATGGGGTTCCTACCAGAGATGGCAGGACGCGCTCAAAGCGCCTTGGACCAAAATACAACTGAGCTACCTGCCAGGACCACAGACCGAGCCAGCACTGCTGCTGTCTGCGTGGTAACCCAACCCGCTGCTGTAACACAAGTGGAGAGGGAGGTTTCCGATGCGCTAGCACTACTACAAATTACCTTGGCACAAAAACCAAGAGTAGCTCCTGAAAATAACCTGGATCCTGCTCTCACCTGGCTTGTACCCCAGATCAGATGACTTACTCACAGAAGAACAGACAGAAAGGGATGATGTTCCCGGTATTCACCAGTCTGAAACAGCTGCCTCAGCCAGACACAGGAACTGACCCTGCTCCGGGGGCAGTGCTAGCACAAAACAAGTTATACCAGTGCAGCCATTCAAGGGAGATAAGTTCTCAGCTGTGGACTGCTGAGGTCACGCTGACAAACACTACTCTTCCTGGGTGCAGGCCCACACCTCTGCTCAGGGGATCTGTTCACCCCCAGAGCAGTGAGTCTCGGAGCAGAAGAGGTGGAAAATAGCACATGCAAAGCCATAATGCCACAAAAACTCACCCCGACCTGAGGTTTCTGAGCTCTCCAGGGAATCCACCTTCAAAGCGTCGAACACCTCAAAGTCAGACTTCTTGACGTGAATCAGGTTGTTAATCGTCCCCATCTGGCTGGTGACCACAGGCTGGAGAGAACTGAGGTAAGAGTCTTCCTATGTTCACCTCCAATCAAAGCACAGGCAATGCTTCCTAGATCCTCCCAGCCCAACCTCTCTGCTGTGCCATTATCTCAAAGCACAGGTGGCCAGCACCTAGCTTTGCTCTACATTCGCAGATCCCTATTGTTTACCCTGGGAGGATCTTCCTGTTCTACCAGACTCCTATACCACCTCCTATTTTCGTTTTCCATCCTGCTACACGCCAATGGGTTAAGTGTTCTCTCCTTCCCATGCATCCCACTGCATGATTCAGTTTGGAGGAGAATCTGCAAGTGAATGCTGACCCCATGGCCCATCCTTCTTTGTACTCGATTTTGCATTCAGAAGTCTTACAGGCCTTCTGGTGTCCCACTGCCCCTCGGTACATCCCTGTAGAGCTTGTCAAAGCCCAGGGGAACCAGCCTCTGAAAGGATCCACGGGATGGAGGTACCCCTTTTGTTTTGGCAGATACCCTCTACTTTTCCTGCTGTTCCTCTGCTGCAGTTACATCATGTCTAGTCCCCTGAAGAGGGTAAGATTATCAGGGTTAAACCTTTGACAGTTACCTCGGATGGGTCGTGGACCCACTGGCCATCCACAAAAAATTTGTACTGGTGCTCTCCTTCTGGGAGGTCCAGGATAGCGACGAAGTCATTGTGGCTGTGCAGAGAAAACAGACGCAACAGCATTACCCCACTGATGCCCTGGATGCCAGTCTGCTATGAGGTCCCAGAAAACAGCACTTTTTCACACACTGCCCATCCCCTCCACCCCAACACCTTCACACTTGCTCATCACCAGTGATCTGAGGCACAGACACAACAGATGCGAGCACTCAGAGCACTGTTGTGGCTCAAACCACAGTGAGTCCATCCACAAGAAGCACAGGAGGCAGCTCAGCTTGCAGACTTGTCCTGTGTGCCCAGGAAAAATCGGGGTGGCAGACATTCTGTGCAAGACACACTGGAGAGGATGCATAAGCAACACATTTAACCCAGCGCTGACACAGCAGGACAAGGGCAACAAGCGTATAAACTTTGTTAAGCCTGCAATTGAGATAAACCCATTGCAAATGATTTGCTGGTATTATGCCCAGAGTCCTACACACTGTTTCCACAGAAATCACAGATACGTTACAGAACAGCAAGAACATAATCTGGGCAGGGAGAAATGTGAGGGACAAATAAACAACCTCCTCTGGCAGCAACACAACTAGGCATGGGGTAAGGCCACAGCCAAGAGAAGAGCTAACAGCTTAAAGGAAACTGCTGCATACCTGGGCAGGGCTCTGCTGCCAGGACTAGGTGCTATGTGACATTCAGCTGGGCAAGCAAAGTGGCCCATCCTGTCCTGTCCTTCTATTTCACAACTTCCCATCACCACACAGCACCACCCAGGGAAGAAGCTGACTACATATTTGTGCTCAGACCCTTCAGCTTGGGTGAACTGAGAAAAGCCAGGTAACCTAACAGAACATCAACCAGCACAGAGAAGGGAAAACACTCTCTGTGATGGAATGGAGGAGAACATAGGGTGACCTGAGTGACAGGCTACCTCTTGATGAGTGGGATCTTAGTGCTCCAGTTGTTGAAAGAGCCGGAGATGAAGACCTCTTTGCCTCCATCGGCCCAGCGGATGACAGTGGGACGAGCCTGTTGGGACGGTTTCACTGACTCCTCCAGATCTGGCTGCCATGTCACGAACTCCTTGTCCCCAGGAATCTGAGCAAAGAAAACCAGAGCATGACTGAGACACAGAGACAACTGAGACCACATTCACTTACCCCTGGACTCTACAAGCCCATCTGCACCTTCCAGACAACAGCATCGCAGAGCTGCTCCAGCCTCCAAACTCTCCACAAACCCCTCATACGGCGAGGAGCACAGCCCCGCACAGCCATTGAGCTGAAGCTCCAGTTAGGGCCCCAGAGTGCAGGACAGGGAAGGCAGTGACCAGTCCCTACCTTGGAGTCATGGGAGCTGAAAACACTGGGGTCATCGGTACTGCCCACCATGATCTTGTGCGGGTGCTCCTTGGTGGGGTGGGGGGCACCGGAGCCATCTGAGCGGTGGGACTTGGAGCCATGGCGCTCCCCAGACACTCGCTCGCTGGTGGTGTTCCCCATGATGGCTCAGCAGCCCCTGTGAGAGAAAGAGAACAGCACTGTGTCTGTGCCCACAGGCTCCAGCAGCAAGGAGAGGAGCAAAGGCACTGTTTCCCAAAGCTCTTTGCCAGGGAAGACTGAGAGCAATCCTAAAAAAGACCCAAAGTTCATTTCCACTGCCAAGTTTGGGAGCTGAAGAGGAATTTAACAAACAAGACAGCTTGACCTAATTACAGCCATATCCTTAGGAACCATCACTCTAGTTAAGATGGTAATTGTTACACTCCAAAATGGATACTAGTTAGACCTGTCGCACATAAGCCCTCAGCAGCCGGCATAGTAGAGGGGCTGACGGGAAGAATAAAGCCAACCTTTATTGGTGTCCTTGCCATTAACAGAGCTTCTTTCACAATCCCATAGTCAGGGTCCGCAGACAAATCCCCTACATCCACCAAGAAAACAGACGGAGACTGAAAGTAGCAGCTGTTTAACAGCTCCCAACAAGTCTCCAAGAGCTAGCGGGCAAAGGAGCAGAGCCCCGTGCCTGGCAAAGGCGACAGGGAGCATTTAAAGTGTCCAAGTGGAATCACCCAAGCTGGAGCTTGGCCAAGGCGTGGGGCTAACGCCATGGTGTCTGCAAAAAGCTCAGCTCTCAACAGCATTTGCTTATGATTCACCAGGCAAGCCACCATGTCAGCTGCAGCACAGTGCAGCGAGGAGGTCTGCTTGTTGTGTCCCTTACCAGTGGCGCCAGCCCGAACACACCAGCATCTGGCCAGCCATCCAGAGGCACACAATAAGGGAAGGGCAATCCCAGCCATCTCAGTGCCCCTCTGCAGCTCGAGATAGGATGTCATCCTCGATCTCACCCAGCTCAGAGAAGGCAGAGCAGAACTGACCATACAGCACCAAACCATAAACAACTGCACACCCCTCACAACAAACAACAAAGCCACCACAAGCTACATGTGACCCTCCAGGCCTCACCCAGTTCTCAGCAGCTGAGATGGATCAGACTCTTGTCCTGTTCCCAGGCCTATTTTGCAGCTTTCAGCTTACTACGCTGATTGTGGGCTCTGCAGGGCAAGGCAAGAGGACATTTAGCCTGGCTTCATGCACTTAGTTGTGACATTTGGGGATTTGTTTAGCATATCAAGTTATGCAAACGGTGCCAGCCAAGGCTGCCAGCCAAAGCCAGACTTTAGAACATTACAGAGCAATTACTAAAGTATTTCTTAAATCCTTAGGGCTAAAAGGCACCTTGAGAGAGCAGCTAACCCGTACCCCCACCCCTCAGAGAGGATCAAGTGTACCTGAAGATCCAGGTCAGACATGCCGCAACACTTGCTCTGACATCTTCCCCCTCTGCCCTGGAGAAGGCTTAGCCAGTTCCTCACAAAACGTGCCCCTATGCCACTAGACTTGCTGTTAAGGAGCTTCTCTCTGCTAAGGCTCCCTTACTTCTCATCCATGGGGAGGGAGCAAAGAAGGGCTGAACATCTTGTACTAAGACAGACCTGAGAGATACGTGCAGATGTCAACAGATATGAAGATGTCAACAGATATGAAAGCTCCCCTTTCTCTTCTCTAACAGCAATCCAGTTCCTCTGGCTGTCCCTTGCAGGTCACACTCTCCAAACACCTCCTGAGATTTTTCCCATGTGGTGGTTCCCTTCTGGCAGATGGCATCTGAAACCCCACATAGACGAGACCACTCCACCTTCTGCATGGCACACACTGGCACCCGGCTGTGCCGTGACAGAGAGCCTTTTGAGCACAGCCTGCTGAACTTGGCTTTACTGAATTAAGTTTGACAGATCAAACCCTTCCGTGTTCAGGGAAGCCCTTGTGGCGCAGCATGCCCTGGTGGTGTGGCACAAGTACACCCAAGTCACTAATGGAAACGCTGCCCATCACCAAAGCCCAGGGAAATCTCTGCAGACCCTCAGCACACCTGCTCACAGCGTGGCAGCAAGGTGGGTGCCTGCCTCCTGGATCACAAGACCCTTGAGTTTCACCCAGCCCCACATCCCCACTTTGCTTCTGAAAATGAGATGTGAAATACACCAATTCCCCCCAAAATGTTCCATGCTGGCTGCCTCTCCCGGGGCCCGGCTGGTGCCCTGCACTGGGAAGCAGGGACAGCCAGCCTG
>VXBW01001000.1:2173-16411 GCA_013400375.1 Thinocorus orbignyianus
GGTGGAGGGGCTGCGCTCAGGGCGGCGGCCCGGGCTCCCGGGGGGGCTGCGCAGGCCGCCCGGCGGGGTGTGGTGTTTTTTCCCTCTGCTTTTTCTTTTCTGCCTGGTTTTTCATTGACACACACGCGTTTATTCCTCCTCAAGGTTTGTCCTTCAGCTCATCCCCAGCCTTTTGCCTTCAGCTGCAGCCCCGCGGCCAGAGCTGCCTGGGTGAGTCATTGCGGAAAGCCTGTGGCCGATGTGCTAATTTAATGCGCTCTGAGGTCTGTCCCTGAAGCAGATTTGCTGCGTTGGGGTAATGAAGATGCTGCACCCTGTTTGTGTTTCTCCAGAAATGAAGTTCTAAATGTGGTTTGATCCTCAAAGCAGTGCCATGCCTCCACAGCTGACTGCATTAATTTTTTTTTCCAACAGAGGAAAAGTCACATGATGGGGAAAGCCACCTGCTAGATATTCTTATTTTCACCTTGAAAATTAAAAATAAATCTAAAGGCATAAAGGATGCTGTTACGCTGATTCCTTTCTTGATGCTGTTGCTTTGACTGCTCTTCCTTCCCACAAACAGGATGCTTTCAGCTCTTATTGCTAAATCCACTTAGGGAGACTGTAGTTTGTCTTTGAACTAACAAGGAGAGTGGCCAGATTTCCAACCAAATGTGCTCCATGGCTATAATGGGAGAAGGACCATACAATAACCTCTGTCTGTCCTTTCTTTTGGATCCGGAGGAGCATCAAGTAAATTACATCCTGAATGAGACAAACTTAACCTGTGGAGCTGTGTGAGCAAAGTTCAATGCATAACTGCAGCACAGGTGAATGTTTTGTTCGTTGCTGTTGTTTTTTGATCTGAAGTCTACCAGGAGCACGGATTTGTAACTTTTTAAAAGCATTTTTTGAACACATTAACACAGTAGAGACTTGGTAACCTGCATATTCTTGCCTCTCTACAGTAATGACAAGACTGTCCTTGGCATACAGTAGGGAGTTGTCAGCAAACTTAGCTTCTATGTTGGCGTGTGGTGTGACTTGTCTGGACTACTTGTTTTACAAATTTGTACTGTGGTATGTTTGAGAAGACAGATCAGTTTAAAACTATCTCAAGATACCTTTTAAAGCAGCAGTTCTCCTCAACCCGAGCTGTAGTTGATGTCTGAGCTCCAGTCTTCTACTTGTTGCCATCAAGTTTAAGTTTTCCTCAGTCACGCAGTACTTATCTGCTTACCCTTGGGAGTCTGTCAGTTCTGCAGTAAGTCCAGCTGTTGAGTAGGACAGGAGGGACTTTGGGTACAGGCACCGTTGGCCCCCATATGCACACACGGCTTTTCCTTCACATTCTGCATCCCTGAACTGCTGTTTTTTTACCATTTCTTTCAGGCTCTTGCAGCTGAACACGAACAAACCATGCCTCTTCCAGAAACTATGTTTTGTGCTCAGCAGATCAAGATTCCCCCTGAGCTACCTGATATCCTGAAGCAATTTACTAAAGCTGCTGTCAGGACTCAGCCTCATGATGTTTTGCAGTGGGCAGCTGCGTAAGTATGATGTTCACATAATGATTTAGTGCTGTGCTTATGGACAAAAAATCCCGCTGCTCCTGTTTATTGTGCAGTGGAGCTGGCTTGGAATATTAAACTAACCTGTATATTGCATACATGCTTCTGTGCATTAATGTGAGCCTTTTAAAAATAGTGTCATTGTGGTTTAGGATTGCATATTTCTGGAATAGTTTGATTTCTATACAGAAATGTATTATTTTTTTTTGTTACTAGTTTTTCTTCCCTGAAGACTAAACTTCTTTATTTTCTGTCCTCTCATGTGTGTTTTACTTCTTGGAATTTAGAGGAAACCTAGAAAATAGCTTTCTAATTCTTAAGCTTGCTGAGGATTCTTCTTTTTTTTTTTGGTTTTCAGGAACAAAATTAAGTAGTGCTTGTCCCTGGGAATAATCAGGTGGGGAAACAGACTCAGCTGAAAAATAGCCCAGGTGTTCTATGTGCATACCTGCCATGCATTTGTTTCTCTAGCCTCAGGAATTCAGTTCTGGAGCGCTGCTTGCTGTGCTGTTTGGCACAGCATGGGATAGCCTGGTCATGTATGTGGGTGACCAGGGCAGGTGAGGGAGGACAAGTGGAGAAGCCCTTAAATTAGACCTGCCGCTGACTGAATGGAAAACTAAGTTTTCCTTGCACAGTTCACATCACTGGCCATTTATGGCAAAGGTGTTGTTTTTAACACTGTGGGGGCCTTACAGCTTAAAGGATGTGCATCTAATTCCTTTTCTGCCCTAGTCTTAACCTGTATTTTGCAGTGGAGACAAATAGCAGAAACACTGATGAGAGAGATGCAGCATGAATACCCAGTTGTGCTTTTTACGTATCCTGTGAGGGGAATGTTAAATAAATGAGCCCTCAGGTGCTCATCAAATGGGAAAAGCCTGTGCTTTGGTTTGTGCGCACTGTGATGTTAATAAATCACTCTCTGCCTTTGTCAAGAAGGACCAGGTATGCACAAAATAAGTTAAATGCCCTAAGAATTACTAGAGTGTCATAAAACGGAGCGTGTAAAGTCTAAAGTGTGTGGTTTCTGCTAAAAAGAGAGGTGGTATCTGGGCACAGGGCGCTGGGCAGGCAGCTTACCGAGTGCTGCTGCTCCTGCAGGGGAGCGTGCGGGTTCACCCTCGGAGCTGTGAGAGCATTTACGTGTGCGCAGCCTGTCCTGGCCGTGGGCACTGAAGTCTGCTCTGCCCATTTGCTTAGGTATTTCTCAGCCTTGTCAAAAGGTGAGACCCTTCCTGTGAAGGAGAGGCTTGAAATGCCGTTAGCAACGGAGAAAACAGAAACCAGATTGACACCAGAACTCCTTAAAATCTTGCACAAACAGGTACAAAGCAGCCTTTATCGAGTGTGCAATGCTGTCGAGGAATGCTGATGTGCTGGGGCCGGTTGGGGTGGCTGACTGTCAGGTATTTATTTTGGGGAGGTTCTTTATTTCATTCTGGTTTTCAGCGTTCTTACTGTGGTGCTGTGATTTTGTTTAAAGCTTTCTCCCAAAGATAGGGTGAATGTTGCAGAACTGAAGGAAAAATGGCAGCACTTGTGCTTGCCAGAGGAGCAGCTGGATGCTATCCTGCAACTGGATGACTTTGGTGAAGAGGTGGAATGGATGAGGTTTCTGGCACTTGGGTGCAGCGTGCTCGGCAGGGTACGTTCACAGCAGGAACACTTGTATCCAAAACTGGTTGTACAGGATCATATGTGACACAGACCATAGATCAATTAATGCAAGTGGACTTTAGAGAATGGCAATTGTTTTCGCAGCAACTGGCAAAGTGGCTTGTGTGTTTATTTTTGGCCTCCATCAGCTTTTGGTCAAGGGAACTTAAGCAGGAAGAGGGCTGGGTCCTCAGGTCACTGGGATGGCAGTAGAAGGGCGTGCGTGTCTGCAGGGAGCTTGGACCATGAGAGAGAGGATGATAGAGAAATGATGCATGTGGAATCAGTGTGAATGTCCATGGAGGAGAACTGCAGGGAGAAATTCAAACATCAATTTTAATTGATTGTGTAGTCAATTAAATTTTCACAGAAGCAGTTAATGTTACTAAAACTACATTTAGTTCTTTTAATGTCAGTAGTAAAATCTCAGCAGAGCATTTCAACAGAATGAGAGATGATGAAATGCACTAAGCTGATGTTCTTATGAACTATAATGCTTTTAATGATTTCTGCAGTAGGGAAGAAGGGGTACTAAAAAGAAAATACATATTAAATAATATTTTGAGAATGTTGCAATATCTGGAAGCCCTGAATGTTGACCTGGCCTGGCGATGCAGTTTTGTGTACAGACAGATATATTCATTTCCACTGTGTGTTTCTTCATTCCAGTTCCCCTCTAAACATGATTTTGTAGTTTGGGCTCTTTTCTTCATTTAAAAAAAAGAAAGGTAACAGCAACAGTTTGGCCATATTGGAGAAAGGGCTCAGACTACCCCGTGCAATCTTTAATCACAGGATTCTGGTATTTTTCATTCCTTTCTCTACTAGAACTACATTATTGTTTCCACCCCTGGGTCTGTACTGGAGGCCAAATTTGGGATTGGAAGCTAGGTTGTGACAATAAAGCCTTCCTCTCATTTACGCTCACTTTTAGCGGTTTACAGGGTGGATTTTGTCATGGTACACAAAGGATGTTCATGGCTCTGACACTGTTCTCTTCTTTCTTGCCGGAACCCCCTGCAGTCTTTACTGAGCTCGATGAAACACGCCTGTCAAATCTTAACAAAGGACCCCGAGGGTGGAGCGGCTCGCGTTCCCTTCCAAACATTCTCATTCCTTTATTCGTATTTGGCCCGTATCGATGGCGAGATACCAGAGGAGAAGACTGAAGCATTCCTCCACGGAATTAAAGAATATGCGTAAGTAAAAAAATCTGTGCATGGAATTTTAATGTACTGACCACCTCTGGGTTCTCCATGAACATTTAATTTCAGATGAATAGTCTGTCTTCACTTTGGCTGTGGCGATGATGACAGGAGTACAGTTTGATTAAAGTTCTATCAGAAGCATACATAGTTATTTCTTGTTAAGTGATCTGCCTTGGGATTTGAACTGTTGAATGATACTGTTATTTATCCATCTTTCTTTGAAATATTGCAGTCCCCTCTCTGGTGGTTTACTTCCCCCTGTAGGAAGCAATTATGTACAGGTTTGTATCATCTGCATACGACTGGTACTGGAACCTGCAGCATCTTAGGGGCTGCTCTTTTGGTTTAACATAGATCATAAACCGGACAGAGAAGCTGGCAAGTCCCGCCTGAAGTCTGAAATTTCTGTTGTGTTTCTCCTGAATCCCTTCTCCCTAAAAATTTTCTGGAGAAAACATCTAATATGCACTTGGTCTTAAATGGTTTGGCTCTTCAATTTCTGTACCCTTAGCCATGGTAAGACGTTGTCCCACCTGAATACTTCATCCTGTTTTGCTATTTGCACCGAGCTGGGGCGGTTGGTACATTTCTGGTCTGTTGTGTTCCTCTTGCTGCCTGCTCTGAGGCTGGTGTGGTGTCAGCCAGCCACAAACTGACGCAGTTCTTCACAGGAGGAGATGTGTTAGGCTGAAAGTTAAGTAAAAACTCATGCCCTGGCTCTCTGGTTTGCTATCAGTGACAGCTGTACAGGCCACCTCTGTGCTGGTGTGTGATCTTTGGCGTGCTTCAAAATGAAGCAGCGATGCTGTTCTCCTCTCTTGACTTCACTGAGTAGTTTGTTAGCAAATGACAGTTTCCCCCAATATTATTAGGTGTCCTTCTTACAGGGCTGGGTAGAGAATAACCTGTTGCTGATCAAGCTTGATCTCAGTTTTGCTGTTGTAGAGGTTGACAAAAATAAAATTCACAGGCTTGCACTAATCCTCCTGACAAGGCCTAACTCATGCTAGGTGAGAATCTCATCTCTAATAGACTTCAATTGGTTATGTGAAATCTTGTGCCCACAAATTCAGTCTCAAAACCTCTTAACGTTTTAGCAGCTGAAGGAAGGATCCATCAAGACACTACACATATTCCTGCTTGAACTGGCATGGAATTAGAATTAAGAATGTATTAAGATGGTAGTGTCTTCAATCCAGCTCTCAGTGATAAGCTCAGCCTTGGCCAGCGGTGGGTCCATCTTGGAGCGGGCTGGTGTCGGCTCCATCAGACATGAGGGAAGCTTCTAGCAGCTTCTTACAGAAGCCACCCCTGTAGCACCCCACCAGCTGCCAAAACCTTGCTGTGCAGACTCAGTACACTTGGACTGCTACCAGCTTCATGTAGATGGAAGCTCAAAAATGCAGGAGCAAATAAATGAACTGATTTGTTTTGTCATTACAGTTACCAGATTGACCATTTTTAGTAAGAACCCCTTTTTAATCACACCGCTCGTGCTTGCAATTGATATAACCCACAACTGTATCCCGTCCAGCACACTAGGATGTTCCATGTTAAAGAAGTGCTGATCTGCAACATTTGGTTTATTCCTTTCCAGTGACCAACAAAATGGCATGGTGCTGCTCAGAAACTTTCTGACTCCCAGCCCGTTCTTTTGATCGAGCCTACTCTTCAGCGTCAGGCAAGAAGGAAAAAAAAACAAACAAAAAAACAAACAAAAAAAGGAATAAATATGTGCAAGAAAAGAATTTGTGTTGAAAGGACCGTTATTTGCACAGCAGAACACAAGCAGAGCCTCCTCTCCGGCACGTCCTTCTCTTCATCCCGCTCTTGCACAGGCCCGTTGGTGGCCCTGGCTGAGCGCGGGGCCGCGCTCTGCTCCCCCCAGGCCGGGCAGGAGACAGCTGCTCAGACTCAGACTCACTAACAGGTATTTTGTTGTCCCAGGGCTGAGCTGGTGGAAGCAGCATCGAGAAGGGAGTACAATGGTTCCATATGGTTTTCCCTCTAATTAAGACCTCTCAGAACTTAAGTATCTTTTTCCATTCTTAGATGGACTTACCTAATTAAGCACCTGTTTTAAAACGCATCTTGTTTTCTGACAGAAAAAGCTACTGCATTTGTCATGTTGGTGAGGAATGTGCGACACAGCTCAGCTGAACAGCTGGGGTAGGTACAGAAGTCTAAATCAATTGAAACTAGACTAAGTATGTAGTGCCAGATGGTCACACTTCACTGCAGAAACAACTGAGGTAAGAGACAGGCCACCCCTGCCTGCAGTAGAGGTGCAGGGACAGGGAAGGCCAAAGCCTGGAGCCCTCTCCTGGCAACTCGATCAAACAGAAGCATGTAGGAAAGATAGATCTGCAACCTCATTCTTTTATAGCTGCTTATTTTGTTAACAAGCTTAACTGACGATGACTGATCTTGCTTGTAGTAGATTTTGTGAGCAATTAACAGCAGTAGAAATTGATAGAATAAAAATCTCCTTGCAGTTAAGTGTAATGGTCCTGCATACCTTTAGTATGTACCTGCACCTCTAAAGCCTTACTACTTTATCAGCCTCTAGCACTAATACTTGTTAGTCTCCATGACAGGAACTCCTGGTTATTTCTGGAAGGAAATGGGTATGCACCTGGTGTTTGAAAATGGCTATCAGCAATATTCCAAGTGTCCTTAGGTGGGAGGGTGGCAGAGGAGCTCTCTTCATGCCTTTTCCATTTGCAATTCATCCCAGACACCAGGGACTGGCTCTGTTCTAGATCCACCAGCTACGGGCCAGGAAGGGAAATTAGTACAGCCTTTCACAGATTTCGTTCTTCAACCTTGTCAGACTAAACTCAAATAGATGAGAGAGATTGACATAATTTATTAATAGTGGCATTAGTGTTACAGATATACATGTTTTCTCATACACGCTGCTTCCATCCTGACAAATCTTAACGCTACTTCATTTTTGACTCCGAGCACAGCTCTGATGCAACAGCAATATTCTGTACACAGTGTTACTGTCCCTGGCACAACAGTGAGAATGACAGTTCCTGTGCAAGTAACGTTTTGAATAGCTGACAAACAAAATAATCAGGTTCTTGTTTCTACTTTCTTCTTTTATGGCTGTGATACTTGTCTTCATCCCTGAAACAAAACCACAAACATTGTGTGGGCTGCTAGGCTCAGGGTGACAGAATCTGAAGGAAAAAAGACACTTGGAAAATGGAAAGCTCTCATTAAATGTAATAATGTCTTCTTCTAAGGAAAGAAAGTAAACTACACTCAGAGTGCTGTTTTAATCAAAGCTTTGTCATGCAGCGCTATAGTTGCAATCACTTGAGGATGAACAGCAACGCTGTGTAACAAAGCCAGTTTTGAGACAAACAATCATTCCCACCCACACAGTTATCTACAGCATTTCTTCCCTAAGCACCAGGGACAAGGCAGCATTTCTTGTGCACAACAGCCCGAGTCTTTGCTCAAACGCAGGTCCCACATGCCCACCGTCTTGCAGATGCAAGTATGCTCTTGTTGATGGTGTCAGAAGGTCTGCTCTAGACCTTTCCTTTTGCCTAAAAACATGTCTAGAACTACTGAAGAGCAAAAGCATTGTTTTGAAGCATCTATCGTGGCAAAGCTAGTCAAGTGATTGCACGTATACACATGTAACAAATAACCCGATTCATGAAGTCCCTGTGCAGGCTGGCACAGAAGCCAGCACTGGGTGTGACGAGCACACTTGGTTGGTGAAATATACAAGATGTCCCCCTGTGCATAAGTTGACCATGAGTGAAATAACCTGTGCCAGCACTGTGCTAATCCTGCAGCGTGCTGGTGAGAGCGGCACCTTCCAGAGGTGAGAGTAAATTCTGCAGTCTGAATCACAGCTTCTGATCTCACAGCATCTTCTGTTTAGTATTAGTAGCCTCATGGCACTGGCTTGTTATACTGTGCATGGGATCAGGCTAGCTTTGTCACTGGACTAGCTATTCCATCTCTGCACGCAATTCTCACAGCCAGTGGCTGCACCTGCCCGACTCCAAGCCAAGCGGATGCCAGCTGGCACTGTTTACGCTTACCTCTCTCTTTTTCTCCGAGGATCTCTGTCTTTGCCTCTTTCCCGGCTCCTTTTTCGTTTGTTTGGACTCCTGCTTGTCTCTTGCCGATGTCTGGTGCGTTCAGTGTCCTTACAGCTCCCTCCAGACTGCCGAGAGTCCGCTGAAGCTGATCGCCTGTCCTCCCTTCTGGAAAAAAGGTTATTGATTTTATTCAATAAAAATTGTGTCAGAGTCACTATTGTTTTAAGTACCAGATGTGCAGCATAATTACCTACTAATTGTGTAAGACAGAGAACATATCTTTTATTAAACCCTGCTTTGGGATCAAGAAGTTGCATACTTGTATTTTCAAGCATCCTTCTGACCCCAGCTATCACACACAGACATTTGGAGACAGAGGGAGCACTCTTCATTCCCCAGTTCCACCAGAAACTACCTGTTCACCTGGATCACTTGCAACTTAAGATCCTTGCCCCTGAAAGCAAGCTGTTCATTCCTTTTACCCATCCTTCATGCAGACAGAGCTTCTCAAGCAAGAGCTTAACAGAATTAGTACAAAATAAACTGTATATAAGTCTCAGCCAAAGCCAGTGTATATTCTACTAGAAAAATGTTACAGGCCATCGGGCTGCTGGGGAATTTGCCAACTGTGACATACCTTCCTGAAGATTTTGACTTCCCTCCTTCACATATCTCTGCATTATCCAACCTGTTCTCCTCCTGCCAGTGATTGCTGAGTTCTTCCATATGCACACCAATCACATCCCGAATCACCTAGAGATTAAGATACATTAAAATAAACCAACAAGAAAGGCACTGTGTCATGGTAGTGGCCTGGACTAGCAAATGGACAGCAGAAGGTAAACAGCTTAAAAAAAAATAAAAATAATAATAAAAAAAAAATTCCCCCAAGCCCTATGTATCAGCTGTTTGAAGGGAAAGTCTTACTTGCAGAAACAGGTATTTCAGCATAATTTTGAATAGGATCATTTTATAATAGACAGTCAACTATATCTTGCTGGTAGTTTCACATTCAAAATTTAAGTCAGAAATGCTGTTATTTGTAACTTGCTGCAACAAACCAAAAATACTCCTCTATAGTTTGCAGATCTACTAAGGCAGGGTCCAAGAAGCAGAAAGAGAGAGATACTGTCTTTGATAGGGTTTACCGTGATATTATTATGATCTACAGTAAGAACTTTTGTGCAAAATCTCACCTCAGTGTAAGACTTCTTTGTTATATGAACGTTCTTAGCCCTGTATGACTGCCGCCGCCTTTTGTAGTCTCGCATTTCAGCCAGAATTTCAAGATGGGACTTTGGACCCTTCTGACTATCATCTAGCAAAAAATTGGAAGTAAAACAAAATGGTTGTTAGCAGGACATCAGCACCTGCAGGTATACAAGTCTGTTCCTTGTATATACAAGCACAAAACATGATATCATAAACACAATAAAATATAGTATTTTTTCCTGAAGTTTCTCCAATATTTAGTAAATATTATGAATTTAACACAAGCTTCCTTTCCAACCTTCTTGCTAGCTGTTTACACAAGACTAAGAAGCCCCCAAGCAAATCTTGTTATGATTTCAGTCTCCTGACAGTGATCCACATCAATATATGGGCTTGCAATACGCCAAATGCCTACAAAATACTGGCCATGTTTTCAAAGCCGGTACTACAGTAAGAGACAAGGATTGAGAAAGCCAGAGTCTGTAAAACATTTACCTGCGCAGGTGACAAACCCTACCTCCAAGGCACAGCAGGGCCCACAGGATAACACAGATGCTGATGTTGCACTTGCTATAGTTACACACTGGCAGGACTCAACAGGGACGAGAGCCCTTAGTCCATTACACCCATCTGTATATTGCTCAAGAGCTCCCATGGGACAACTGCCAAGCTTTCTTGTTCGTCTTTTAAGTGATCTTTAATCTCATCATCTCTTACAGCAAATACTGTTCCAAGCTGCACAGTGAGTTGGCAACATTAAGCAATCTGAAGTCAGTTGCAGCACAGACAAAAAAATCCAGCCACTCAGACACACACAAGACATGTGCCAAGAGCACAGCACCAAGGCTTTGGCTAAAGGAAAATGACATAAAGGATACCAAACTAGTGTTTTCTGGTGCCAGGTCTTTGTTGTGGCTTTTAGGAACGGTATGCTTTTCACAATAAAAACAGCACAAGCAATTCTGTTTGACTTTCAACAAAACTCATCTAACTACAAAGTGGAAGTTCTGAGCCATAAATTCAACAACAGATTGTTCTTCAAACCTTGGGTGATTTTTGCTGCTAAATCCACAAAGAGGTCACTGTCATTTTCTGTGATTTGGGACCTAGACCTCTGTTTCTTTGTCTCCTCAACGACATAATCATAAAGAGCGAGGCGATCAGCTTGGGTCAGGTCACAGGTGAAACGCTTGATATTTTGAGGAACTTCTACAGGCAGTAATGAATAAGATCCTGGAGGTTGAACGGATAGCTGTCATTAGTAAAACAGCATCATTATACAGGAAAACACTGAGAAGCTCAACAAACAGTGCAATGAACAGACATGCTACTTTCATCTTTCCCTTACACATCTGTAAGAAGTTTCACCCTTCTTAACTTGAAAGGACAAAAACTGCCCAAAGGAGAAGGACAGAGAAAAGCCGCAAGCCCCAGGCAGGCTGTGTAACCTCTCTCGACTGTTCACACCGTTAGTCACAAGTTTTCATATGCTTTAAGGGATCATACTAGGTTCGATCAAAAGGACACTCAGTATTGCCCCACCAGATTTAGCTCTTGGTTTACAAACTAAAGCAAGAGAGAGGAGGCTGCAGCTCTGGCTTGTGGGTTTGTCTTACCCCTAAAATTTTCTGTTAAATACTAGCTGCAAAATACCTGTTGTTTTGCCAACAAGAATGAAAACTTCCGGGAGACTAGATAACCGGGCACTGAGCAAAGCAGTCTCACTGCCACTGTCACTTTGTCTACCAAGCTTTTATAATAGACTGCCACAGGGACTGAAAGCTAAAAGGGCTACAAAGGCACTTTCAAAATGCTCCAGATTAATTCAGATAACTAAGTTTAAAGTTATAAAAACAAATACACTGCCCGCACACTCTTCTTTCCCTGAATGATCACCCTTCCCATCCTCAGTTAAAACGCACAGCCTTCAAACAAACAATACATTCATTCTCCATCCACTGCAACAGCAGCAAAGTGACTTCCCTGGAGATAAAGAATAGGATACTGCCTGCAGAAAAGCATTTTACTCGAGAGCATTTGAATTCCCAGCAACTGTTGACCTGATTTCCATAATCCTGTTCCTCATAACGCAAACTTCCCTCTGCAAGGCACAGTCCTGCACAGACACCTGTCTCTGAGCAGACAGAAGAGCCAACACGTAAGACAGGGTGTATACAGCAGCCTTCCCAACAGCAACACTACTGCTTCTCTAAGTTCTTCAGCACTTAACAGAAGTTGGGCCAATCTTTCACATCCTGCTTTCACTAAAGACATCACAGAAGAAGAGGAGGAGCCACAACAACTCTGTGACAACAGACCTAAAATACAAGACTTCCCAATTACTGTTACTTGGAGCTTAAACCAGAACTTTTCTAATCTGAACTAACAGATTTAAACACAAACACTAGAATTTAATTTTAAAATGCACTGTTCTTGCAGGGTCATGGAAGCCCATAAAAGTGCCCTAATAGTTATGTGCTTGTGATTTCACAAGGATTTCACAACTTGTGATTAAGACCACCTTTCCTGTCCTATTCTAATATTCCAAATGTGGTTAGAATTCTTTTAAAAACAAAATTACTTCCTTTGATACAGTGAGTAAAAAAGGTAATTTACAATGAAAAATGCTTTCCATTTGTTTCTACTGCTGAAAACTTTAAATTAAATAATTTCAAACCAGTAAATCTTACACCAGGCCAAGATGCCACAAAGAAAAACATGCCAGAGAAATGTAAGCTTGCAGTGAAAACTGGATAGTAAACACTGGCATCTAGTGGCTCACCGATGTATCTCTGTGGTGCACTGCTTGATAAAGGTTTTATTTGCTTCTTCTCTACTTGAATGTGCTTGAGTCAAATTAATGAGTTACCACTTCCCTCCAGAGGAAATGCATCCAGTGTGCTCCGAACACAGTGCCCATCACGTGGGAGCTGCTTCCTGAACAACTGTCTGCTAAGAGTCGATTTGCTACACCAGAGAAACGAAAGAACACCAAAAACTATGCCTGAGCAAACACTGCTGTGTTTGACTGTCAGGAAAGCAGAACAAATGCACTCTTCCTTCTGCTCACGTATGTTTACTAAACTAAAGGACTACAGACAGTAAATGCTGTATCTTTCTGGTGTTGCATTAATTTCTAAACCATACACTGCAGTCCATAGTAGTTTCTAGAGCTAGACCTACTTTTTTACTGTCTTGGTCTGAACTCAAAGAGAAGAGTAGTTCAGTATTAACCTGGTCCCCAAATTGGCAACAAAACCCACTGAAAAATGAAACATAGAGGATCTAATGAGCTGAGAGAAGTGGCAAAGGACAACATGACACTTGCAATGTGTCAGCATATTTTCTATATAACTTCTTAGGACAATCTTGAAACAATCCAACATAATAATACATGTGTTGTTTTGTTTTTGATCCGGAGAATGAGAGACACACACACAGCTCATGTCTAGCAATTAATCCTTAAACAAAACCTTACATGAAGAACAAGTCTGGAGGCAACATTAGAAAAGTCTGGGCCACAAAGAGCAGCAGGATAGTATAGAAAACACAGACAGAAAGTAATGTGTAGGTAGTGGGATGAGAAATGAAGGACTAGGAGTTGACACGGTGCGCGGGGATATGGATTAGTGTTGGGTGTATTTTTGTGTGGCGTGTTGGGTTTGCTAGTGTTGTGTTGTGTGGTGGTTTGTGGGGCTTTTTTTTTGTTGTTGTTTTTTGGTGGTTTTTTTTTTTTTGTGTAGGTTTGTTTGTTTTATTTGTTTGTTTGTGGGGTTTTTTTTTGTTTTTTTTTTGTCCCCCCCCCATTGGTTGGACTTAAATGATCTTAAAAGGTCCCTTCCAACCTAGGTGATTCTGTGATTCTGTGATAGAAACTCCAGAATGTTTGCAGTGCTGATTTTCCAGTCCTGAAGAGAACTGGAGGCATGAGCACAACAGACTCTCTCATCTAGCTGCCTCGAGCAGAGAAAGTAGTTATCCTCCCAAACATAAAAGGCAAGGAATATTAAAAATAAACAAATTCCTCACATCAGTTCAGAAGTAGAATGAAGGAAGCTGCAAGGGGGAAGACAAGTGCAGCTCTCCATGTAAGAGCTGATGAAGTTGTCTCAGTATCTGCTTGCTGCTTACCTTCACATAAGCCTGCACCTACTTTCACACTTTGGGCTCTAGCTTGCTTAACGATGTGAAACTGTAGATCTTTATCTGCAAACAGAGAAGACAAAAATATCACAGAACTTTTACATCAAGTATTTGGAAAACAACCTAAATGGAAAAAAAAAGATCCTCCTTTGATTTGAAGACGAGAACGGCCAAGTGACCCACAGGGCAGAATTACACAGCAACAGAAGCACAACAAGGGTAAATTAAAACAAAGTACAGCGATGAAAAAATAAGCCTAGTGATGGAAATAGTCAGGGTTTTTTTGGAGGCCTCTGAGAGTTTACAGCTGACAAGGCAGGGGGTTATGCTGCCATGAGGACCCAAGGGTTGTTCCATGGGACCTCCCCTCAGCCCCACCCCCTCTGCCCCCCG
>VXBW01001000.1:16426-35536 GCA_013400375.1 Thinocorus orbignyianus
CCCGGGGACCGAGGTGATGGCCGTCGTAAGGGCACGGCACCTGCTCCGCCTGCAGCGGGAAACGGGGTCAGCCCGCACCGCCTTGCCTTACCGCGTCGCCCAGCGCCCCCGCACCGCCTTACCGCGTCGCCCAGCCGCCCCGCACCGCCTTGCCTTACCGCGTCTCCCAGCCACACGGCGCAGCGGCCCGCCATGGCGGCGCAGGAGGTGCAGCCCCCGGATCCGTCGCGGGGGGGCGGAGCCGGCGTCATGTTGGCTGAGGGCGCCCGGGCGCCATCTTGTGGCGGCCGGTTACCGGGGTAGGAGACTGAGGACGAGCCGGGGCGGGGGCGCGGACGGCGTCGAGCAGCGGGAGGCCGTGGGTGGGGAGCAGTGTTAATCGCGCTGTGGGGACGTGCCCGATCTCCGGGGGCAGCTGGACGCCCGCCCCAGGCCTCCGCAGTAGAGGGCCGGGTCCAGGCCTGCCCCGGGGCCTGCCCCGCGCCGTGCCGCCTCTTGGAAGGAGGGGTCTGCCGGCGGCGGTTTTACCGTGAGGGCGCTGCTGCTTCGCTGCTCCGTTTGGGGCTTTGTGCCATAAAGGAGGAAAGCGAAAGCAGGGGGCAGCCTGCTTGTTCTTCAGGGGACCCAGGCCTGAGCTGCTCGCCAGCTTTAGCGACTGCCAGATGCTTTCCTGAGCGGGTGCGGCCTTCCCTCAGGCCTGTGAGCTCGGTGGGAGGAGCGTGCGCCCCCTCAGCGCCAGCGAGGCCCGGTACCAGCTTCTCTCTTACAGCAGAAGGCAGGCGGTACAAGACATTATCCCACGAACAGCCTCCTGCCCTGTGGGGATCTTCCAGGAGCAGTCGCACAGGCAGCAGCACGGGTGGGTGTGGGAGGCAGCTGCATGGCTGTAGTGTACGTCAGGGCTGCCGGGTCAAAATGGGGAGAGCCTTCCCCGAGAGGCTGAGGGAGCGTCAGGACTCAATGCAACTGTAACATAGGGTGAGGGAAAAACACCTGTCCTGAGGAATAAATTTCACATGATTGAAATTTCTGCTTGCCTGTTTTTGTTATCGATGAGAAAAGCACATATGACTAAAAGGAAGAGTGGGTTTAAGGAGGCAGGGTGGGGAGGAGGCAGTGTGACAGATGTAGCTGCTGGAATGACTCCTGTACATCTGCTTTCATTAGCAGATCACAGCCCTTTCTTTCCTGCACAGTGAACACGAGATTCAGCGGAGATTTCAGCCCTTTGAGAGATCTGCTGTCTCTAGCTGTGTGTCTGAGGATCTCTGAATTCACACAATACAGAATGCTTACAGTGGAAGAATTCCCGCCTGCCCTTCTGATTTTGCCCATGCTGAACTAGAGTACACTCACTAACAATAACACGTTTTATCAACAGATTAGTAAAAGTAGCTGGGCAAAATTGTTCTGACCATTTCCACTGGAAAATACCATTTCTTCAAAATTACAAAAGTCAGGTTTAACGTCCAAGCAGATTATGTTTTTAAGAGTAAAGATTAAACAGCGTTTTGATTTTGTTTACTTATAAATTAAAATGATAGTTAAGAATAATGATCAGAACAGATGCTTTGTACTTCTAAAGAAGATTTTGAATGGGGAGGAGCATCCCTCACCCACAGCTTGTATTTGTGCTTTTCTTCACTGGTAACAAAACTTTGCAGGCCTTCTGCAGTAACTTACTTATTTAGAAGTACATCTACTCCTTGAATAAGATTAATTTTTCTCTAATGTGGAAAAGAAGACAGTTCTCATATTCATTCTACTCAGATAAAAAGTATTACTTGGAGTTGTGTTCACAGTACCTTATGGGAATGAGGAAAAGAATATGCGAGAGCTCAAATTACTCATTCTGTTAAACATACTTCTGGTAAAGATAAATAAAAGAAGCTCTCTGACAGCTTTCTTAGGCCTTACCTGAGAAATGCACGTTTCAGCATGTGCACTTCTGAGCGGGGAGCAGGGGAAAGCGAGCTGAAGGACCTAAAGAAACTTCTTAGGACTATGCAGAAGCCAAAATGAAAGCGGCCTGGCTTAAGGCCCCAGGGAGCCCCTTCAGGCCCAGCATGAGGAGAAGACAGTGCTTGACTTGCAGCTGCAATAGATTTCTGCTGGGCTCCACCCCAACACATTTGGCAAAGTTGCCACCAAATTCTAAGCATTTGATTTAGCAAAGGGCATGGAGTCAGCAGCCTGCAGGGCAGCAGGGTTACTGCTCGGGGGCATTTGCTGTCCAGAAACCAGCCCCCAGGGGGGCTTCAGCCAGAACTGCTTCATTAACACCCTGCCAGAAAGGGGATNCATGCTTCTCTAGCGACGACCGGGGGACGAGGTGATGGGCGTCGTAAGGGCACGGCACCTGCTCCGCCTGCAGCGGGAAACGGGGTCAGCCCGCACCGCCTTGCCTTACCGCGTCGCCCAGCGCCCCCGCACCGCCTTACCGCGTCGCCCAGCCGCCCCGCACCGCCTTGCCTTACCGCGTCTCCCAGCCACACGGCGCAGCGGGCCGCCATGGCGGCGCAGGAGGTGCAGCCCCCGGATCCGTCGCGGGGGGGCGGANCTGAGCTGCTCGCCAGCTTTAGCGACTGCCAGATGCTTTCCTGAGCGGGTGCGGCCTTCCCTCAGGCCTGTGAGCTCGGTGGGAGGAGCGTGCGCCCCCTCAGCGCCAGCGAGGCCCGGTACCAGCTTCTCTCTTACAGCAGAAGGCAGGCGGTACAAGACATTATCCCACGAACAGCCTCCTGCCCTGTGGGGATCTTCCAGGAGCAGTCGCACAGGCAGCAGCACGGGTGGGTGTGGGAGGCAGCTGCATGGCTGTAGTGTACGTCAGGGCTGCCGGGTCAAAATGGGGAGAGCCTTCCCCGAGAGGCTGAGGGAGCGTCAGGACTCAATGCAACTGTAACATAGGGTGAGGGAAAAACACCTGTCCTGAGGAATAAATTTCACATGATTGAAATTTCTGCTTGCCTGTTTTTGTTATCGATGAGAAAAGCACATATGACTAAAAGGAAGAGTGGGTTTAAGGAGGCAGGGTGGGGAGGAGGCAGTGTGACAGATGTAGCTGCTGGAATGACTCCTGTACATCTGCTTTCGTTAGCAGATCACAGCCCTTTCTTTCCTGCACAGTGAACACGAGATTCGGCGGAGATTTCAGCCCTTTGAGAGATCTGCTGTCTCTAGCTGTGTGTCTGAGGATCTCTGAATTCACACAATACAGAATGCTTACAGTGGAAGAATTCCCGCCTGCCCTTCTGATTTTGCCCATGCTGAACTAGAGTACACTCACTAACAATAACACGTTTTATCAACAGATTAGTAAAAGTAGCTGGGCAAAATTGTTCTGACCATTTCCACTGGAAAATACCATTTCTTCAAAATTACAAAAGTCAGGTTTAACGTCCAAGCAGATTATGTTTTTAAGAGTAAAGATTAAACAGCGTTTTGATTTTGTTTACTTATAAATTAAAATGATAGTTAAGAATAATGATCAGAACAGATGCTTTGTACTTCTAAAGAAGATTTTGAATGGGGAGGAGCATCCCTCACCCACAGCTTGTATTTGTGCTTTTCTTCACTGGTAACAAAACTTTGCAGGCCTTCTGCAGTAACTTACTTATTTAGAAGTACATCTACTCCTTGAATAAGATTAATTTTTCTCTAATGTGGAAAAGAAGACAGTTCTCATATTCATTCTACTCAGATAAAAAGTATTACTTGGAGTTGTGTTCACAGTACCTCATGGGAATGAGGAAAAGAATATGCGAGAGCTCAAATTACTCATTCTGTTAAACATACTTCTGGTAAAGATAAATAAAAGAAGCTCTCTGACAGCTTTCTTAGGCCTTACCTGAGAAATGCACGTTTCAGCATGTGCACTTCTGAGCGGGGAGCAGGGGAAAGCGAGCTGAAGGACCTAAAGAAACTTCTTAGGACTATGCAGAAGCCAAAATGAAAGCGGCCTGGCTTAAGGCCCCAGGGAGCCCCTTCAGGCCCAGCATGAGGAGAAGACAGTGCTTGACTTGCAGCTGCAATAGATTTCTGCTGGGCTCCACCCCAACACATTTGGCAAAGTTGCCACCAAATTCTAAGCATTTGATTTAGCAAAGGGCATGGAGTCAGCAGCCTGCAGGGCAGCAGGGTTACTGCTCGGGGGCATTTGCTGTGCAGAAACCAGCCCCCAGGGGGGCTTCAGCCAGAACTGCTTCATTAACACCCTGCCAGAAAGGGGATGTTGAACAGGAAGGTGCCCATCAGCCCGGGGGGGTGAGATTGACTGTGCTTGTCTCAGAGCAGCTCTGCTGCCTCGTCTTTGTGGTGATGCTGCCCTCTTTTCCCTTGCCCCTACAGCCCGCCTGTCAAACTCATTTTCTCCAGGGAAGGAGATGTGGTATCCTGGCTGAGAGCATGGGTGTCACTCAGCAAAAGCTACTGAACTAGAGGGAGATTTTTTAAAGATGTAGCACACAGGCACTTGAATTCCAATTTTTTGTCATTGTGGCTATTACTCCCTGCTATCTCAGACTCCAGCTGAGACTCCACACTCAAAATCTGCAGCACAGGTTCAGCTGAATCAGCTTTGTTATCTGCAGGGAGAGGAGTTGAATTTCTCTAGCATGCATGAATTGATTTATAGAAATATTCTTCATGGCACAGGCAGATTTTTCAGAATTCCCTTCACCAGATCCCTGACCAGAGTTTAATTTTCATTGTTTGCTCTCTCCTAGTTTTGTTGCCCTTCCAGCTCATCCCAAAGTGATGGTGTGGAGCAGCACAGTTGCTGATGGCACCCAGAGAAGCCAGAGGCTGCTCAGACCACACTGCTTCCTCTGCTAGGGGGATGGAGCTGATTTATTCCTTCAGCTGCGCACCACCCAGAGCCTGCTGCAGGACCACGGCTTCTGGAGCTTGCTGCTTATTCTTCTGTAGTTTACTCTGGTTCCCAATTGCAGCCTAAGGTGTATTTTACCAACTGCAGTACACTGGACACTTCCAAATTGATTTAGAGGTGGCAACTCTAGCATCTGTTAATGCCTTATTGATTCCTCTTTCTGTATCTCCATGTGGTATCTTGTGGGTTTCTTAGCTTTAGATCAATTTATCAGGTTGGTACCACCTTATCTTCAAAGATAAAGCAGCTGAAAGCTTGGTGTTGCCCCCACGTGCCAGATTCGCTTAGAAGCTACAAAACTATCTGTGCTTAAACGTAGTGATGAGACGTATTGCTGCAGGAATATTGACAGAAAACACTCTTACTTGATGGAGCTGGGAATTCACCATTAAATAGCCAGAACTAAACCCGATGAAGGTCACTCAGCTGATGCCGATGAAGCAGCAGCCCCAAAGGCATCGGCGTGAGGGCAGATGCTGTGGGTTTGGAAGAGGCGTGGGGGAGGCTGGAGCCTTCCCTGTTGATGTCATAAACCAGGATTTTAGACGGAGGTGCTGGCTGTGTTCATCAGAGGCAGGCAGGCAGCGGTGCTGCTTTGCTGGGAAGGTCTGAATGCAGGGTCCAAGATCCAGTGGGCAGAGGACAGCAGAGGTGCCAATAACATGCAGCCACCTCCAAAAATACAACCTTTACTGCCTCTGCTGCGTCTTCCACAGTGACAGGTCCTCACCTCCAAGGAATAGCTAATAAATTAAGCATTTGTTAATTTGTTACATGGCTGAAAGGTGTTACCCAAATTGAATTTTGCTCCCTCTGTGAACACAGCTAAGGCTGCAGGAGCAGATGAATGCTGCTCCACGTGTCACTGCCCCAGCTTTCTGCCAAGCCTTTGCCCTTGGGTGGCTGCTGTCCCTGCCTGGTGTGCAGTAATAGGATAGTATTTCCTGAGCACAGGAATCTGCCCGGCGGATCACCTGCCAAAGATCAGATGGCGCAGGCTGTCCCCTTGCTCTCCACCCCACCCTCTGTCAACAGGGCCTGTGAAAGTGCCTTCCAGGGATGGACACCATCCCTCTCTCCGTGCCACCTGCAACCTCTGAAGCACCTCAGTCTGCCCAGCAAGCCAGCTGAGTCCCAGCCCTACATGACTGCACCACAGCCAGCTGGAGCCCTTCCATACTCTGGCAGATGCACTGCCACACTGGGCACAGCAACAGGGAGTTGAAAGAGCACAGACCTCACAGTACTTTCAGCACGTACACCACTTCAAAAGTTTTAGAGCAACACAGAAGTCATGCCTCAGCTGCATGTTTCAGCTGGTGCTAAAGTTGCCCTTGCGTTTGCAATGTGGGCATGTCCTACGTGTGCCCACTGTGCTGGTGCAGGGGACCAGTCCCAGTCCCTGGGGGATCCCTGCCTGCGTGGGGCCAGCAGGCGATGCCTGGCCACATACAGGTTGAGCTGCCTGCTTTTGCTGCATCTGCAGACTTATACAGCTTTAGAGGTCGTTTGGAAACGTGGCCTATCATGTTCAGCACTACTGGTGCAGTGAATAATGATAGCTGTCCCTAGGTGTTGCCATTTCTTCTCATAAGCGTGTGTGAAACAAGCAATATTACTTTAGCCTGAAGCAACATTTCAAAGGAAGTCCACAGGAAGGAGAAACTTACTGACCCACAACAACCTCTTTGGAAACAAGAGTCAGCAGACCCAGCACCAGGCCAGGTTTTATAACAAGCTTAATATTCTGGGTGTGGATTGGCAAGCGCTGCCTACAAGCATCCTTCCTCTCGCAGGAGGATTAGCACAGCGGATTACAGATGCCCTTTGAAGAGACTGGTGTATTCTCAGATGGTCACACCATCTCAGGATTCCCAAGCACGTGGGGGCAGGGAGAAGGAGAAAGCGAGAGCAGGGGAGAGAGAGATCCAGCTCCATAATTGCCAACAGGAAAAACACAGTGTGGCTTTAGATTTCTCAGGGACTCATCATTCAAGATCACCCTATTTGCCGAGCTCATCATGGGATTTCTTCAGGCTCAGCACAAAAACTGTACCCCAGCAGCATCATATTTGGATGCTCAACCTCTCATCTGAGACATGAAACAGAAGTGCTGCTTCCTTGTGACCAGAAATGGTCCTCGGGCACTTGTGCATGCCTGAATTAGTGTCCACTTTCTCTTGACTCTACAGACACCCATGAGCCATTATGAGTTTCCACTTACAGCACTGCACTCGCCACACATGCACTGTGTTCTCCACATCCCTCCGTTCTGTGGTGCAGGCTTCTTTCCATCCTCTGTTACTTCTTTGCAGGATTTCCCCGATTTCCTCCCCAGTCAGACCTGTGGATTTGTGGGCATCCGCACCTCTTCGGTATCTCCACCCATCATGTCAGCAGCTGCATGGTCCCAGTTTTTTTTAATTGTGTTCACTGATATTGACAACCTTCACTGAAAAGCAGGAATCAGAATCATAGAATGGGGCAGGTTAGAAAGGACATTAAAGATCATCGAGTTCCAAACCCCTCTCCACTCCATGGGCAGGGACACCTCCCAACCAGCCCGGGTTGCTCCAAGCCCCATCCAGCCTGGCCTTGAGCCCCTCCAGGGATGGGGCAGCCACAGCTTCTCTGGGCAATCTGTTCCAGTGCCTCACCACCCTCACACCAAAGAATTTCTTCCTAATGTCTAATCTAAGTCTCCCGTCTTTCAGTTAAAAACCATTGCCCCTCATACTATCACTCCACTCCCTGACCAAGAGTCCCTCCCCATCTCTCCTGTAGGCCCCCTTTAGGGATTGGAAAACCATTATAAGGTCTCCTTGGAGGCTTCTCTTCTCCAGGCCAAACAACGCCAACTCTCTCAGCCTGAAGGAACTGCTCCACTGCGCGTAACATAAATACCTCCAAACACGAAATGTTCCAAGCCAAGCAAAAGGCCCCATGGTGCTAGGCCTGTCATTGTTTCTGAACCCTGCCGCTGCACATCCCCTAGCACACCGCACACGCTGTCTCTCCCAAGGCACAGCGGGCACGGCGAGCGCTGGCCTGACTGAGGGAAAAGGGAGAGCACCCACTCTGTCCCACTCTGCCAGGGGCATTTTCCATCCCGGCGCACACAGTGCCCCGGGGCACATGCTTCCCTGCGGGTGTGCCTGAAGAATGAGGTTGTTTGCTTTTAATGCTTGTTTATTCCACTTCCCAGACTCTGGGGCAGAACCTGGCATGTGCTGTTCTTCATGCCTGTCAAATGCGCTGTGCAGTGAAGTGTTTCACCTCAAATGGATCTCTCGCCCACCGCAGAAGCGATACAGAAACACTAATAGGACATATCTTAAGATAACAGCTCCATTCACATCAGCGAAAGCTGTTAGCAAAGAAAAAGCACGTCAATAACCAGTCCAGGGTCCATCTAACACAGGTACACAGTCATAGGCTGTGTTAAAAGAGCTGCTTTAAAACTGTATCATTTAAGCTGTGAACCCAAATGTAGGAGAAGCTGGATTTGTTGCTGAGGGCCCCCAGGCCAGACTGCAGCCCCTCACATCCGTGGCACGCATGGGGAAAGCAGCGGGGCCTTGGCAGTGGCACACAGCGATGCCCCAGCAGAACAAGCTGAATGAAGATGTCACACACACGGCTGTGAATTACAGAGCTATCTGTGAGGCTGCCGGGCAGCAGGATTACTCTGGTCTATTCCTGGCTCCGGCAGCAGAGTCTTAACAGGTAGGGCCATGATTATGAGCATGATAAGCAATAGCCCATGGCTGCAAGGGCTCCCCGCTGAAAATCTCTGTGGCTGTCTCTGGGGGATGTGGAGCTGATCTGCAAGACACACCTCCTGTCCCAAACCTGCCAGGGACTCCCTTCATGCTAAAGTGGGAGGAAGGATGTTTGCATGTCTTACAGGAATGGAGATACACGCAGGGAAGCCAGGATGTCTAAACTCAGCCTTGTTTTTCCTAGGCTGTAGGTGGTTACATAGGAAAGCAGAATACAAGTCGCGTGGAAACACTGATTTAAGCCAGGTACTCGTGCAAGGTATAGTAATGTTTTCTCTGCTCTTAAATTCCTCACTCAGTGTTGGAAAAAGGCAACTGACACTGTGTACTATTGAAAAACGCGAGATGCTGCCAATCAGGCTGTATTTCTGGTGGCAGACGTTACACCAGTGCTGAAAACTCAGGATTCCATTCCCTTATTCCTGGGCTTCCCCCTTGTTCCTTATGGGATTGTTCAAGTGCAAGCCCCTGGGCAGCAGCAGCAGGGCAGGAGGCAGAGCAGAGCTCCTTGGCCACCTCCTCGCCCTGGGATCTGTCAGGGCAGCAGTGCAGCAAGTTGTAAACACACAGTTACTAAAAAAAGCCTTAGCAGTGTCTCCTCTTGCTTACAGAAAGCAATCCCGATTAACTGAATAGGTGCTGGTTTCTGCCGCCTGTCCCAGCGGTGCAGAAGCACGCTTTGGGTTGCACCCAGAATTTGCCACCGCTCACATCCTGGTCACGCTGGTAAACGAGGAGGCCACCACCAGTTTACCCAGTAAGTGATACTTGGCATAAAAGCCGTATGCCAGTTGATCCTTCCTTAGGAAGCTCAGCTGCCCATGGCAGCTGCAGAGATGAGAAGTGTCTGGTACCCACGCTGCTCCTGAGCAAGGGGCAAAGCTGCCCTGGGCAGGGGTAGTGGGAAGGGGGCTTGCACAGAGAGGAGAAGAGCAGGGGGAAAGCTGGTTTCAGGAAGGGAACAGCTCCAGAAGCGCTTTTCCCTTGCCAGGGCCCGACAGCAGGTGCTATGAAAGCTGCCGTGGAGCCCCAGGGTAGATGCTCCCCGTCCTCAGACACCCGCAGCTTTCTCTTGCCCCCCCGGCTCTGCTGCAGGCAGCCAGTGGGGCAGCCAGCGGGGCACCTCGCTGCGCTGGGAAAGGCGCAGCAGCACAGGTGCCCTGTTATTTCAGTGACTGAACAGTTGTGCAAGCCCTTTCCTTAGCTTCTGGAAGGGTCTGGTGTCCCTCCATCACTGGGGGCAGCCCTTAAACTCCTCCCAGCAGGAACCTGGAGCCCCTGTCTTTCCCCATTTTATTTTGGGGGGTTTCCTTCCCAACCCCAGGAGGGACCCTGGAAACCTTCCTTGTCCCACCAGTGCTCTTCCCCTTGCTCACCCACCCTGCCGTGGCCCTGCAGAGGCTCCAAAGGCAGACAAGGAGCAGCAGAGGAAGGCAGGCGCCTACCTGCAGTCTGGCAGCGAGAGCGGGCAGGAGATGCAGCAGCTCTGCCAAGAGACCCCAGCCAGCCCAGGCCACGCAGTGCCCATCTCCCAGCCAGAATGGAAAGGCTTCCAGGCTGACATTTGCATCCTCTCTGGGGCTATGGAATAGAGACAGGAAAACATTTCAGCTGGAAGGGCTCATGCCAAGCTCAGGGTGAAGGCAGAGCGGCCGCGCTCAGGCGGATCCCGCAGCAGTAACCTGCCACGGGCAGTGCTGCACAAACCCTGCTCCCTGCAGCCAGGGACTGGGCTTTCTGTGCTTTGAAAATTAACACCTCCAGTTAAGATCACTTCTGTGCTTGTCAATGGTTCAGCCTATTGCAGTGCTGTTTCAGACGACACAGAGGATGTTAGAACTTGTCAGCTATTCCTTGATCTTTTTCTTTTTTTCTTCACTTTGAAATGTGAATTGTTTAAAGCCCAAAGGATTTCACAGGACTCTGTTTGCTATGTCAAAATGACAATGCAAGTCAGGCAAGGTTCCTTCAGCTTGGCGTTGCTCTTCAATCTCTAAACTATTGCTTCTAAAAATCTTCCCGACAGTCCAACTCCCTAGTCCAGCATTCTCTAGCTCTTGCTTAGAGGCTGAAATTATTAAAAAAAAGTAATTCCAAACATTTCCCAGAAACAAAATAGGCCTCCAGGTTCATTTGTCTGGAGATATTTTTCAAGAGGCTCCTAGGAATTTTCTAATATCTCTTCATTTCCCTTATACTTCTCCAGCCTCAATCATGATCTGTGCGAGTTGGAAGCCAGAGATTTTTGATTTAAAGATAAAATCCCCAAGGAAGTTAGGTGGGGTTTTTATTACACACACATATAAGGCGTATTTTTAAATTATAAATTATTTATGTATACATTTAAAAGGTCAGCAGTGTGTCTGTGTACATATATATGTATGAATGTATGTGCATATATGCGTAAAATGGCTCAATATTTTTAGCTGTTCTAATAAAAAAAAAATAAAAAATGAATGCTGGAGGTCACCTAGGATGGCAGTAAAGACTTCTAATCATTACCTCTTCTGCAGGTTTTATAGGCTTTACCTGCAGAGTTTTCCCAGCTTTGGAGAAAATTCCCCTGCACCCTTTTCCCATTAAGTCCAGTAAGTTCAACAATGCTCTTCATCATGTGATGTTCTCCATTTAATTAGTGGGTGGGTGGGAGAAAACAACTGCAGATTTCACTATGATTTTCTCTAAACAGCCCTAATTTAAAATGAACTGAAGAGCCCGTGTGAAACCAATCAAGGAAAGAAAAAAAAGTGAGGTGGATAGCAGATGGTCCCACAGTTAGGGGAAGCGCTAAAATGAGCTCAGCTCAGAGTAAGCTATTAGAGGCTTCCAAACAAATAGGCCAAAATAGCCAATGCTAAATCCTGGAATCATTATCAAGTATGCAAATCTGCCTGAAAATAAGACGTTTCCACTGAAAGCAAGACTGAAAAGTACAGCCTCCTTGATCTGGCGATTCACCGTGAGTGCCTTTATGAAAAACATGCATCGCCATTTGCTCGAGTGCCGGTAGTGAGCATCTGCAACATACTGCTCTGTGCCGGCAGCCCAGCACAGATGTGCAACCAAGAAACACTTGGTTTATGCTTCTTACCAGGAGGCAGAAAAATCCAGTTGCAGTTCATCTTACTTGTCTTCCTGTATCCACAGCTCATCTGAAGGTTAGGGCCCTGACCCAGCAAAGCAACAAACACACACTTAGCTTCAAACACATCTTGCTGTTTAGTTTCGGTGCCTTCCAATCAGCGGGGAGACACATGCTGACAGCACATGCTGGAGCATGTCTGGGTGCAGCCTGCTAAATCCTGCGTGTTCCAGCTTCCCTGGGAGAGCCTGGGGCTGCATGGTTCAGCCAGGGCCAGAAGCAGGACTCTGCTGTGACTGACTGTGCCAGACATGAACTTTTGAGTTTTGGCCAGAGTTTGTGATCACTGCTTCTCCCTCCTGATACGAATATAGAATAGCCAGTGCAAGTGCCAAATCTTGAATGTTCTTGTTGCGTTTTTAACCAGGATGTGAGGTTACAGTGACCATGTTTTGCCCATCACTGCTTCACCTCCTTCCCCCACATACACCAGAGGCAGGATTTGAATTCAAACTTGACAATTTAGAGAAACAGACTGCAAAAAAGCCAGGATGAATTTTTGTGTAGACAAGAGTAAAACACTAGCCTTAGGCAGAAATGAGTACAAACTGGGACCCAGTAGCTAGGGAGTGTTGGAGAAAATGTTCTGGGGATTCCAGGTGACCATGAACAGAACACAAGCCTGTAGCAGACTGCTGTGCGATAGGTGAGCGCTATGCTGGACTATGTGGACAGAAACTGCCAAACAAAATCTACAAGAAATTCTGCAAGCACTTCTTATGGTCTGTGGAACACTCGTAAAGCCCTGTCTAGATTGGACACTGTCCTTCAAAACCAAAGGACGTCTGGAATAAACTGATATCAGTGCTAGAAACTTACAAGTACAGATTAGCTAAATGCTACCCTGTCATCAGTAACATTTGCTCCTGTGCTCAGGCAGATAGCATCCTGGAGTCCATGTCACCTCTGTGGTGACCAACCATGAAACACAGGACAGGACAAGGCTTCTCATGCTCAGGTTATGCACAGAAGCCCTTACTGTTAGCTGATGGTCACAGTATCTTTGTACCTGTGTGTTTGGACCTCAGAAGACAGCATTATCCAGGTAACTAGCGTCATCATACTTGTGTTAAGAGGTTCCCTTTTAGCAAGGGAAAAAGAAGAGACACCAAAATTTTCTTATCTCTTGTAGAAACCTGGGATCAGCATCAGGAAAGAATTTAATGGAAAAATAAAGCAATGATCTTAATGACCTGGGTATGTTTGGATTTTTTTTTTTTCTTATGGAAAACCTTTAGACAATCAAAGCACTCTATGGCAGGCCCCTGTCAGCTCTCCTTTCTCCTTTTCATGCTTTGAGATTTGTGGGTAATAAGGCAGATCATCGTGCCTGCACAGAGGAGCACCACAGTGGCAGGGCTTTCCTCGGTTCTATGACAGGTTTCATTGCTCCTCTGCAAAACACTGTGCAGGTAAAATGCAAAGGTGCAGCAATGCAGATTAGCTAATGAGATTATGCTTTTGGTTTCCCTAATAGAGAAGGGTCATGGGATATCAGGGACGTTCCTGCCTGACCATGTTACTAGAGAGAGACATCCACAAAACCAGTAAAAGAGCTCCTTAACAATATGCCACCCAAGTCCCTCACAGACGTGCTTGGCTTTACCCTTCTAGTCTTGATAGCAGGAGGGGAAAATCTGATTGCTTGACAAATTAGAAAATCTTACTTGACAAACAGAGAGCTGAGCCGGAGAGGCAGCAGGGCGTGCTGAAGGCAGTGATGCAGCTGGGCAGCAGAGTCAGGATGGGAATCCAGTCTGACCTGACTGGGACTCCCCTGGGGAGCATTGCTCCAGGTCCGGGTGGGTTACAGCTCCCTGTGCAGCTCTGAGTAAAAACACCACAGGTCTCCATAAAGAAAGCACACTTTTTTCAGCTCTTGCTCAACTCTGTAACTACCAGCAGTCAATAAATATTCTTATCATTTTTGCAGATGAGTCAGATCCTGCGTTACATGCTGTTTTACAGCACTGTGAATGTCTGCTCCTCCCATGCTGCAGCACGCAGAGCGGCACTCTGGCTATCTCACACTGAAAAGGAGATATTCTGGTAGCAGAAATGAGTCTTGGCAAGCAGCACGGCTATCATGTGCACCAGGCTGGACTGGGGGTAAGAAGAAAAGCAGACAGAGGGGAAAGTATAATATTGCACAACATGTGTTGTATTCAGAGATCTCATCTTCTATAGATGTAGCAGTACAAATAACTGCTAAGTGCTGGTATGAAGGAAAAATATGTCATATATACTTGTGTAGAGAGAATGAAAGCAATGTATCACCATGTAGTACAAAGTAAAATACAGTCAAAGCATGTGTGTTTTTTTTGTTTTTTTTTCCCTGAAACAGATATACCTAAACTTTTATTGAAAAGACTATGGAGAGACATAGTATTTATCTGTTCATCACGGTCACCTCAACTCTTTTTTCCTTTAGTTTTAAATACATATAGTTTTAGCCTGTTCTATATATTGCTTTAGGTACTTCTCACTGGTCATGTTGGAAAGTAAACTTGCCCTAGAATAATTAATTCTCACCTGTAACACAAAGGCTAACACACTGATTTTTGCTCTTTTTAAGCTCTGATAGCCCAAATGACAGCTTTTTCTAAATTGCTGTTTTCATGGTTTAGCTATTTCAAAATACGTTGAACTATTTTGCTATCTAGTTTTGGAGCTCGCTCTTTCTCAGCTGGGAATATTGCAGACTGTGGGCTGAAGCAGCTGGCAGATGGACAGAGTGGAAGAATTGCCATCCCTCAACAGGCTACACCCACACTTGCTGGGGAATTGGTTTCCTCAAAGCACAGCCCCAGTTTAGGTTAGCTGGCAGCAATTCAGTTTTGAAGAAGTCTTGTGATACCCAGTCTTAAAAGAAACCAAGTCAGGGGCTCTAAGATGTATTGCTACATCTCACCCACCTTTAGAGCAACAAAGCCACCCTACAATAAGGGCTAGATTAACAAAATATTCTCTCACAAACAAGACAGTTTTCCCTTCTCACACTTCATTTTCTCATATTTTAAGCCATGCACATTCAGAACTAATGGGAGAAACCCACACAACTAATTTTCATTGTAGCATGATTTACTAGTTACTCCAATAAAGGGTTGGCGGCAGAGAAGAAAGTCCAGGCACTCTTCTAGAAGTCTGAGAAAAGAAGTAATCAGAGTGGACTTTTGAGTGGCAGAACATGGGGATTCCCAAGGGCAATATTAATTGGCCCTGTTTACAACAAAAGCAGTAGATAAGGCTTATTATCCTCTTCCACTTCAGAAACTGTTTGACTACACAGCTGGGAAAGTGAGTTTCTTCAGCATATGTGGCTCTATATTCCAAAATGCACTCACAGTGCACGTGAGACTGGACTGTGCATTTCTCACATGGGCAGTGAAGCAAAGGAGCCAGGTGGAGCACCACAGGGCTGCTGCTGCGGAGCAAGGCTGGTTTGGGCTGCCTTTGGCACCCTTGAGGGCATCATCACCCTGACTCACAAGTGACTCCGCTTCTCCCCTCCAAGTGAGCCCTCATTCTGCTGGTGTCAAACTCTGGTGACAGTCCACAGAATATGGCAATTGCAAGTTTAAAAATATGTAAATAAAACATCTGATCACTCATGGCAGAGTTCCCCTCCCACTACCACTGATGTCTTAAAGAGCAGAGTGCTGTGCTTTCACCATTAGCCACTATAAACAAACAAAATTAATTACTTCTTAGGTGTTCATCCTGCAGTAAAGTTGGTATTAGTGAGTTATGGTAATTATTTACTAATGGCAATTTTTAGACTACTAGTAAGATTGGTGCTTTAGGGGCTTCTGTCTGTCCAGTCAGAGGGCAGAAACTACAGACACTTCAGGCAAGTTGCTCATTTCTCTGTACTCGCAGTGCAGTTTCTGGCTGTAAATAACCATTTCCAAATTAAGGGAGAGGCACAGTATATCCTGGAGACCTTCTGGGATTTACAGAGACTCATTGCAACTGCATTCACTTGGCAATCCCTGTAAGTTATTGGAGCTGCCCTACTCTTCCTAAAGTGAAAACTGCTTCAACTTTACAAGAAAATGGAATATAGTAGTTAAATTAAAAAAAAAAAAAAAAAAAAAAAAAAAAAAAAAAAAAAAAAAAGAGCACTGGGTCCTCCCAGCTAATTTTCATTTCTGCTCTGGGATGGCTGTAGTCCTGTGACTGAATGCTCCCATGCAACTGACAGCGTTGGTGTTGCATACAGATTAGGAAATGCACTCATATACTGTAAATGACAGGACTAAAGCCCTAGACTTTAAACCCTTCAAAACAGAAGACCCTTTTTAGCAGGAGTTATATACAATGAATAATAAAAGCCCTGTGCATAGCGTAGTAATGTAACAGCCTACTACATCTGCTCATTATTATTGATCATCATATTATAGTATTATTAACAATTTGCTTTATGCCAAAATTTCCCCAGAAAGCAACTGGATTGCTGAAGGCACTGAAACATTTTCCTTTGCTATCCTAAGCTGTGGCACAAATATAGAACACTAAAACCCTTGAAGCAGGTGGGGGAAAAAAAAAAAAAAAAGAAAAAGAGAGAAAGGCAAACCAGGCATTCTTCATCTTCTTATTAAAGCAGCTCTCAATCCATTCTCTGCCCAGCCTGTATCCATGTTTGGGATTGCCCCAAGCAGGACCTTGCACTTGACCTTGTTAAACTTCAGGAGGCTTGCACGGGCCACCTCTCAAAATCGCTCTGGATGGCATCCCTTCCCTCCAGTATATCAGTCACTCTACACAGCTTGGTGGTCTTGGCAAACTTGCTGAGGTTAAAAAACCTCAAGAAAATATGTTTCCGTGTAGCAGGAACCTATTTGCAGTAGGTGCCTGAGGCTGGGCTGCCCATGGAGCAATGCGGAGGCACATCCTACAGGTGACAGTCAACAAAAGGGACAGATAAAGCAAGAGGGCAGTGATAGCCCCAAGCACATTTCTGGAGCATGGACCCTCTTCATGGAATTGTAGTTCTGCATCTCTCCTGTTGACCTCTCTCCCATCTGATCCTTCCAGCACCTGTTCTGACTTTAAAGTGGTTAAAAAAAAATAATTTTTTACCTTCTCAGACCTCTTTCCTAAGTCTTCCTTGATCAGTCTGAGCAGATCCCAGTCTTGTGACTTTGCTGGGAAAAGAGCAAGTCTCTTTACATGGAGAAGCACTGTTGGCTGTGTAAGCACTGGTGTTCATGTCCAATACAGAGTAAAAGGGTTGAGAAGGCAAAGAACTGCCATTCAAAGAGAATCCTGTGGTTTGAAACAGATAAATATTGAGGCCCCCACCCCCAGGTGCAATTAATACCCAAGCTGGACATGAACATATTTTCTAATTTAATGCACTGCATTTACTCCTAAACACATTGTAAAAATAATGGAAAATAAATAAATAAAGCTTTAAATGGCTATTGTGGACTGTGAAGCATACTGCAGCAAAACACTGTTATGCCTAAAAGACAACCAGAGTCCTATGAAAGAATCAAGGGACAAAAGAACAACACCAGAAAGAAAACTCACTGCTGTGGAAACTGGCCATTAACAACATGGCAGGGCTGCAGCAGTTTGGCCAAACAGTCGGATTTGACTGCCAGTCTGCTGGCTGTAACCATTTTCAGGATGTAGCTGTTATAACTCACAATTATTTTTCTTACCGCTTACCATTTGTTTTCTTATCATCTGTTACCAGTATGGAAATACTAAACTTGAATAATAAAAATAAACTGTTACTCTCAAAGTTTATTTAGGATTGATCTATATGTTATTTAGCTACGTTGAAATTTTAATTTCATTTTCATTCAGTGTACTGAATTAAGATTTATATGCTGTTTCAAACTAAAAGCATGTTAACTGCATACAATCAGAAGGTTTGTTTTAAGCTTAGTAAAAAACAAATGGTCTTGATTAATAAGTAACTGCTGAAATACTCACATTAATCAGAAACTTCACATCAATTGTTTTAATAAATCCAAGTTCAGGAGAAATAGAGATTGATTGACTATCAGCGTTCAAACCTTGTCTGCTTCTGCACTACTTTGCTTTGGTATATTAAAGAATTTCTTGTCTCCTAATCCAGATGTTATTTTCCCAATGAGCTTTCAGGAAAGGAGGGCTTGTAGCTAGTGGAAAGGTCTGATCTGTATTTCTAAATGGAACATAAATATATCACAGGGCCTGGGGGTACTCCTTATGCTGCTGGTTGCTTCACTTTCCTCAGAGAATCTGCAGAAATCTTGTGTTTACTGTGGGGATTAGTTTATCAGTACTTGTAAACAAAAGTAATCTTTATTGGAAGGTAAGACCCAAGTACTATTTCTTTCCTCTTTAGAAAATTTTTAGAGCATAACGATAGGCAGCTAAATTTAAAACGGATCAAGTCTTATAATTTTACTTAATTTTCCTGAATTGGCTCTGTTTGCTGATACTGAGCCCATGTGTCAGCCCCAAATTAAAGTAAACTCACTGTACCATTGACAATATGGCCACATCTATTTTTAGGGTGAGTGTGTGCGCATGCAGCATGCTAGGTTAGCCACACATAATGTAATCCTCCTTTCCAGCTGCTGAATTAATTGAAATTACATTTATAACACCCTAAGATGGAACCCATCACTCTTCTAACAAAGGCCAAACCACTAGAGATGCTGAGTGGCTGTCCATTTGATGCAACGTGGCCATCTATAGCACATCGCATGTGAGGCTACACCTCTGTGTTAGTCTCTTGGCTTGTGCCATAATCAAGCAAAGGGGTTTTTTAATGCTCTAAGGACTGTTTTTCAGACACACTCTTCTCTGTACAGCTAATGGGTTCAGACAGCTCCATCTGTAATGAGCATATTCTCATTAGAGTATTGTCTCAAGGTAGCACTCCGCAAATTTGTTTTTCTGATGTAGTCAAAAATTTGAAGTGAAGTCAAAGTGTGAAATACATCAGTAATGTTTAATACATTTCTAGTCCTGCCATCAGGAAGCACTGTGGCAGTAACAGAAGGAATCACAGAGGAGCTGAGGCTAGAAGGGACCTCTGGAGCCAACCTGGTCCATCCCCTTGATCAAGATGGTCATCTAGAGGATCACGTGCGGACAGCTTTTGAATACCCTCAGGAACACCACACCCTCTCTGGAAAAACTGTGCCAGCACTCAGTCAGCCACACAGTAAAAAAACCAAAACAAAACTATTTAACATCTTTGTTGGAGACATGGACAGTGGGATAGAGTGCACCCTCAGCAAATTTGCCGATGACACCAAGCTCGGTGGCACGGTTGACACGCTGGAGGGAAG
>VXBW01001000.1:35908-58333 GCA_013400375.1 Thinocorus orbignyianus
GGAGAGGTGTCCCTGCCCAGGGCAGGGGGGTTGGAACTTGATGATCTCTAAGGTCCCTTCCAACTCTGACCATTCTATGATTCTATGAAAACAAATGTCTCCTGATGTTCAGATGTGTTCCGGTTTGTGCCCACCACCTCTGGTCCTGTCACCAGGCACCACTGAAAAGGGCCTGGCTTAGCCTTCTTAACACCCTCCCTGCTGGTATTTGTATGCACGTCGATAGAAGACGCCCTGAGCCATCTACTCTCCAGGCTGCAGTTGCCCGGCTTACTCAGCATTTCTCCTTCCGAAGAGAAGCTCCAACCTCTTCATCATTTCCCCCTCAAAGGTATTAATCAACACCCAGGCACACATGCCTTTAACTCCTAGAGCTCTGCAGTTGCTTTTGATGCCGTGAAAGTTTCCCCGGCAGTATCATTTGTGTCCACACAAAATAACAGGAGGGGAGAGCAGTCAGAGGGTTGGATGAGCTCCTGCAGTCCCACCACAGCATCCAAACAGGCAACAAACCTTTCCAGATGACAGGCCAGGGCAATAAATAGGTGCCTCTGTCCCCTGCAGCAGTGAACCACCTGATGACAGGGATTCACTTTTTCTTCCAGGGGGTCTTGTATGATTTACAGTCAGGTGGACCAGATCTTTTACTCAAAGGCATATCTGGGCCCTCTTCAAGGTTCATGAAGATATTTTGCAGTTGTAAGCCTTTAGGTGGGGCAGGATAATTTCTCTTGCTGTCAGAAATCATCAGCTTCCATCCTTCCCACATTCTAGCAGTTGCACTTACCTTAATACGCAGGTTGGATACTGCCTGTTTCTCTGCCACAGTTAGGATTTGGCATTCTTCAACCCACTGTGTCTCAGAGAAGACCTCATCTATCTTCCTTCTTATCATCTCTAATGCTGCACAGCCTGCTCACTTTCTCCTGTAACCCCTCCACTTAGCAACATAGCTCCTCCAAGATGACACGTATCCTGCAGGACAGAAGACCAGGTAGACCAGAAGACTAGGCATCAGGGAGAAGCCCTAGGTACTCCCTCCAGCCTAGGACCTGGAGGACTGCATCTGCTCTCCAGAACTACAGTCTAGATCAACACCTCTGCCCTAGCAGGGACAGACTGCTCTGTGACTTGTGACCACCATGACTGAGACTATCACAGCAGCGTAACTTCAACTGAGATCTCCTCTTTGTGCCCTGACACACAAGCTTCCACCACTAGGAGCTGTGGTCTGGGCTGTGGCTCTTATATAGTCTTTGCCTGAGCACTAGTTAAAGGATCCATCACCCTCCCTAATTCAGGGCAGCTGCAACAAGGCTTCAGAAGCTCCTGGCCAACAGCAGCTGATTATGCTCACTAGCAGCTGCTAGAGCTTCTCAGGGTCTCAGACACTTGTTCCTAGAGACCTTTGTGTGTCTTAACTCAAGTATGCCTTTTGTCTGTGTGAATAACCTTCAAATGTACTCTGCATATATATGGAAATGTACTTTTTATGTATGTATGTGTGCATATATATGTATATATATAAATTGCAGGCCCTCTTTCTATCTGAGATGTAGGCAGCCTATATCACTGGTGTTCAACTGCCCGTTGTTAGAGCTGTGCACAAGCATTTCTGGATTTGTGCTTGAACTCTGGTAGCGTTTGCGACCCAACAGGCTGCTGGGTGCGCAAAAACTGAAACTCTGGGGAGGTGAAACATAGCAGCGTGAGTGTAGCTGTGCGCATCGGACCAATGGTCCACCCCAAAGTGCCCTATGCCAGATGCCTATAGGGGAGCACAGGGGTAGGGCAAGGAGGTATAGGTCCTTCCCCAGCCGCCGAGCATCTGTGCAGCAGAGAGAAGTCTCCTTAACTCACTTTATAACTCATAGATTCAGGCTCGGATGAGTTAAGATTTATTCACAAATTCAGCTTCTTTGATCACATGAATCATTCAGAGTTTACTGACAGCCATTAAAGCCAAGTGCACTAAATGCTTTCTCTTTTAGAGCTATCCTTAGGGTATTTAATTAAAAATAGGCTCCTGACCAAAAGAATTTCATCAGATTATCTTTCAAGAAAGCATTACTGTGAAAGAATATAATTACTTAGGAAAGACTTATCCCATAACATGTTATTCTATTATAAAAGCCATTTCCCTTCACATTCTGGGTATTTTGCTAAGAAAAGAAGCACCATAGCTGTGTATATGTCTTTTTTCCTCTGTGTAGAATCTTACTATGATTTGATATGTATTTGACAAAAAAACCTACTTTTGCTGCTTCATTAAAGCAGAAATTAAGCTCTAGTGTCTCGTGGAAAGCTGTAGTGACCAGGTTAACAGAGAATTGTCTGTCACTTTCCTGAAAATAGAGTAAAACAAACAAACAAAAAAAAAAGATTCAAACTGCTTATAAACATCAGAGCTTGATTTTTGTTATGCTTACTTGATTTAAACATGTAAGGAACACCATGGAGAAATCCTATCTGTGTAAGGATCCCATTTGAAAAAATTGTGTTGGTAGAAAGAGCATTATGTGTGTTCCACTTGTCTTGCAATCCAGTCTTGTCCGTGATGCTTCAGCTTTTCACATTCAGTAATGCATCTCTAACACATCTGCAAATTGCTATCCATCACATGTTTATAGCTAGGGAAATGAGGCCCAGAGGGAACAAGCTTCCATCTACAGGCACACAGAAAGTCTGCACAGCATGAGCCTCATTGTCATCTCAAGATAAGATGTTAACTAACTGCTGAGACATCCTCTCTCACCACCCACCAGCCCCGAAAACAGCCTCTTGCAATTGAAAGCCCAAGATACAATCTTCACAGGCTGCAGTGCTTGGTTATCGAGATGTTTGACAAAGAATTTCTGTTCTGCAATGAAATTCTGGCATTTTCAACTTTGTAATTTTATGTTCCAATTTAATACATAATAAACTAATTAAAACCAATATATTCTGATATTTTAATGCCACATACAAGTCTAAGTAGGATAAATTACAATGGTTAAGTCAGAAAAAAAAGTATCTTGATTTACTTTTAATGGTTTTTGAACATTATGGAAATATTTTGGTGAGGTAGTTCAGGCCAGTGTGTAGAAACACCCTTTGAACAGCGTCGCAAATGGATTGGCCTAGGAATGGGATTTTATCAGCTGCAATTTGCTGTCCAACCAAGGCATTACATCTGGGAAAGGCAACTGTTATGTTTTTATGAGTGGCCCTGAAGGTCTGGGCTTTTTTTCTGGTTGTCCTGCTACCTACGGGCAATGCCGCTAGTGATCAGCTGCAGGCAAGTCATGGTGAGGAAAGTGCTGGTCCCTCCCAAGCGGGGCAGTGCCTCGCTGCCAGGGCACGATGAAACACCGAAGTCATGCCAGCGCTCTCTTACCTGCTCCTCTTTGTGATGAGACAGCATTGCGGCTGAAAACCTGTGGGAAATAACGGGTTCCCAGTAAGCCTCCCAAGCCCTGTTTCTCGAGGATTAGCGTAACAGTAATTTTTAACTGTGCCTGTTGCTCTTGTCCATTTGTAAGCTGTGTTTGATAAAGACTACACTGTAAATACATCATGGCAAACAATGAGATTGTACAATGAGATTGTACGAGACAGCGAGACAATTTCTGAAAGGCTTGCAAGACATTATTTATTGATTTGCATTACGGGAAGGTTTTGAAAGGGCTGCTTCCCATGAAAAAATGCAAATTTATTAGATACTTCGAGATAATGTGGCATGTTTAACATGTTAGACGTGGCAGATGAGCAGTTTAAGCGAGGGGATGACTTGTCTTTCCTCCACACTACTTCAACTGCAGTAGAATTGTTCAAAGAATATTGGGCATCTAGTTCAGACAAGAAGGGAAGACCATTTTAAAGGAGGAGCAATGAGTGCTGTATTTACCTCTCCACTTCTCCAACCTGTTTGCATCAGAATCTAGATGCAAACTTACTCCCTTTCTTTGCATTGGTGTCAGCCTGATAAAATTCATGTTTTGCTTGTAGTTCTTCGATAAATTTCTTTCTGATCAAATAAAAAAAACAGCCCTGTGGCTCATTTGCCCAAAAATGTCACGGTCCCTGACTGATGAGCTGTTCCATCGCCTCTCTGACTGCCTTATTCTTCGACTAAAACCGATGTGATTTTTCTTAATGGTAAGGGAATCAGTAACCCAATTAAACAGTGGTGCATTTTAGCTCCTGAGGAACATGCCATTCAGAGACAACATTTTTGCCAAAAAAATAATTATCCCCCATAGAGCATGGAAAGCCCAGATCCTATGTGCTGGAGCCTTTCTCAGATGTCAGATACTTAGTTTTCACATTCATTGTTCTTTGGTGCACTTCATTATGTCAAGCCCTCTAACGATGCTATTTGGAGACCAATGGGATGTTAGTGCTAACACAGCCCGGCCTTAACGCAGCCCATGCAGTGAAGATACAAGACATCAAGACCTCAGAAGTATGCTGTGCCAAAAGACACCACATGTTGTGTGGCAGCACACCCTTCCATTTAGGCAGAGACTGACCTTTTCAGAAGAAAGAGGACAATCTACATTCATTGCAAGAGAAAGAATGAAGGTGGGATATTTAAAAGCACAGCACTGGCCGAGAAGGCTGCTGAACTGCCCCGCTGGTAGGAGGCCAGGTATCTGGGACGCGGCTTCACACCACTCTTGAAGTGGTCTGCGCCCACAAGCCCTGATGCCAGTCTGATTCATAAGCGATTTGGATGTTTTGTTTAAACCTCACTCACTCTGTGGGAGCATGTTTTACTCTTTTCCTATCCCAAAAGCACTGAGTACCTGCACCAGAAGCACTCAATCTGCCTGAATGCTGTGATAAAGATATTCGACTGTTACAGTGAGCACATTCATGTTCTCCAGAGTGCAGTAGGGTGGGTAGCAGTGTTACCAGACCTCCCTCCAGATACACATCAGTAGCTGTGGGTTCAGCTACGTTACAATTAACCTCAGTCTAATCCATCACCATCACTTGAGAAGCAGAAAGTTATTATCAAATACTCAGTGTGCCCCGCTTTCGCCTGGGAAGAGATTTTTACTTTCTTAGCTGGCCCCTTGGCTGGTATAATTCTCTAAGAGGTTGGAATATGTTCTTCACTGAATTTGCCGTGCAATAACCTCAACAACATTGGACCAGATCAATGTCCAGTTTCTCTCATTTATCCCCCTAAAACAGCACCTTTGGGTAAATTGTGTCTTTCGTCAATTCAGCATTTGACAACGGTAACTTTATTCACCACACTAAGAAGGAAATATTTTGGTTACTCCATATATAGCAATATCCCAGAGAGTTATTCTTAGATTAGGCATTAGGAAGTATGGTAATGAAAGATCTTGTTTCACTGGACAACTAATTCCACTTGCTGGGGATGGCAGCTTAAAGAGCAATGTAAGCAAACATAGTGATGCAGCAATTCCCCTCAGGACACACAATGTGCAATTCTGCAGTTAACAGAGTCAGCTGAGACCCCCTTGGCCAAAATGTCATTAGTGACATTAAGAAAATGCCAGTGTTTGCTGATTTATGCAAAGGCCAGGGACTCATCAGAACTAGAGAAAATTCTGCCTGTAAATTTTAAGTCCACCAACAATGCAGTTTCATATAGTTTTTGCAAGTATTTTTGCCATTCCCACATTTTATCTAAAACAAACCAATAATTTTTCATGATTTTGTACTTGATTCAGCCACAGAACTATGAATACAGTTATTTACACTGGAAAAACAGACTTCACACTACAAGGTTGCTAGAAGATTAAAAAACCAACCTTTTAAAAAAATTTATACTTTTTATCTAGTTACACCAACCTTTCACTCACAGTTTTCATACATACTGTTCAGGACCTTTACTCGCTGCCCTTAGATGAACCCCAGATACTTCAGACTATACTCCCCAGATTTATTTATTTGCCTCTAAACTGATTAGTGGCTGGCTGGCCATGCTGCTCCCACCACTCCCACACCAGGGACTTGCAGGAACATCTCTGAGCCACCATCCAACCTTTGCAATCATTTCCTTTCTAAAAAAAGCTGGGGGGGGAAACAATGTAGGGGAAAAAACCTGGTGCATGGTTTAGCCCCGTACTGGAACAGCCGGATCATCTACCCAATTGCAAAACTTCAAAACACTTCACTGAACTGAAACTCACTGCTCCGGTCCTTGGAAGGTTTTTCCCTCATCAGGCACTAGAGTGGAGAATAGTTCCCTGCTTGGATGCACTCTGAAGGTAAATTGTTTTATTCTCACCTATAAACTGGATCTGAAATGGGGATGGTCAAGCTGTTTTAAGGGCAATCCTTTCTTCTGAGGCTCAGTGCATCAAGAACTGGGTACAATGGAGCAGCAACAGAATAAGCAAATTCCACTTACAGCAGCCTTTCCAAGGAGCACAGTTTCTCCAGACAACGTTACAGCATACAGATACTAACAAGGCACACGATGCAGCAGATCATACATGAATTAAAATAATTTGGTAGACTAGCGCCACCAGCCCAGATTTTTCTCAACAATGTTGGTTTCATCTGGTCTGTTCCTGAATCATTTTTCTTTACATCACAAAATCTGGAATGGCTGAACATCCCTGAAAAATCTATGGCCATTTCACCAGTTGCTGCAGCTTTCCCTTATTTTCAAAAAAAAATCCCTTTTTATTCAGCTACTACAACTTTAAGCAGAGGAACTAATCTTTTTAAATTTTCTTTGAATGTACTTTACCCATGATTCTGTTAGGAATAAAGCACAGTTAGATGAATTCTTTTTGTCTGTGGTTAATATAAGCAGAATTAATATAATTGAGATGGGACTTCCAAATCCAACGCACCTTCCAGTTTCTTTCAATTATGTTTCATTAAAATTACCCTATGTCATTGGTAACAGTTATGTCAAGTTTTTCTGCCAAGGAGAGAAGTCAGCTTCAAACGGCAATTTTCTACCACACCAAAACCATAACATTTCTGCAACTGTATTACAGAACGTTTATATTATTATTCATCATATGCAAATTTTTTCATGTCATTCCTGAGTAAATAAATGCATTATTCCCTTAACAAAACTCTTGGATGTGCCTCTTAGTTTGTGCATGATTTGCATACATTATTTTATCTTATAATCAATAGCCCTCTACATGTTTGTATTCAAATGAGAGACTATTTTCAAGACACGGACAGGAATTGCACATCACTTAATTCTGTTCTAATAATATTTCAATCATTAAGGGGAGTAGTCATCTTGACAAAAACTATGCAAATCTGATTCAGTCGTGGCATGAGGAATTCCTTTCCAAAGATGTCAAAGCCGTCAGAAGCTGTGTAATTAGCAGCATTGATAATAAAGTTTTTCATCATGCTTACACTTTTATAAAAGTCCCCACCAGACCTCTCCTTAACCTGGTAGCCAAAGTTATAAGCAATAAGATTCTATATGAAAATAAGTTAATTCTATTGTTTTCTCTGGTTTTAACACCTGAATCCTGTCTCTTCTGAATCTTGTGATTTTCTCATTTTGTTTACCGCTGCAGTAATTTTTCTCTTTTAATTACTTTCTCTCTATACAGTACAAAGACTTCATTGAAAAGCTCAATACAGAGAAACTTTGCAAACTATTCTAAGAAAAAAAAAGCCCTGAAAATGATCCAAAATCCCATGGTGTCTGTGAAAAACCTCCCTCCCCGTGTCCTGTGGAATGAGTCCCAAATGAGGGGCTGCACTTTTGTGCCAGATTTCCCCCCAAGAAAGGAAAGCCACAGTGACCCGGCTCCAGCTTTTGTTCCTTGCACAAAGCACTGGAGAAGGGATGGTAGCACCTCAGCTTCTCACCGAAGCAGTCTAAAGGATGAGCCCAATGCGTTTGTACAGAGACCTACGTGAGCGCTTATATGCCAGCCTTGTTCTTAGAGACTCTCACTGTTGGAAAATGAGAAAATAAACTACTTAACTGTGCAAGTAATTTCAGCTGGAGCCGATTATCCATCTGCTAATACAGCACAGCCTGGAAGCCAATGACAGATTAAGGTCAAACAAATGATCATTCCTACAAGATACACTCCTCTTCCTGAACATATTTTTCTTTCAGTATGTTGTGAAATGCTGATCAAGGAGCCTATAACAATACTATATCAGCATAAATTTATCGGGGTGAAGCTACAAGTTTCTGGAATAATTCTGGGGTCTGGACAAGACAGAGATTCTGCTCTAAAGAGCTTACAGGTGAAAAAGGCAAAACTGCAGAGAGAAAGTGGTGTTATTTCATTTTATAGGGGCAGAACTAAAGCAGAGAGCTTGTGGAAACAGGACATTTGGGGCGTGCAGACACTGAAATAATACTGGCAACTTTAAAGCCAGCATCCAGCAGCAGTGTGAGGCTGCAACTCCCCCATAATCCACCTAAGAATATTTTCCTCCAGCTTCAACTTGTGCTGACTTGTTTTTGCAGAAGCGCTTTTTCTACAAGTCTTCTAAAGAGCTTGAGACAGCTCTGAAAATCCCAACCTGCACAGTTGTGCACACACACACACACACAAACTACATGCAACCAAAGACAAAGTCTACGTATGAAAAGTGTTAAGCAAACTCCATTGTAGGGACCGCTACTTCTGCAGCCCAAAACACGACATCAGAGACAGACAGGTAATTAGTATTATTTAATTTTATTTCTGGAAGGTTACACAAAGGCAATTCAGATGCATTTCTGATTCAGACACAGGTCTTAAGTCCTAAATAGGTAAGCCTCATTCACTCAGGCACATTGCTCAAGTGTTTTAAATCTTTGAACAAATTGTCTTGTCTTCTACCGCTGCTCTGACCATGAGAAAGTGCTCTTTCCTCAAAGCCAGACATAGAATATGTAAATTGAGGGTCATAACTCTGACCTCTTTTGTTGGGTAGAGCAGTTTAATACCTACTGATGAGACGTGCTGCCTGGAAGCCGGGTACCGTTACGTAAACTGAGCATCCTCATGCCAGTAATCCACAGATGTCTCACAAATTCTTGTGTAACAGGCTGGCAGGGTATGGTGCGTACGTTGCCTCCTCTCAAAGAAGCTGCTTTGCATGGGGAATAAGACGCTACTTAGCCTGTCCCACAGCAGCTGAGCTCCAACGGTGCCCCATCTGTGTCACTCACTGCACAGGTAGGAGAAACAGCAGCATATCACTGCCTAATTAGGGAGCACAGCACAATGCCAGGCACGTGAGGAATTATGATTAAAAATGTTTTGAGCTACACTTTTGAAGGGGGGAGCTGGTTAAAACAGGAGTTTGCTGAAAGTGAAGGCAGTCAGGCAGAAATTCAGGATTTTTTAAGGTAATTCCAAAACACTGTTTTAGTCCCCATCTCTCCTTAACTTTTATATTTCCTACTAAAAAAGAAAAAAAGGAATAACCGAAGAAGTTAAGTAAAGCCTGACTTTTTAAGGAGTTCACTGTGAAATAAATTTTGTCACACACTAAAAAAAAACTTTTTAAAAGGAGATGAAGCATAAAAGTGTCATGAGTGCCCACTAATTTGGAGTAGACTGCTGAAGGTGCTTAGGACCTGGATTTTGTCAGTGCATATAAGACAAACAGTTTGAATGTTTTTAGATACTTAACACACCTGCCCAGTTACCTTCATCTTCCCTTTAAGAATTTCACAGGATGCTCTCTCTCTTTAGCATAGCTATGTTTCAGCTGCAGCAGCGAGTGATCAGCCTTTTTGAAAAAATGGATCAAGAAAAGAAAGAATCAAGACCCTCTGAAATCCAGGAACATGCAGCTGGGGATCACTAGTCGTCTTGGTTCAAAAGGCTGAGAGATGACACTGCTGGGAAAAAGAAGTCATCAACATCAACATTCACGGAAAGTCAACTTTCAAAGAGGACATCAGAGGTTTTTTACATGCCAGAACACCACACTTGTCCTTTCTTTATTTTTCACTTATTGAAAGTATTGAACTAAATGAGAGCAAAAACCCCCCAAAGTCATAAAAGCAACTTTCCTAAAACCTAAGGAATTTTTCCTGAGCCTTTAAAACAGAGCAGAGTTCTTTGTAATGGGAAAGATTAAAACTGCCTTAATTACATCAGGACCCAAGAGGCTGAGTCTCTGTTATGGCAGGCTTGATATTGATCACCAGCTGCAGAAACTTCTCTCCTAAAGTCCAGCACAGATCTATAGCTAATGAAACCTGCTCCCCGCTAATGAAAGGCTGGTCATATGAAATTACTTTATCATCTCCTTGGGGCCATACATGAAAAGCTTGCAATATAAGACCTGAAATTAAAGGTAGATGCAGAAGAGTAGCCAAGATCTTTTTGGGTTATAGGTGCTGGACTATCTATTATATCTGAAAGATTATTATGCCCATACAGCAGAATATCAGGGCAATACAGTGTGGGTGTGCACATTCTACTACTGACCCCCTAAATATAGTTTTCTCACCTGAACTGTCAGCCAGGTGTACTTCCAAACCACTGATTCCTAGGTACTAAATTTCAGATTATGCAGAGTTTTTATTAATCAATAAGTAATCTGTGAAGTCACGGAGATACTATTGTACTGTAACCATCATGGGAAAGTGGGATCTGTATTGCGGATTGCAGCAAGACCATGGCCTATTCCTACTCTTGTTCTCAAAAGCTTTTCAGAGCCCATGTCTTTCAGTATCAACCTTTGCCAAAAGCTCCACTGCAACCCTCCAACTGTGTCAGCAACCTCCTTGGCCCCATGAATCCTGTTTCAGAGGCTCCAGTCTGGGTACGTAATTGGTGTTGACGTGCAGAAGGCAGTCCCCCTCGTGCTCTCCAGAGGAGTGAGGAACCTTTGACTCACTTCCTAACCAGACCAGAGGAGCACAACCCAAGACATGTACCCTGATCCACATTTCTAACTAGATCAAATGCTGTAATTTAGAATGCATGTTATCAATTGACTTAGCAAATGGTTAAACTTCATTTTCTCTCAAATCCCTGCTGGCAGACCTGGTACACTCTGCTGAGTAGCCCCTGCCTGGTGCGGTTTTGAGCTGTGATGCTAGGCTGGATAGGTGTCCTGACTCAGCACATCCCACCTGCTCTTCCTCCACCCCTGGAGGAAGCAAACCCACCTGTTGCATGAAGCTGGGTGTTTCCTTGATGGGGATTTGTACCATCTGTGCTGAGCCAACACACCACCACACAGAGAGAGAAACGCTGCCTACTGCAGCCCTGGTGCCAGCACAGCCCCAAATGGCTCATTCCAAAACATTTAAACGGGGAAATTATGTGTGAATTGAACTTGCCTCTGGCAGCACTTAGCCTTAGCATCTCTCGCAATTCTGATGTGTTTTAAAGTGTTAGTAATGCATTTGTCTTACCTGCTAAAGGATTTACTAGGTGGAGGTAAATGCAACTGAGATGAAGATCATGGAAGATGCCACTAGAAGGAATCGCTATCCCCAGAGGGACTGTGCTGCCCTTCTTCCTCATTCTCTTGGCTGTGAAATCACCTGGGAAGATCACTCACTCTGCTCTCTTTGGGACTGTCAGGAGCCTTCTGACTGCACTATTCAAATATTTAGGAATGCCTGTGTGGTATAAAACCTGTGATACTCACTGAAAACACTCTTGTGGTCCAAGGTCCAAGATACATCCATTACTCCAGACTCTGCCCATTTTACGCCATGGCATCTTCTAACAGGAGTTGTCCCGATGCCATCAGCAGAGTATTGTCTCCACAGAAAGGTGCACACATAGAGTCGCAGAATGGTTTAGGTTGGAAGGAACCTTAAAGATCACCTAGATCCAAGTCCTCATTTTAAGGGCAATGATTTACCTGTTTAAAGAGCATTTAACTACCAACATGTTTATTTTTTTACAGGGGTGCAGGGGATGCTTTTGGTCAAGGAAAGGTTTCTGGGTAGCACAGTTCCAGACTTAAGCTTCATATGGGTAAGCAAAAAGAAAATTTGTAAAACTAAAGGTTAGACCCCTTCTTTTTGTCAGTATTGAAAAAGGTATTTTTAATTTAGCTAAGAACAAAAAGAGGGGTTGTCCTGGTTTCCATTAGGGACGGGGTTAATTCTCCCCTGGCTCTGTGAGGGCACAGCTATTTATTCCATCCCATGTGACCCAGGCCCAGGGGCAGGAGGGAGCAGCAGGGAGCTGGCTGGGTATGGAAGGGACAACAACAGGAAAGTGTGTTGGGGTGGTGGTGGTGGTGTCGGGATATAAATATCGGAGCGGCTGGGCCGGTGGCGTGCGGGAGGCTGGCGGCGGTTGTGACGGTGCAGACTGCGGTCGGTACCGTGTTCGTGTTTGTATTCCCCCCCATCTGTGTTATTGTTTCCCTGTCATACTTGTTGTTCTGTTAAACAGTTTTCTTTTGTCCCAACCCACGAGTCTGCCTGTTGTTTTCCCTTCCAATCCTCTCCTACTGCCATGGAAAAATCAGAGCGAGCGGGCTGCCACATGGCTCTCTGTTGCCGCCAAGGCCAAACCACGACAGGGGTACAGCAGAAGGGTTTTTATGTTGAAGGCCAAGTCACCATTTTTGATTGTCAAAAAATGTATCTCTTGTGTTTTAACTTTAGAGTACGCCACATGGCATAGCACAATGAAAAATCTTACAGCAGTATTGGCAGTTTTGTTATAGCTAGAATGAGTTTTCCTCTCTCAGTAACCTGATTTGAAAATATTTACCTCAACAACAAAAATTAGCAACAGTATTTCTTTTTTAAATATGTTCTATCCTATTATTCCCTAAACAACACTTTCAGCAGAGTTTGCAATCAAACATAGCTCAGTGTACAAGTCCCTGCTGGTAAATTACATTGCTAGGTGCTAAGTAAAATGCCGTTTTTATAAAGCAGTCAACAACAACAACAAAATCAGCTTGCTAGTAAGTTCTCGGTTCTCTCTTACTATTCTGTAAATAAAATGGCTCTTGGAAATTTCTGGGGAAGGTCAATGTTTGTTTTTCCTGTTTGTGTTCTGAAATGTCATGTTTTACAGACCAATTAGTTCACACTGAGCCCTTGTATCATTTATACTTCGTTTTGTTGCTTGCAATGCTAATATGCTAACTGCTGTAATGAACTTTTGCAAGTAATATAACAAACCGAGTTGACAATTACAGCAAAACACATACCTTTCCCAGACTGTCAAAATGCTGTCTCTGGGCTTCCGATGGGAGAGTTATTGCTTGTCTCAGCAGCAGCCCTGAGCTTGTGACCCCCCCTTATCCATGTGTGGGACAGAACAGGACCAGGATGCCCAGTCCTCCCAGGCAGAACATCTCACCTCCAGACAGCAGTGAGAAAGGGGGTACTTCACTTGCTCTCACTGCTCTGCCATGGTAACAGAAACACATGGCGTGAGGGGCAGTCCAATCTCGTGAAGGCAGAGCTAAGATAAAGGAAGCACCTGGCTTCTTCCACCACTGGTTGCTAAGTTAGGCAGCACAACTGTGTTTTTTGTGTAGTGTCTACTGAAAATGGGAAAACCTTGGCTTTGGCCACATGCCTTAATGTGAGGGAGAAGACTGAAAGGGCCAATCAGTCCAAAACATCCAAGTTTTACAGTTAAAACCCCCAACTTGTAAGAGTCCTACAAAATCCATGCATTCATGTGATGCATTTTCCCTTCCCTACTTTCATCCTCTGGGAAAGCAAGATGCTCTTTCTTCCCTCTCTTCACCAGGAAAGCACATGTTCTCATCTTTTCTACAACCATCCCACAGAGTAGATGATATGTTTTCATTCACATAGTGTGCACCTTCATCAATGTGAGACAGGCAATAGTGAAGGAAACCAAAGAAATCTAAGTGCAGCTTAACTTTAAGAGTGACCAAGATATTTAAAGACAATTTCGTCCTAAGATCTTGGTACTATACAAGTGCAAATGAATACAGGGGGTAATGTAAATGCAGACATCTACTGCTGAACAGAATATAAAACTCCAAAACCTAAACAGACCCAGGATATCTTTGACCGTGACCTACCATTGCTCTATCATTAAAGCAAGAAGGATTGACTTGGTTACAACACTTCTGGCATATAAATAAGTGTTCCGTTTTCCAATATTCCCGAGAATGTGTGGTTCTTTTGATTTTATAGGTTTCAAAAGTTTGCAATTCATGTCACTAATTTAGCTGTTGAAGTCCAACCATAGATTTAAAATTGGAAAACATTGACCTTGACCTCTTTGTTCCAGTTTCACCAACTGAAAAGCAGAGATAACAATATTTACCTATCTCGGTGTCTTCTGATTATTAATTGCTGCTTGTGAAGCAGCTTGACTATGGAAATTTCATCCCTCGATGCTGCCCTCCTACAGAGGAAATTAAAGACTTTCTTGTTGCTGGATATGCAAAAAGCAATAGAACAGAAATCACACGAGACTCAGAGTCTTTCCAAAGAAAATGTAACCACACAGAAGCATCCATTTCCTTTACTGAATCGGTAACAGACTTTATTTGGAGTTGTAAAGAAAATACAGGTAATGAGAACAGTAAAGGGAGGTGATATAGCACCCTCCATTTGGTATTATATGTTCACTAGCTCTGCACAGAGGGTCAGACAGCCCCTCTGTACCTGCCCTGGGTGGCATAATATGCTTTGATCAGGGACAGCTCTTCATTTTAATACACTATATCCATACAGCAGAGCATGGATAATAACAGAACTAAACCAAATAGAACTGGGAGTAATTTACCACAAAAGTGTACACAGTGTTATCTACTGACTTACCCTTCTAACCCCTTCTGGAGAAAATTAATAGAAATCTATTTTCTTAAGTGGAAGAATGTTGATAGAAAGATGCAACAGGGTGAGTAAGATATTTAAAAATTCTTAAGTAACGGTCACATGGGAGGTATGGTTTCTAAAGAGGTATGTTTTTCAGATAATCTGCTTTCGCTTGAGTATCTCCCGGGATAAGTCCCACGATATTTGTGATTTGTGAAAACTGTGTTACAAAAACACTGAGGAACAAGGGAACCATTGGGTGAGGTGAGCATCTATTTATTTTATCCTGGCAGTGTGGCAATTTACATGATTTCAGGAAAACATTAAATAAATAACCTCCTTGAAGAACATTGCATTTCTGCAAAGATGAAAATTACTATGATCCTGTTAGAGACAAGGAAATCTAACAGATAATGTGCATAATATGAAAATAATAATAGCCCCACAGTTATTCTATGAGTTTCTAAAATGTTTTCATATCTTTATCAGGACACTAATTCTCTAAATCACTTGAATACATCCACAAAGTAATTCCAGAATATTTAAGCATATTTGTCTTTCAATACAAGCCTCTAGTTAATTGTATGATTGCATACCCTGGTGAAATGCCAGTTAACTCCAGAAAGACCAATTATCTCAGGAAGAGGTGGGAGTGGAAAAACAAGAAATCCTCTGGGCATGATTCATTGCACATACAAGGAACCATATTTCCAAATATAAGTTGTTATTATTTTGATATTGTACAAAGAAGCAAATGCAAACTCTGAAATCTCATGCTGAAGCAAGAAAGTGGTCTTTGTTGCTGGAGACCACTTTGTTTCTCAGTGTCCCGCTTTAAATTTAAGACTGCAGACAGAACAGTTGGAGAAAAATCCAGTATACTGAACATAACAATGGTGTTTGTCATAAAGTGGCATTTATAATGTTTGCTGGCCAGCTTTCATTATGTTCTGAAAAGAGAAATTGTTCCAAGATGATCACTTGCAGCCCTTGATGGAGCTACACCATATGTATTCAGACGGATTTCTCTAACGGTCTCAGTGAGGAGCCATACCCTATTTCCCATCTGTCTGGCTATACAGATTTGGACAAGCCATTTAAACCATGATTCATTTAAAGCATTAGAGCAGTGCCAAAATAAGACATCTGTATGTTTAACATTATATTATCCAATGCTCTGCTGCATTTGAATAGTTTCTAATTCAACTTCAGCACTTATAAAATGAGCATGATATTCACCTTTACAACATGAGCTGAAATGCTTTGCTGAAACATGTCACTCAATGCAAGTTATTTTCTAAAGTACTCCACATTCTCACAGGAGGGTGGATAATAAAATGTGATGGTATATATGAATAAATTATGGCAGCAGAACTTCTAGACTTTCCCTTCTATTTCTTTGTGAAATTATTTCTGTTTCTGCTTTTATATCAACATTTTTCCAGCACTGGATTGCATTAGATAGCAGTATCCAACCCCTAGTTTGAATTAGACAAACTAAAATAAAAAGAGGATTAAAAAATAATATTTCAGAAATAGAAACTGGGTCGTATATTAAATCTTTCTCTGGGGTTTACGAGAAAAATTAGAATTAGGATGAATCCAGCACTGATTTCTTTACAGTTTACTGATGCAGGGCAACAGTAGGGATAGATGGACATGTATCTGTGGTACTCCCGTGCTTGAAGTCAAACACCGTCTGAAGCTCTACTGTAATGTCCTTCAGTCCCAAACATCCCAGGAGCAAAGAAATGTACTGTTGTTCAGGAGCAAAACCAGAAAGATGGAAAGGCTCAAAGCCCCCACGGTCATGCAGGAAATCTGTAGAAGATCTTCAGAAGTGCAAGAGTAGATGTGCTACACACTTGCTCCATATGGAACAACGTCAGCAGGCTTATTCATACCAGTATCAATCCAACCTATTTTTGGTTGCAGAATTTGACAATAAGGGAAGAGGAATAGCTTTAGCAAAATGTGAAGCAAATGCATGGTTTATTCTCTGTATCTAGAAAGAAATTATTTTAGGGAGGAAAAAAAGATTTTGGTGTAAAGATAACATTACTTGTTTATTTTAGATACCAAATCAAGTGATACATTTTCGCATATGAATGTGAGGAGTTCTTAGCTATATTAGAGTTCAAAAATGTAATAAGAGTTCATAAATAAATTCACATGCACACTAATGCAGTTTAAAAACCTTGATGATCTGTAAATTATAATCTAATAGTGGAATACACATGGGATTTTTTCCCTAATAGGTTTTTTACATGTATTATTGTCTAACATTGTGTTCTTCTGGTAAAAGGTTTCAAAATCCAGGAAAAGAAAATGAAACATAATTTGAGAAACATCCATTTTGCTGTCCTGTTCTCAGTCTTTGTTAGCCTTTGTCCAAGGCTAAAAGACAGCCACTGACATTTAAAACAATGAATGTTTCCGCATTATTATACGCATGTGTAGCATTTTAAGAAATAATATCCAAGGCAAAAAGAAAAAAGAAGTATTTTGAAGTGGAGATTTCTGTAATCCACTCTTCAGAGATGGCAGAGCCCCACACAAAGATGTTATGCAAACTCCTATTTTCCCTCAGTATTTTAATGAAACAACATCAAAACAGTAACAATAAATTTTCATCAGTTTCCTGAGGAATTCCCTAAGATGGAAGCAAAGAGAAATATGAAATATGAAAACAGAAGTTTCATGCTGGAGCATTACTGAGAAGCCTCAAGGATCTTCACCATCAACATGGTCTACAGTAGCATACATTTGAGGAAAGCGGCTCTGTGGGAATGCCATCTGGCTCTGTCCCCTTTGGCTCTGTCCCATTGGCTCCTTCACTATCAGCTTTCAAAAATACCAAAACTACCTATAAAAGCACAACATTAGCATATTTGACATTACCAGCACCACAACTTTTTACAGTCCATAAAGAGTTAATTAAGTGGTTTCAAAACCTCTTCCAGTGAAGATGAGCCCCACCAACCAGTGCAGAGGAGGTAGATGCACATCTTCCAGGTGTTCCTCTCTTTCAGGGAACTGCTCTCCCTGCTCAGGACTGCCACAATTCACCTTGAGAAACCAACTGGCTACTAATTGCTGCTGTCCCCAGGGTGCTCAGCACTGGCAGAGCTTGCAAGGTTTGACTGAAAGCTGAGCTGAGATCAGCTACACCCAATACTGTTCCTTGAGGAAATAATCTTTTTCTAGAACAGGCCATGCTTTTGATTTCAAGTAGAAACAAAATACAGATTCATGTTGAAGGCAGAACACCAATTATTTTCATTCATAGCTAGCAAACTGAAGTACAAGAACTAGTATCAAATTTTGACATGTATGGCCGTTTGGCATATTAACTGAACAGCATCACCAGTGGGCTGGGGTACTTTAAACAACACTTAATCAAATGAGCGTCAGCTGGAAAATACCAACAACTGAGAAAATGCTAACATTTAGCCAGATGATTGCTAATATTTCTTATTCTCTGGCTCCACTCTCATCATTCAGTGCAAGCCTTTGGTTTCTAGGAAACATATTGCAACTTCCACCCATAGCTCCTTAACAGCTGTTGCTTCTCAGGCAGCAGAATTTCATGTCAAATCTTGGCCAAAGCTTAGGAAAACTGAAGCTCCAACCCTGCTCCTTCCAAAGAACTTTGTAAGTGGGATAGTCCTAGCAAGTTCTGCTGAATCTGTTTGTAAATGGTCTCTCAGCCTAGCCCTCAAGTTGGGTAAATGAGAAAACGAATGCTTCCTCTCTTCGACTCTTTCTAATTGATGGGAAACCTTTCCTCAGTGTTCTTTTCAACTGAATTCTTAACCTTTGCCTCAAATGTCTTCTTCACGTGTACCTCACCAGCAGTAACACTCAAGTACTGTACGTCACCTGATGTGTTTTGGCTAGCTTAATTACATTTTTATGCCTCACAGCAGCTAGCCTGTTTACAATCCTGCTACAGCCCTAGCAAAGCATGCAAATAAAAAGTACGTTATTTGGCATAATAAAATTAGGGTAGGATTTATTAGTCTGTAAGCCCTGCCAAGAACTCAACAACTCCAGGAAAAACTTTGCTTACATCCATGCATAAATATTGTATTGAGACCAACTTTAAGCAGCCAGTTTTTGAAACTGTCACCAGCATGTTTTGAGGACCAACACAAGGCTTGGAGGCAGTAATGCTGAAAGCACTAATTGCTGTCAGTCTATTTCAAAAAATCAAAAAGATGTTGTCAGTAGAAAAGCAGTACCCCATCTCTCTCAGTGCTCTGCTTCCTCTACAGACACCCCTACAACACCTCTTGTGACCTGTGGCGTGGACCGTGTTAGTGTTGGGGTGATGCCGGCTTGGGTCAGGTCACCAAACCAGTTCCCCATGTTGGTATTTTGGAGGCTTCAGCTCTTCTTGTGCCTGTGAAGGTGGGCAGACTGTTGGAGGGAGGTTTCCTTGTGCTCTGAATACTTCCTTTGGTGGCTCAGGTAGCAGTGCCATGAAAGAAAGGTCCAGTGCCCACAGAAGCATCTTCTATGCGTCTCAGAAAAAAACCACCATTTTAGAAGCTGTTCAACAGAGAAAGTAAGTAAGGAAGCCAGATGGTTCTGGGTGAGGAGCCAAATGGCTGCAGGAAAACCTACCTGATGTGCAACCAAGAATTTAGAAAACCCTTGAACTGTTGAACTACTTAAGTTGCCGATTTGTGGGAATACACCAGGAAGGTGCATGAATAACATGAATGCCTTACCAACAAATGCTAGCTAAGCCTCAGGTTCTCATCCAGTAGATTTTCACAGGCAGATAAACTAAGGAAGAGAGAAATACCCTTAGAATTTTAAGAGTGCAGAGATGTTAGATGGGTAAAAATAAAACATAAACAGGCTTCTTGATCAGAAATTTCAGATATTTAAACAACATAAGCAACCAAAACAAAAAATCTTTTTATTTTATATTATTAAGGAAACCAATGCTTTTGTTGTGACTATATTTCGTTTTTAAGAGTACTGGCAATAGCTTTCAGTGTGCTATGAATTTTTTCCTTAGGTTAAATTATTGAATATGAGGAGGACACACAACACTCACTGAATCTTCATACTAATTTACTGTTGTGCATGAATCTCATTAAATCTCAATCTCAGAATTGTTTCTAAATGGAATGGTTTATGAACCTTAATGAGGTAAACTGGGGGTACCCGATGCTTTAGTCATTCCAGAAATGGATTTCTGCAAGGGAAGCCTTATCTGCATAGGGACAGGTGGGATCTGCTCTGGATAGTTTAATTTCCTGCCTTGTTAATTTCCCAGCAATAAATTTTGATGAGGTACTGATGATGTTAATGACTAATAATACTGGGCTATTTACTTTAAGGTGATAATGGTTATTTCTTTGCTTTTATTACAAAGTTTAGAAATACCAGCATTTAACTTCAATTATGTTAACTAGCATCTTTTCTAGATTAAAGGTTTGGGGCTGTCCTCTTACAAAATGCCATGAAAATGGCTTTTTTTGATAATTTGAAAGCACTTGCAGACTTACTCTCTGGTCTTTCTACATGCTGGTTTAATTTGATTGCACAGCAAAGCACAAATGACAAGAAAACCTGTTTGCCATGTAGAAGCTGTGTCGCTGAAATTGCTGAGAAACGAGGCATAACCTGTTTTAAATCTATAACTGTGCCCAAGCAGACTAGCCTTGGTGGGAGCCTCTCTGATGACAAGATAAATGGCTGCAGCAGCATCTTAAGGAACCATGTAATAGGTCATGTCCAATTAGCTGCACCTTTCAGTGGTATCTTACTGTCAAGCTACACAGAGATTGAAAAATTTGAACTACATTCTCAACAGCGGTTGCAAAAGTGGAAAATTCAGTGGGAACCACAGCGTCTGCTCTGTCCTAGGCTGGCACCTTGCTTTGAAAGCTCAAGCAATTTAGCACTGTTCTCGGAGAGAAAGGATGAAAGTGTCAGGCTCAGGTGAGAGAAAACAGTTTTCACCTCTGAGGTCCCCACAGAACCGCTATAGCTGTGGGAGCAAAAGGATTTATTTCTCCTCCATTAATAAGCTGAACACAGGGGAAGAAGGATGAATTTTCAGAATAATTTTTTTTCCCCTGTACTAACTGTTGTTTCCCTCTAGTTAGAATTAGGGTTTTTCAGGGTGGATTTGTTGAGGATTTTTTGCTCTTCAAAGTTACTGGTGCCTGCATCTTTGCTAAAATATTTCATACTTTTTTTTTTTTTTTAATTGAGTAAATAAAGTCAATCTTTATTCTTGTGAAACATTTATAACACGGAAATAAAGCAAGTATATTTGATTATTAAATTCTTACAGACAAGTCAAATCTTCACCTCCAAGCTTTTGTTCCTCTGTAGTTAGAATTAGGTTTTCATTTTTCTGCTACTCAAAGTTACTAGTCTTTCTGAGCTTTTACGATCAGTTCAGGCAAAGAACAACACAAATGCTTGCCTCCAGCTGCAAGGTCTCAAGGAAAAATGAAGTCCTTCCAAAATACAAGTGCTGCTCTAAGAACATTCTGTTGAGCAGATCATTGGCCACACTAACTGAGTAGGAAATGAAGAGTTAACTGTATGGAACCCTTAAACTTGGTGAATGCAAATACTTGACAAACTGATAGTCAATAAGAGTAAAATGTTAATACTATGGAGCAGTCATGCTGCAGGCAAAGCCGACTCAGAAGCATTTGATTTGGGAACAGACACATATAGCAGTATCAGAGCTTGTCTTCTTTACAGGAGGAAACAGAGGGAGATAGGCAGCACCAGCATGGGCGTGGCTGGCAATATACGTCAGCTGTGATCTCAGAGGTGTCTGGAGGTGAAAGAATAGTTTAATCTCATTTCTTCCCAGTTTAGCTTCTTTGCAGAAGCAGCCAATCAGGGAGCTATTTATTACTAATTCTGATTACAGATATCCTTCTGCTAGGCGCTGAGCTAACCTTGCCAGTTAGAGACAAGCGAGAAGCCACTGGGCTTTGTATCACAGGTGACGTCTGGGTCACACAATGTTTTCTTGAAAGACTGTAGACACCTACTAATCGGTCTCCTTTACTCACAGTTAAGTTTTATTTTTCATTCATACCTTCTTTTAATGTAAGAAGTGTATCGTACTCTGCTTCAGCTCATGCAGGAATACCAGCCGATCGCTCTCCTGTCAGACAGACTGGCTGTTCACCTGCTGAAGCATACCATATATATAAAATTTGCTTCAAAGTGCTGTTGGCCAAAGTGCTTTCCCCCACCAGCTCCCTGCCAGTGAACAGTGCTAATCCATGGAATTCAGAAGGGAAAAGGCTTCAGAAGAGTTGTGATGAAGGGGGAGCTCAGTTTATACATGCATCATTCTTCTCAACATAATCTCTAAACGCCTGTGCCTGACATCTCCAGGGCTGGTAAACTGTCAGGGCTGCGTTATGTCATTTAATAAATCACTTGCTTTAAAGTGAGCACTCCCTCAAAGCATTCAAATCCCGTGTAATCATTTTTCTTAGTTTCGATAGTTGTTTCAAAAGATGAATTCTATACAGGCTAGTTGTGCGTCTGAAAAGTTTCCTGGGCATCACCCTAACCGCAGCTTTTGGCACCCCCGCGATGCGTGCTGCAGGGCTTCGCCTGCCCCAGGGCCAGCCCCGCTGCCCCTGCCCCTGCCCCTGCCCCCGCAGGTGGGCTGCCGAGGGGCGATTTCCCCGCACAGGAGGGCAACCGCAGCAACGCAGGGC
>VXBW01001000.1:58491-80454 GCA_013400375.1 Thinocorus orbignyianus
GCTGCCGCCGAGGGGCCGGCCGAGGAGGAGGAGGAGGAGGAAGAGGAAGAGGACTGCGAGGAGTACGAGGACTTCTCCGAGCTGCCCGACACCTGCAGCATCGCCTCGGACGACTCCTTCTACCCGCCGCGGGGGCTGGAGGATGAGGATGAGGACCGCTGGTCCCTGGAGCAGGAGGGGCGCGACAGCCCCGAGGCGCTCAGCCTTTTCCGTGCCTGCTGCACCAACAACACCATCGTGCTCAAGGCGCTCATCCGCCAGGGCCCCGAGGAGGAGGAGGTGCGGGAGACCGACCGCAACCGCCGGGTGAGCATCCCGCACCGCGCCGCCCCCTGTCCGCCCCGGCAACCGCGGGCATCCCCGCGGAGGGGAGAGCAATCCCCGCGGAGGCGGCAGCATCCCCGCGGAGGGGGTAAGGGGCAGCACTTTCGCTGCCGCACCATCCCGAGTGGGTCCCACGGAGCAGAGCCGCGGGGAGCGGTGTCGGGCGTTCGTGGGCTGGGTGACACTGCCTGCATTTGAAGGGGCGCTGGGCTGCAGTTCCGTGGGGGCCAGGACCCCAGGCAGCAGGGACGGGAGAAGGGCACGAAGCTTCGCCCCGCTAGAAGTGCCTTTCTGCCCAGGAAGGTCAGGAGGCCCGCTTCCCCGTGGTCAGTTCGGAGTTCGGGCTCACTTTCCCAGAGTTTCCTGGACAGAGAGTGGCTGTGCCAGCAAGGCTGTGCTCGGCAGCGCTGAGCCTTCACATCCCCTGCAGTACTTCGTGCTTTTCACCTTGAGGATTTGAACAACCGAACAAAGTTTGTGTTTTCCATTTTTTTCTTTTTCTTTAGTTCCCCTCAAAATGCAAGCTTCATCCCAGTTCATAGAACGGGGCTGGGGGTTTTTCTGTGCTAAAATCAATCTTCACAGAATTCTCCTGCTATTTGTTTTATTGCTGGTGAGCTATTTTTGGGGTTTGTGTCAGTACAAGATTTGGGTTTCGCTTTTTACCTGTTTGTTAATTGCCGGGAAAGAAGTGTACTTCACTAGATCAGAAAGTGAAAATTTGGGAAAGATTTCCCAGGTCACGTATAACAGGGGCATTTGAGCAACAATACTGAAGACTAGCAACAGCAACTCCACTCACTAGTATTAGTACAATTTATATTAAAACTAAAAAATTTTCACTTGTAGTTTGCATAAATAGTGTCCAAAATTTTTTCTATGACTAGTCTGTGACAGGAACATTTGAAAGAAAGCCTGTGTTTAATTCGGCAAGTGACCTGCATATTCTGGCAATGTATGTGGTCTTTACACGTATTGCATTTAATGCAATAATTTGGGTTTGGTGCTCTTTGGATAGGGGTTTTACTTGTGTCTTTTGTGTACGTGCTTGCAGTATTTTTCCTAAAAATATCTTTACTTCCACTTCCAAAGTATTATTTTTAATACAGATTTTTAGTGATCTAAAAATTTTGTTGTATATTTACGCAAGAAATACAAATACAAGAAGTTGTATTAACACATCTGGGGGGTCAACAAAATATGGCATGGGGGTGGGGAACTTTTCTGCCCAGGCCAACATACAGTGTAGTTATACTCTTAGTTGATAAGATGTGAGATCCAAACGTACATTACAGGAGATTCTGAAGATCCTACAGGCACATCTATCCCGTATGTGAAGTGTGGAGCTGAGCTGGAACCCAAACCCAGCCCTGACATTGTGTGGACATTTGCCTCTGCTGGGGCCCACGGATTCAGTCTCAAGTATGTGACAGCGGGGGAGGTGTGGCCCCGCCCTACGTGTAGCATAAAAGATCAAGTGCCCCACAGATGTCCTTTCTAAAAGGATGGTCTTCCATCCAGCAGAGGGTATGCAGCTGGCTGGGAAGCTGCAGGTATTCTCCACCTCAGGGCTGGGGTCCTGCAGAGCTGAGTCAAGGAGTATGAAAAAGTTCATCATAGGCATCAGCCTTCATCCTCCAGTAGCTCCTTCAGCAGAGATGATCAGATCAGGGTTGCGAAAACAGTTAATTTACCTGGTTGGACAGCCCTCCCTTCACCATCCCACTTCCCAGAAAGCCAGTTAATCTTTATCTCTCCAACTTTCCAGAAAAGAGATTACATTGTAGCTTGAATCAAAAGTGAAAGTTTCTCTTACTTGCTCATACTGTTAAAAAAAACCAAGAAGTTTTCCTCTGCATAAGCAAATATTTCATTTAACCTAAAGTTAAATTTTGACATCAAATTCTGTTTTCTGCATTTTTTATGAAAACAAAGTAAAAGAACTTCTGGAAGCCTCATGAGTGATGCGGGAGACATGAGTTCGGTTTCTCTCTCTGCCTGCCTCACAGAAGTGCCCTAATCACAGCTGGACGGAGCAGGACAGTCCCTCTTTTCCAGACAGATGCAAATAGGATGGGAAGCTGAAACTTCAGGTGTGATCGCAGTCCCGACATCCTCACTGGGCACATCAGGGCAAAGTCACATTATTTTGCAAAAGAAATCACTTTTTTCGGAGAGCTTTATCTTACAAAAGGGAAGATTCGCTCAGTTCTTTTATCACCCTTTTAGTGGCATTTCTGTAGCTCTTGAATTTGCATATCGTATAAAGTCATTGGACTTTATCCATAAACAAAACTTAATTTTACTGCCAAAAAGTAACTGAGTGAATGACATGCACCACTTGCGCTGATGAAATTTTTCACTTGCTGAAACTTGTACTGTTGACTTTCAGCATCTCTTTCACTGAGATAATGTTTCTTTACAATGCTATCTTGCATGCATTTGTTGGAAAGCTTCTTTTATTTTTTATTTTTTTTTTTACACTATGAACAAATAAGTTGAACTTTTGTTTCTTCTAAGTTTTTATTTCTTCTCTGTGAAGCAGGAGAGGGGGAAGAATAACGTGCTTTTTGAGAAGGGGAATGGTGATGGGAGGGCTGTCCAACTGAGTGTATGAACTATTTTTACAATCCTGATCTGATAACCTGTGTTAACTATGTACAATACAGTTTCATTTTCATAATTTAATTTTTCTTTTCAAAATAGACAAAGGAAGTAACAGGGCAAAACAATATTTTGATATTTTATTTAGACGAAACAATATTTTGATTCTGAGAGTAATTAAACTCAATTCTCAAAACAGAACATGAAGAGCAAAGTGGTTAAATTCTTTAAATGAATTTGGGTGCAAATAACTGGAGTTTTGACATTAATTTGGTTTTAATTTTTTACCTCATCCCTAAAGCATGAGTTATAAATTTAAGATTCAGAAGAAATTCTTTCCAAAAATGCTAAGATCCAAAGGTAACCTTACTTGTTTTCCTCCATCCTTTTCGTCAAATACATCAATTTTATCTTTTGAGTTAATTTTCCAAGGCTGAAAAGTGGCTTTTCTTGGGGTTTCTGCAGAAGAGTCTTTTTCCCGTGCTCTGTTTGTGAGCTGCAGAACCTCCTGCCAGGCACAGGTTTTCATTAAATTCACCTTCCTGCAGTAAAGCAGACTCCACAACATCTGATTTACCAGCCACTGCAAGTAGCCTGGAGACTGGTACCTTCCCTGTCTCATTTCCATTGCTGTCGGGACAGCACCAGTGTATGTGATTGTCTGCAGGGGATCCCCAAAGGGCTGCTCCCGCCTCTCCTGTTGCCCTGCTCACTGTATACGGAGTCCTGAAACTCTGACTTGGTACCGCTTGTTTTCTCTGCTTGCCAAACCTGGCACTGAGCTATTTGAAAAAGAGTTATTACGGCAAATCATGTAGTAATTGTAGATTATGCAGAGAGGGGTCTCATTCATGAATGTTGATGTATTTACCTGCCTTGTGCTAGCAGTACAGAGGGATTTGCAAATACATGTGAGCAAATAAAACAGGGGCTCTGTTGAAATCTCTTGACCTGACAGAGACCAGAATATCATCTGGATAATGATGCTGCTTTTCATCAAGTGGGGAGTGATTTTGCCTCCATATTTCCAGAATTTCAGATACTTGCATCTCATAAGTTTAACATAAGTTAATATTAAATTGTGCCTGGTGAGCAGGATTATATATACTCAGAGAGACAGAGTTTCACAATCTGATGTTACCTAGCTGCAGAATGCAAGCAAATTTAGAAATTTGCCATGACAATAGAGAAGGCAATAAGATATGGGGGAGGGAGAAAAGAAGGCAAAGAGCATTCCCTTGCCAGACTGAAAATAATCACTGCAGCTCGTCCTCAGAAAGGTTTTGTGTTAGTCATCCATATGGTATAGTTTTTATTAGTAGGTATTCTGTAACTTCATATTTTAGTGTTGATATATGTGTGAGAATATTCTGTTGTCTTTTTTGGCTTTTTATTTTTATGTCGTTGTTCAATGAGACTTTCATACAGTTCCATAGATAACTAGCAACCAATTTGCAGTTAAACAGTTTATTGTTGCATAATCACTATAATAATTGTCATTATACAGCAGGGATCGTGTGTTTGTGATCTTTGTTTTGCCTCCTTAAAAGGTGTGGAGACAGAATAATATATGTGCCTCAGTTTGTAAGGTCTTTCTTCTCCTTTCAGAAAATATTCCTGAATCAATAGATGAGGACAGTTAACTTTTCCCGTTAATACTTTGTACAGCATACTGTTAGTTAGTGCTGCTCTGGAGTAAGTTTTCCTTTGAGGCACAATGGTTCTGCAGCTCTGTCACCAAGAGGTCCTGGGTTTGTTTGTTTGTTCCTCTCTCCTTTTTCTGCTGCAGGAAGAAAACAGGGGTTCTTCCTCTTGATCTAGATTTCTTTTGATTTCCCCTCCCATGATGCTTAGTCCTGGGGAGGAACAACAATGCATCAAAAGCCTGGAAGTTGCTGTTACTGAAGAAATAAAAATAAGGTAGCGATGTCCTGGCTAGAAATCTACCTGAAAAGCTTGTGAGAACGTAGTGTTGGGCCAAGCATGGAAGAAAGCCCAGAGAAGTAGGAGCAGGAGAGAAGTTCCCAGGGAGAGGGGTTCATACCACGGTAGAGTGCATGAATTAGGAAAATGGTTTTTCTGCTTTCCTTCTCTCCTCAGCAGAGAGCAGTGGGTTTCTCCAGAGGGTGATTCAGGAGCCTGTGTTATGCTTGTGCTCTAACTGTTGTCCCCATCCCCTCTACCAAAAACCCTCCCTCTGCTGACGTTTGAGAGTTTGCAGAGACTGCGCACATGTGACTTACCATTTGGGCACAATAAATACTTCCCAAAGTGGACACACGCCCACACTGGAGAACTTCAACCAGTGACTCCCTGAAGCGAATGGAGATGTTTCTCTGAATGCAGTCCAGGTTTGTTTCTGTGTTGCTGTCTGTAAAAGGTTTTTTTGGAATGGCACCACTTAGTCAGTCTCCTTATTGGACCCGTGATGGCGTTTGAGGCATCAGACATGTCATTCTGGTCTCCCTGCCCTTGGCTGCGGACTGCTCCTCAGCAAGGCAAAGCAGCCCACAGGCTTTGTACTGCCGCAGTGAGACTGTGTCAGGCAACTCAGGCAGTTTAGGGAGTGTTACCCTTCAGTTTTTCACAGAGAGATGCACAGTGAGTCCTCCATGGACCTGACACCTGAATTTGTCTTTGCCAAAGGGCTGTACTTCTAAAATAGTGACTGGCTGAGAAGGACGGGGAGCCGGTGGTTCAGCTCCCGCTTCCCAGGTGATGGAACATTGTGCTGGACAGTGCTTTTCTAGAAAGTCATGTATCTCAAATGTGCCAGAGTTTGAATAACACTCCATTAACCTGTTTTTATTATTTTTGTTATCTTCACAATGCTAACTTGTAAAAATAAAAAATGTGGAGTGTGGCATTTTGTGCTGGTGGAAAAGATCTCCCTGTCACATATTGCTTTTCAGTTGTCATGACACATAGCCTAAGTCATCCCATGTCACAAGAAAAATTTGAAGAATGTCATCTGCTACAGCACTGGGAACTTTTCTCCTATTTCCATAGGCAGTTTCGCTTCTTTCATACTCTTTCATACAAGGTATTCTCATGGGAGGGACTGTATTGCAACTTAACATCATTACACTAAACTATGAAAGGGAATTTCCTTTTAGGGTGGAAACAGCTTTAAAAAGACCCTAATGGCAAAAGTAATCTAATTTAAATCCCTCAAAAAAAAGCACAGAAATACCCCAACGAACTAAAAAAAAAAAAAAGTCCCTAGAAACACTTATGTGTTTAAAAAAGAAGTGAGTGAGCAAGGCAAGGAATAGTAGATAGCAAAATACAGAAGCTGCTCACAACGAATTGGGAACCCTTCAAATACTGTAATTGCAACCTAAGGGAATCCACCAAAAAGGAGCAGATATAGCACGGGAAACATGAAGTCAGTAGGCCAAGATGGAATTCAGTGAACTAACCAGAGGGATCAGATCAATTCAGATAGGCACCCAGAGGCATTGTCAGAAGAGCGTGGGCAGGTTAGCTGTCTGCCTGCCCTTGTCTGCATTCATCTGAAGCGTTAGGTGAGTAATGCCTTTGTAAAACTGGCACAAGAATATATCCTTTAAATAACTTTACTGAAGAAGCAGTGTGTGCCTGGAACAGGATTTCTCTGGAATAAAGAGAACAATCAACAAGGACCATGAGGGGGACTAGACATAAAGAACAGAAATGCAGGTCTGCAGTAGACCTCACGACCAGACCTGCTGCATCCTCCACTCAGGGGGCCAGAGAGGTATAATAATATACAGGTGGTAAGATATAATTTGTATTTAGTGTAAAAACCAGCATGAGCTAACAGATATAACTCTTACAGAAATTTCTAGATACAAATTATAAGACCTCATCAACATGAGGAAGTTGTATAAGTTTAATATGTCTTCAAGTGATGCAGCTTTTTGAGAAACCACATGAAGAGCAGTTTACTTGAGGAATTTTGACAAATTGCTTAATGAAAAGTGCTTGGAATGGGGGGTGGGGGGATGGGGGCCTGGTTTTAGCCCAACAGTAGCCCAGCATGAAAGATGGTAGCAATCTTTTGTTCTAGTTCAAGCAGTGTTTCATGTTAGTATCTTAGATCATGTGCAGGACTTGCAGAACTTCCCAGAGCTGCAGCAGTGATCCTGGTTGCCCAGTTGAGCACAGGTTGGCTCCAGATGTAATAAAATATTGTTGCATTTAAATCCAGTGATAGGCTAACAAGACTGGTTGTCTGCCACATCTGTTATCAATAGCTGTGATCGAACTATAGTGACATCTTTAATAGAACATGTCTGTAACACAGGTAAGTAACGTGGCCTCAGGATGCCCTACTGCATTTTTCCAGGAGAATCTTTGAGGTTTATTTCACAGTGCACAAAGTAACACTGGGAATTCCTTCATCCCATTAAGAAATTAAAATTTATGTTCTCATGGAGGAATTACTCAAGACGAAATATTGACACTAATTTGCTCCCTTAAAGGTTCCCAAGGTCCTTTCCCTGAAATTATATTGAGGCATAAAATGCCCTCCAAAATTCAAGATTTAGATAAAATTGGATTTCTTGTAGCTTGGAATTTAAAAATTTATTTGGAAGTAATGCATACATATTTTTAAAAGGCAACTTCCAAGAAAATTCCTTTTGATGCGGAAACTGCAAAAAAAAAAGTAGATATAAAGAACTCAAGAGGGAAAAAGAGCTTCAGAAAGGCCCATGAAGAGCAATTGTCTTTAGAAAAGTAATTTTTACACCTTGCAATAAAGGAGGTGGAAAAAGACAGTGCTCTTCTCCTTGCTTATGGTGGGACTCAAGACTCTCATGTAGGAGACTGGTTTTTAACCACTGCCCGATACAGGAAAAGAAAGCTCTAGAAGTATCCTACAACAGGAAGAAGAAACTTATTTTTTCTTTTTGCTGTCTGTTCCAGCAATCTTGTATCTTCTTACAGGAGGAAATGAGCAATTTTTAATAACATCTTCCTTGTTCTGCTTTGCCTCATTGCTCTAAAAGTAAGCATCGCAGCTCTGGCTTTTCACCTCCAAGAAATGGTATCTTGCACACAGCATTGCTGGTGTCAAAGGTGCCTTACAACTGGACCTCTCCAAGAAGATCTGAGAATTCTACTTATTGTCTCCTTACTTCCACTGATTGTGGAAGTAACCACTGGTTGATGTTGGTTGGTGGCTTCGGGGTGGCCTCAGAGAAGTAGGTCTATCCAGACATTTCAGCAGGTACTGTTCAAAATGTATTATGCTATTCAAGAAGAGATAGACTAAAAGATAAAAAATGCCAAAGCCCCATTATACATTTTGGCAAGGATGACTGTGTAACAGAGACCAACAAAAATCAGGTGATTTGTTATAACCCTGTCATGTGTTGGTAGTACTTCATCTTCACAGAACAGCATGACAGTGAGACTGAGTAGTAACTCTTGTATGATTTTACAGATGTTGGTTGTTTCATGCCAGATGAGCCTAATGTGCATCAGGTTTATTTTAAATTACTTTTCATTAAAACATTTTTTTCTTCCTCTAAAGAAAAGGGATACAGGATCACCATCTAAAAGGTAGATTTGAAAAGCATGAGCAGCCTTTTACTTGTAGGAAATCCCACTGGATGAACATGGGCTGTGTGTGCATTGCCAGAGGAAACTCTCTCTGGCAGGAGAGCATATCCACCGTACTCAGAGTTAGCCTCTCTGGAACGGGCTAATGACACCCACACAGGCAGCGCTTGGCCCTGGTTTTCTCTGAATCCTGAGTGGTTCTCCTAATTTGACTTACTTTGTTTAGGTTTTTCAGTTCAAAGTGCCCAAACTATCATCATTTACTGTGTTATGGTTTTGGAAGTTGTTAACTATGCTGATACTAAAATATCTAGTTGCATTTGCTGTATACTTATACCAAATAGGAGGAGATAGCTTTCAAGTGGGGTGCTCAATTTTTTCCCAGATTAGTGGGTTTGTCGTTATTTTCAGTACCTTTTCCAGTTATACCTTGTTTATACAAGTTATTCTGTTCTGGGTAGTTTTTTAGCTATTGACATAAAAAGTATATTGCCTGCTAGGAGTTTTTCTGCATATTCCTCCTGTATCATCTGTCATTGTACTGTGGAATTAGGTTTCACTTTTGTGAGTGAGGTACAGTGACGCAAAGGCCACTTACTAAAAACTGCTGATACATATTTTTTTAAATAGAAAATAAAATCTCTGGAGGATGTGAAAGCAATGAAGAACTCCCACAGGCTTTATTGGAAACAGGAGTTAATCTTTAATGTTTTCATAAATAAAGTTGCTCCCAGAAGGTTATCCTTTTAAATTATTTAAAGTGTTACGCCACATAGGTTTGAATTTACCCATTTCCATAGGTTCTTTCATTGAAAACAGACCCAGAAACCCTCCAGCCTGGGCTAAATACAGTCCTGTAGCATATCCAGTGTGTCACAATAAGAAATAATTAAGTACTGTAGGAAGAGGATGGTTGTCACAGAGTCTGTGGTTGCAAATCTGGCAGTGAATTAGCAATTCAAATTGTAGCCACTGTGGGAAAAACCCACAATGTGGAAATAGTTCCCATTTTTCAATTCTATTATTTTCTATTATGTCTGCTGAATTCCACAGGGAGCAATTTGAAAGCAAGCTGATGCAGAACGGGAATGACTCACGGTTGGGCTCTTGTGGCTTCACACGTTTTGGATGTGTAACATTTTGAGCCTGATCCTGTGCTACTCTCTCACATATGTGGGACTGCTTTTTTCCCCAGTCTTTTGTGTCTTTGCCTCTTCATATGTGAGGAGCAGTCTTTGGGACTACCTGTGTGTAGATAGATCAACTGCTGATGGCAAGAGATGCTGCCAGCAGCCATCACAGCTCAGAATCGGTCCCTCAGGGAAGTTTTGTCTGTTGGAGAGGCTGTTGGGCTTACGCTGTTAGTAGGGTTTTGCCATTTAGATGAAAAAAAATCACCCTGCATGCTGTACATCGTTAGTAGGGTTTGTTATTGCATTATTACGTTGTTATTAGTTTTCTAAAGTGGGAAACTGGCAGATAACTCAACATGTTAAATATGTTCATGAAAGCAGCCTTTCAGGGGATATCTGGCTTTATTTATTTATTTATTCATTTATTGTAAAAACAAGGTATCTTGCTATTTGTAGCTCATACGAAAAAACTCTTGGTCCACCTGTTTAGTGTTTGATTGGGAAACAAAGGAAGGGTAGCTATGTATTCATAAAAGCATCTTTAGGTGTGGATTAAAGGAAATGGAAGGTGGTGAAGCACTTCTGCATATCTGGAAGTATCATATGGGTTAGATTTGGTAAAGGTTTCAAGAGAAGGCAGAGTTAAAACTGAGCAGCGCAGCCAAAGGAAACATTTGGCTGGGAAACAGGTGTTTTTCCCTGCCGTGCTGCAGACACTTGGTCACCACTGTACGAGGTGAGTGCTGTCTGCATGGGAGACTGGGCAGCCTGAGCATCTCAGAAACTCCCTGCGTGGAACTGCTAGCCTGGAATAAAACCCACATCATCCCTGGTGGTCAACTCGGTCCATCGTTTGATGGTGGAGTAAAACCATTCGCCATTTCATGGGTGATGGGGAAAGAAAACCTTTAATTTCAAGGCCCCTTGAAATGAAGTGAATCTTCCTCATACCCCCAGAGACAGAAAATCAGTGCCATGTCCCAGACAGAGACCATCCTGCAGCTTGTAAGTGGTGGCTGTGTGGAAAGGTTTGGGTGGGTCTGGGGTTCCTCACTGACCCCCTGCCACCATCAGCCTGAGGGACGGAGTCCATACCAGGCTGCATCCTGCCACCATTTACATTGGGTGGGACTGAATCTTCCTTCCCACCCAATCATCATGGAAAAGAGGTCCTTGTTGATTGTGCTTTGTTTTGGTTTATTTCTCTGGGGCTGTATGGGCCACAGGCATTTCCCACCCCTGAGGATGCAACAGTGAGGCACTGCCGGTGTGCCCAACTCAGCTCCGTGGGGAGCTCTGCGTGAAGCAGGGACAGTTACTGCTGCTGAGATTTACCGTTTTCGGACTGTGCACAGATGGATTTAAGGATGCTCCTCAAGGGTCTGCTGCTGAAGGGGAATAGCAAATGCTCTACCTACTCAGTTGTGATGAAATGAAAAGAAGCCGAATGACAAAAAGCGGTAGACAAGATATTGTTGTTGGGCACTTTAAACATCATCAGTCAACTCTAAACATGCCAATCTTCGGTTTTGCCTCAGCCCCCTGCAAAACTGCTTGATTTGTCCATGAATGCGGCCTGTGAGTGATTGTTAAATGAACAAAGACTAATTTTATTAAAACTATTGTTATTAATTTACAGGGTGGAGATGTATTATTTTTTTGTTCAGTGTGATGTGTGTGATAAGGCTGCACAGCTGAAACTTTACATGAAGAATGTCATACATTGCTAATAACAAAACATCACATTTAAAATGAAATATTTAGTTACACCAACATGTACTGTGTTCCTTTTCACTGCAGAAGTGTGTCTTCATCTCAGCTTTTTGTTCTCATCAGTCCTGTTTACCGCTAAGAGTGGGAGAGTTTCCTTCTCTATCAGGCTTTTCATCATTATGAAATAGAAAAATTGCACAAGTATTAATGGAGTCCCCTTTGCAATATTTCTTCAAGACCAACATGTTTCTTTGCTCTCATCTCTTAGAAAATTCCAGTGCTTTGGAGTTGGGCACCACAAAAATGAAGAAAACTGTATTTATAGGTCCTGTCTTTACTATCTTGAGGGACAAGTGTCTCAAGCAACCAAGCCCATTTCAACCAAAGGTCCTCGTTTACCATTCAGGAATCTGCAGTCGTTGGTGTACCTTTGTTTATACCTTTGGTAGAAATATACCTCCATTTTTCTGAGTTTGCCAGCATTTTTGCTTAGATGGAGCTTTCTAATAGCAAGAGATCAGCCATGACAGCTTGTGTGGCCTCCTGCCATACTGAGCTGATGGGAAGTGTGTTACAGAAAAACAGAAAACCCTGGAAAGCAACATAGGCAGCGGATGGATATGCAGGCCCATTTGCTAATCCTTAATTTTTTAAAGACATTAATAATATGGCTACAGCTAAATCCTTAGTTATGTAAAAGTGTTAGTCTAGTAATTGTTATGATGTTTGGCCAAGTTTGAATGCCATAGATACAGTCTCCTTGTGAACAGTAATATCTGTCACAAACTGAGATGGAATGTCTCAGGTAGCCAATATTTTTCTGTATCTTTTTAGTTTACATAAAGGTATTTATGGAGAGATTAGAGAGCTTTTGTGATGAGTTTTGGGAAAAAGAACATGATTCTTTCCCTTTATAAGATGTATGCTTGCAGCCAGTTAAGCAAAAAAAAATTCCTCTCTTTTAGGATGTAGTTTCCAACTGTACATTGAAAATTCCCTGTAAATCAGATACATATATATTTTTTTCTCCAGGGGCCTGGAACATTATTCAAAGGTCCCTGGGTGTGTTCAGATACCACTCTCATTAGTTAGCTTCTATCAACAAAAATGCTATCCTTCAGTCAAGCAATGTCTTGAAGTACTAAAAGACTCTGCCAGACTGTTGTAATTCTTCAGCTGCTGTGGGGCACGGAGTCATTTCAAGCTCACTGCAAACAGCTCTGAAAAACCTCCATCAGATTTGTTTGATACAAACTGCTCTGTTTTTGTAGCATGTTTCTTTTCAACGAAAGCTGTTCTTTTGTTAAGAAAGCTATTTTAAATGTCTACTATTTCTTTCGTGGATACAGGTCCCTAAATTACAAAGTAGATTGCTTATATGAATTCCTGGAGTCCTGACTGAAGAGAGGCTGTTTTGCTGATTACCCAAATATTCTCCAATTTTATGAGGCAGAAGAACAGTTTCTGGATTATTTGCCTGAAACTGTTCTGTAAAGTGGATATATTGTATTAATGAGTTAGCAATTTTTTACAAAGGCAAGCCATCTCTAGTAACTCCGGACATTTGAATATAAATGGGAAATTATTCCACCCTCTCTTTTTTTAGATGTTTAATTCTATCATCTTTACTTCAGATTCAACAATACATTAATGTTGAATCCCTCTCTATGTTTCTTTATGATTTAATGAATGTGGTGCATTCATTGGAAGATGAGATTCTTAGGTCCAAACACAGAGGCAAAATAGGCTTTCCTGCCTCAATTGCATGGAGGCACTCAGCTGAGATAAACGGAATGGGCACAGGCTCCGTAGCAGAGGGAAGACTGCACCAAGGGCAGGGAGAGCCTCGCTCAGCTCTTGCCAGCAGGTAACGGCACATGTGGGTCACATCTGCTTATTGAACTCGAGCTGCAGTGCTGTGCTTGACCTGAGACAGGTACGGTGGTGGTGCTGCTGCCTCTCACTTGGGTAGTCTAAATACCGCTGTCACCTCTGCCAAACTGTCTGCTTGTATACAGAAACTGTTACAGCTGCAGCGGACAATAAATCTTTGTTTAGCTAATTGAGATAATAAAAAAGAAAATCTTAAAATGAGAATGCACACTTCTGAAAAAAAAAATAAGAAAGCTGCTTTAGAGCTATGTTCTTCAGGATTTTTAAAAAGTTGAATCTACAAAAAACCATCAGCTAGAAGAGGAAAAAAGGTCTCCTCTGAACAGATTAATTCAATGTCACAGTGTGTGTTTTCTCAATAAGTGTCATTATGAATGAGCACATTCCCCTAAATACAGCACTAAATTAACGTGAGGTTACTTGCTAGGACTTGCAAGCTAGTACCAGCAGCATTCCTGGTGCAGCCAAGTGCTATTCTCTGATCTTTCAAAAATGTGATTCTGCCTTTTGTTAAGACGGATGCACTTTTCACATGGTGATGCTAAACCTGCAGGCAGGAACCATTTTTTAACGGGAAGTCAGAGTTATGCTGGATTTCCTTCACCGTAGTCATATGTAGCCCATCTTTATTCCTAAAATAGACAGAACCATAGTTTGATGTTTCTTATAGCAGGAGTTAATTTTTGCTCTCTAACCAGCCATGAACGTTATGGAGTCGGTGGTACTCATAGGTGTAAGTCACAAGAGTGCAGCCTTCTTTGCCCATGACCAAAGCAAATTTACATAAAAACTAGGGAGGTCTGTCTGAAACATAATCCACATGTTCTGCTGTAATTTATAATGTGAGCATAGTCATCAGTGTTTGCAACAGCTGTAAAACATAAGAAACTTGGGCATAAAATTTATACTGCTAGTATTGCTAATGTTATTTCACTATGCATTACTTGAAAATTGCATACTTTTTGTTTAAAAGTATGTTTTCATCCAGAACTTAAAATTTCCAGTATTCAGAGAATGTGACCTTATGAAGGCAGTGTTTAAACAATTACAATCCCTAGTGCCTCGTCTCTTTGTGGAGACCTGCTTTTCAGTGCAATTTCTGGAGCACTCGTAATTAGCAGTGTGTAAGTGGGAAAGAGTGAAAGAGTTGTTATAAAGTCAGGAACCACAGCACTTTCCTCCAAGTTTCACACACATCAATCCAAAGATTAATACTTAGAAAAATCCAGATTTTGGCCTCCAACATGGTCATCTGTGATATTCCACAGTAGCTGTGCTGCATAGAGCTGTGGGATTACAGGATTGCAGCCCTTTAGGATCATGAGGGTTGGCACTAATCCGTACAACCCAAAATCCACTTTAGGTAGCTGATTGAAAAATAGACACCTCCCATCAACTCACCACAGATGAGCGCATTGCTTAAAATGTTCGTTTGTTTTCTAAGGAGAAGTGAGAGACTTTTTTCATATTTATGCTCAAAGAAATCTTTTGCCTTTTTAGAGCTGGGATAAAACCAGGAAGGGGTATAACTGAGAAAAAAAAACAGTCTAGGTAAAATCAGATGCATATCCTACATAAAGGCAGCTCTTTCATGGTGGAAAGCATAATAAGGGCTTTCAAGAGCCTGGATGATTTAACATCTGAAGAATCATTCTGCTTGCACTAGTTGATGATAATCTGAAGAGGCAAGCTCATGAGATCCCATCAGTGGGATCTGTGCTTGATTGAAGTCAAATAGTAACAACTGATCCAGCTGGAGAACTTTCTTCATGTCTACCAACAAAATTTCAGCATGCATTTCTTCCTGAATATCAGTATTTTGCTTGTGTTTTGATGAACAACTACTTATTGTTGTTCCCATGTTATCCTCTTGGTTGAAAAGAGCATGATGACTGATTCCTGTCATCTGAGAATCACCTGCTCTTCTGCTTTACAAGAGCAGCTGGTCTTCTCCTCTCTCTTTGTTCTCACTTGGGGAGAAAGTTTACCATGGTTTCCTGGTCTGTTCAGGTGAGTTCCAGGATCAATAAGGCTTGTTATTAGAAGATCCAAGATCAATAAGGAAGGTTATTGTTAGAAGCGCTACAGAAAAGGAATCAATTATGTTCAAAAATCCGAGCACAGGGGAGGGTGGGAAGAGGAGACAGTGAGGGTGCTATTTATTCATCGATGGTGTTATGAAACTCGCTGTCAAATGGCAGACTGAAACAGAGACTGGGCTTTTATTGCTCCTACAGCTTCTTCAGACGAAAGGGTGAGGAAAAGGGTTGGTGCTTTGGTGTGTGGGGCTGTGCAGCGTTGTGTGTAGTGTGCAGGCAGTCCCCCACCTTCCGTCCCAAGAAGCGTATGCAGACACTCTTCTGGGTGAGTGCAGGGCCTCTGCAAGGAAGAACTTCCACCTTGATGGGTTTTGTTCTTCATCAAGTTGCTTTCCTTTTGAGGAAAGAGACATTTTATTTTTCAGTGGCAAACTAACCGCTGGCAGACAGACCTGTTCCTGGGCTCTCTCTTCACGGGGTTTGGGTCTGGGTGCTATTCCACAACCAGGAGGCTCAGAAAAAGACAAGCAAAATGAATTTACAGAAGTTGGAGCAAAGGAACTGAAATTTCTTGGGAAGGTCTTTCCCAGTATAGCTACAGGAGCTCATTGCCACAAGAGGGTGCTTGCAATCTCATCACTGGCTGTGGCTTCACAGCCTTCTCTTCAGAGCACTCTACGCTGGAGTGTTAAACGCACTGGAACCTTTGAAATGTAGTTTACAGAAGAGACAGATTAGATACAATGATAGATTATGATGGAGTAGAAATTTCTACATTTATCTTTTAGCCAGTGTCAAATTGAAAATTATTGTTTACAAAGATTTTGGGAGTCATTACTTTTGGAGAGGTCTCCTCAGAAAACCCTATGCATTCAAATGGTCTGTTTAGCTGCTTGCAGCACATCTAAGCTGTAGCCAGCCTTTGTCTGACAGAACATAACAGAATGGAAAATGTTTCTATTAAACACATAGAGAGGAGTCAAATCATGTGCCTGAAAGCCAAGGGAAGTACTTTTGACAGTTATGTCAGTGCACAAGAGGCATTTTGCATGAATACACTACAAAATATGTCTTAAAAATGCTTCAAACTCTCCTTTTTATCTTGAATGTGTGTCAATATATGTACATATTTAGAGACCAGCAGAGAAGTTAGCAGTAGTGTCTGTCAGGCACAGGACTTGGAGTTCAGATCTAAACTGGTTTCTCAACCAGGTTTGAAAAGAGCTGTAGCATACATTTATGGAACAAGTGTCTCCTTGTGGTGAGATAGTGTGCTGGATATAAGTCACATCAGGTTTGCGTTGTGCTGTTAGATGATCACCTCTGACTGTTGTTGTGCCTTTCTGAAAAAGAAAATGAAAAAAAAAAAAAAGCTTCAATGATATAATCGATAGGAAGACTATTATTGTAATGTCAGATTTTGAAGTAATCTGGCAGTCAAGAGACTCTCCAAAATGTTTTCCGTATAATTATTTCCACAAAAGGTATAGTTTGATCCTCATTACAACCTCACTTTCTTTCCATGGTTCCCAAACCCACTGAATTGTGCAGAATTGGCTGGAGCAGCAGGTGCCCCCAGCCTCAGATACTTGCAGAAGGAAGCGGTTGGCACTTTGCTGCTTTAAATGTGTGGCTAGCTGGAAACACCTGCTCCAAGCCAAGCATGATAATGTGCTGCTCATTTAAGGATCTGGAAACACATCAGCCTTGTTCACAAGCCCTTGGAAGCCTTGCTAAACGTTGAACAGCAAGCCAGGGAAAGGCAAATAAATGAAATTACAATCCGCTCACCACTCATTGGGGCAGAATCCTGGTGTTGGTGGGAGGCTGTTACGCTGCCTCCCCCAGCCCTCTGCAGCTCATGGGTTACGTTGCTCATGTTTAGAGCACCTTGAGGTGCAGACATAGAATTGATGGTAGAAATGCTCTCTGGGTTTACAGCAGGATCCCCCCATTAGAGATCAGTACCTCATTTGCATTGTTTTCTGCAGTCAGACCTCTCACTTCTTTCCTATAAATGTCTCTTCCCTTACTTTTAAGCCAGAGAAGAGTGACCTGCATCTAACACGGATCTTGAAAAACAGGCATAGCAGAGAGGGATGTATAAATCTGGCTGTGTATCATGTGTTATTACTGTCAACACTACTACACTAACGTTTGACAGTATTAACAGTGATTAGTATGTGTTATACAAACAGGAAAGCTAGGATTAGTTAGGCCGCATTATTTGTCAAGGATCATCACTACTTAGTAGTTGTACCTAACATGACAGCCTAAATAAACTGAAAATGTGAAAATTAACCTGATAAAAATTGTGTTACTTACCCTATCATCTACCCACAGTATTTTTTTGTCCTTTAGAGTCAGGTAACACATAAGCAGAACAGAGAACTTTTCCTCAGAAGTGGTATCCCGAGCTGATTTCCCATGTTACCGCACCCAGAAACAATGTCCTTTGAAGGTACTCGGCATGAGTTGGCTGTGCGCTCTAAGTCCAGAAAGCCAACCACGTCCTTGGCAGATTTGGTTTAGATAACAGAAATACTAGATTTGGATTAGATACTAGAAATAAACTCTTTACTATCAGAGTGTTAAAGCACTGGCCCAGGCTGCCCAGGAAGCTGTGGCTGCCCCATCCCTGGAGGGGTTCAAGGCCAGGCTGGATGGGGCTTGGAGCAACCTGGTCTGGTGGGAGGTGTCCTGCCCAGGGAAGGGGGGCCTTGGAACTAGATGATCTGGGGAGAAGAGGTGTGGTGAAGGGCTTCTCAGCAACCAAGTGTGGTCTCACCCGAGCTTTTCCTCATGGAAAGATGAAGAGAACTCCCTACAGGAGTAAGGAGGAAAAATAGATTGCTACTTCTGGAGTAATGCTCTGGTGTCCTCACACTGTGCTTCCCATGTGTTGGAGATGTAATCATCTTGCTTCTCAGTCATCCTCTCTCCCCAGCTTTGGTCGAGGGAGCTGTGTCCAGAGGCAGCTGTGTGGCTGGTGCTGGGAGAAGAGTCTGGGCAGTGCGGGAGCTATAGACATGTTCCAGCTTCCTGCAGAACACTATGCAGTCCCCAGGTCCCCAGCATCTCAAGGTTTTATTATTCCCATTGAATTACTTGCTTTTATTACGTGACTTGATATAAAAAAAAAAAAAAAGAGAGAGAGAGAGAAGGGTGAATCACTCGTAAGTATCCTTTAGTATTGCTATATGATAAAGCAATTTGTTTCCTATATGTCCCACTCACTGGAATATCTCTGGCTATATGGAGTGCATTTATTTGCCCTGTGTGTCCCTTACGGCTCCTGGCAGCAGCTTCTCAAGGTTTCTGCCAGCTGCTTATATCACTAGTGATGCTGAAACTTATTCAATGTACATGTTAGTAAATTAGGAAAGTCACACAAATTTTGTTGCCTTTTTTGTTGTCTGATTTATTACACAAGTGGCACTGGTTTTCTTTGTTGTGTAATGCAAGCTTGGCAAAACGAACTTTTCTGTGACTATTTTTAGAGGTGATCATGGAGATTTGGATTAGAATAGATTAAGTAAGGACTTCTGCAGAGATGATACATATACAAAGCTATACCTTTACTTAAAGAAATGTGACCTGAGTGGTACTAGAGGCATTTACAAAATAAGCAAGGTTGAACATATCCCACAAAAATGGAGGGGAAAAATGGTGGGTTATCATCCATGTGTCCATACACAAGCCCATGTTTTTAGCAGAGTTTTCTCACCAGAAAATGAATCTGTGAGTGTTCATAACGCTGTGAAGTGAAGGTGGCAATTTTCTGCCTTCAGTACTTGGGCGCTGGAAGGGGCAGTGCCATTTAAACTTGCTTTTGGATACAAGATTGTTCTTCGGGCTGCTGTGTTCCTCTGCAGAGGAGGGAGAGAGTTCTGCACGTCGCTGCTCCATCCCTGCTTGAATAGGCTTCTTTACTTGTCTGATTGCTTCCACTAGCAAAATCAACATCTCCCCCCTTATCCCCCTGCAGGCACATGGAGTTTTGTCCAACCAGCAGTTGGACAAATTTCATTTAAATTGCCAGCTCTTTTTTTGTCACTTTCCCAATATAAATGTGTCTGTGACTAAGCTGTTGCAGCCCTTTCTCTAAAAGGTCAGCCTAAATTATTTTGTGCAGATAACATTAAAGCTTATGTGCTTGATGGATTTCGGTAGCACCACTTATCATGGGACTGATGACCTGCATAATTACCTCATCTCAGTCACTGTTGATCTAATCAGCTAAACCAATTATAATATGAGCTCAAGCCATTTATGGAGGTTCCTCAGATTGCTTTATGCAGGCTGGAAGTTTTTGTGCATTATACATAAATTACAATATAGAGGATAGTGATGCTCAGCACTAAATTTTGCTGTTTTTAATACAATGTAAATTTAGAATCTCTGTTGAGAGAATCTCAGGTTTCAGTGTTGCAGAGTTTTTAGTGGAGATTAGAATTTCCATCAAATATTTCAAATAATTTTGGGATATTTATTTTGAAATATGTGACCTGTTTTTTTTTTTTCTTCTTTGCTTTGTGTGTGAATTATTTTATAAAGAGTGCTAATTATATACGGTTCTGTTATAATAGTGGGTTGTGTACAACAGGAAATATTAAATATATGAATTATTATTTTAGTAAATCAACAAGATAAAGTCCAAATGCAGCTTTGTGTTCCTTTATATTTTATTATTATTCCGCTTCTATTACTCATAATATTGTTTGTGTAATATGCTTTTAATTTAGATATGATTCTCGTAGTTGTCCCTGCATATGATTATAGATGACAATGAATTATTATCTCATTTAATTCAGTTACATGCAGTTTTAATCACTGCTGTTAAACCAGCCTAGCAGAATTGTCATTAATACTTACAGATGCACGCAAAACAAACCAGACAGTTGTTTACCATGATTCTTCTGGAAAGCAAAGGGTAATGTCAATTTAGTCTTTTGCCAGACCCATTTTTGTCTGGAATAATAGGCAAAAAGCTATATATAATAAGCTGTTTTCATTCTCAGCATCTTGGTGGAAAATAAGTTGCCTGGAGAGATTTTTTTAAAAGCTTAGGTAATTGCATGCTGTATGTGATTTGCTCTGCTGTTCAGCTTGAGTTCATTATTGATCCTCTAGTATTTCTTGTGATCTCTATTATCTGTAATGATTTAGTGTACAAATAGCCTTACATCTGTAATTTTGTCATAACATCTGATTTATACAATTGTCTCCTGAGATATCCATGACCTCACTTCATCAGACACGTTGTTATGTCATTAGCCAACACAGCTGAGCAAAGGAGTTTATTTTCATTCTGGCAGCACCATTCCAGTCTCATATAAAATCAAAGGTGCATGAAAAAATATCAGTTTAAAAGAAATCAGAAGTTTTCCCAAGACTATTTTATTCTATTTCAAGTTTATGCTTCTGTAGGAAATTTTAATACAATACTTCTAGTCTGATTAGGGAAGAGCACTACAAAATTCTTGCACTTCATAACCGCTACTTGAAGAAGGTATTGTAACATCTGATTCACTTCAGGTAGTCCCACGCCTGAAATGTCCATGTATGTACTCTGGGATGAAATTAAGAAAATCAGCTATACTTTATTTAGAATATATGGAAGAAAAAAAAAAAGGAATTTATTCCAGACTGACTGTTTTGTCAAATATTCTAAATAAATAATTGTTAATTTTGCTCTGTGAGTTCAAAACAAAGGGATATCTTTCAAAACTGTGCTGGTTAGATAAAAATATGTCATATACTACAGAAAAAACTGTGAGGAAGCTCTGTTATTTGCCAAACATTCCACAGAAGAAAGACAGAGCCCCGAACACCTGGCAGTATTATGGCTTCTGCTTGGAAAAAACCTGAAATCCCCTCTTATGTGGAAAAATTTACAGTAAATGTTAATGTGGTTGATGTGATGGATGATTCATGCTCTACTGTTTGTCACACACAGTCTGTATGCAATATTTGAAAAATGAAATAGGATCTGTTGCAAACCTCAGAGAAGCCAGCAAGCCTTGTTATCCTGTAATGAAGAAATTCCTTTTCTTATAGTCCAAAGGCACGGATGCCATTTCATGTTTAAGGTCTCGTCTGCACGGAGGATCAAAGCAGGCTTTTTTTTTTTTTGCCTGTCCTATTCCACTGATCTGGAAGAATAACTCTGGCCACTGGTCGCAAGAGAGCAAGGCTTAGCTAATGCAACAGTCCTTGTAAAGCAGGGATACTGCACTTGCATGCTATGACATATGCACAGTTAGTCCTACCAATTTATTATTATTATTGTTGCTGCTGTTGTTATTATTATGTATTCATGAGAATATTTTCAGCGTTTTTTATAATTTAAAATAGGTGGTGGTTGAGGACATCTGAAAGGGAAGAGAAGGAAAAGGATGTTGAAGGAGAAAGGTTGGTCTTAGGGAGAGGGTATGCATTTAAGACTCATCAATATTCCTTCTCCTAAAGCTTTCACAAATAGTGGATTGTCGTGGTTTGGCCTCAGCGGCAACAAAGAGCCACATGGCAGCCCACTCGCTCCGATTTTTCCACGGCAGTAGGAGAGGATTGGAAGGGAAAACAACAGGCAGACTCGTGGGTTGAGGCAAAAGAAAACTGTTTAACAGAACAACAAGTATTACAGGGAAACAATAACCCAGACGGGGGGGATACAAACACGAATACGGTACCGACCGCAGCCCGCG
>VXBW01001000.1:81301-154420 GCA_013400375.1 Thinocorus orbignyianus
CATGGACTATTTCCCGTTTAATTTGTTCAAAAGCTTGTCATTGCTCAAGACCCCATTTGAAATCATTCTTCTTCCCATCCCTACCGGAAACCAGGACGTGGATATATCTGAGAATTGACCCAACTGATAAATTAATAGTGAGATTAATTTTTTTAAAATATATTTTTTTCCACATACACTGACTACTTCATAATTGCACCATGATCTTTTGTACGAGGAGCAGAATAATTGATGTCTTGGTAGTACACTCATGAGATAAAATGACATCCCTTTTCTGGAGATAACCAGATTACACAGGTTCAGAATTTTCTAAAAAGCTTTATTTTTATCTTTAAAAAAAATATTAAAAAAAGAGCTATATTTTTCCTGCAGACTGCTGTGATACAGTCTACTGCTTTAATTATCACTTCAAAAGGAGTTTGCTGAAAGTAATTTTTGTATCAGTTATATTTATTAAATGAGATTGTTGAAAGAGTTTATACTGTGTTATGGCTGTGGATAATATATTTATTGGTATATGAAATTAAGGATTGCAGACTAAAAACTCACATTGTGATTGATTGCTTGTGCATCCTGGCTGATCTGCTTGTATTAACTCTTGGCAAGCAGAATACAGAAAGGGCCAGAAATGGATGCAAAGAGGAAAAGAAAGGGACTCTCCTCCCCTCCCCCCCCCAAACTCCGAAACACCTAAACAAAAAAAAGCAACGTGAAACCACAAATTATTGTGCTATCATTAAACCAGGATTTGGGAAAAAACTGTTGAATCCAGGGGGTTATTGCAATTCTCATTCTAAAGCTGTAGCCTCCTGTACCTCGCTTCAGTATCTGACACATTTGGCAGAGTTATGCAAAGGAACGCAGTCCCTCAGCAAATGGTCTGTCTCACCCACCTCCCTGTGAAACACGTAACTGGTGAGGGCAACCAGAGACCACTTCCATCAGCCTTACAGCTCTGGACGGTGCTGGGAACCATGTGGCAGTGAAGCAACTTGTTTTTAAGTCCTCATTTGATTGCTCGTTTCCTTTTCAACCAGGGAGAGCTGGGTACACTCCATCAAACACCGGCTCCTCACACTCTTATCTGAACCACTCCAGATTCGTACAATCGTCCTTCAAAAGTGATTTTCCATGCCACTGCATCATGTAATCCCTCAGAAAGCTCCTACTCTCCATTGCCTGTCCTTATCCTTAAGCCAGGAGCCTTTGATAGCATCTTTGGAAAATAAACTTCAGAAAATGTTGAAACCGAAGTAATGCTGGTTTGTAAACTCAGAACGATGAATAAGCTTGATTGATGTGTAGACCATTTGTGTCTCATGTCTGTTGAAATCAGAATTCCAGTGTGTGTTAGATGCGTTAGATCTTATCCGATGGAGGTACCCACTAAAAGCAGGACAAAAATCCCTAAACACTGTAACACAAAAGCCTCTCATAAAAATGAGCTAATGTTTGTTTTTTGTTATTGTTTTACTGTTTTATAGTTTATTTTTCTTTTAAAGAGAGCAAGAAAATATCTTTTTTTAAGCATCTCGTAAATATTTTTAGAACACGAAAATGTCCTGTGAAAGTATCCTTAAGATACTGAGTGAAACAGTTTTTTCTATTAGAGATGATAAGTACATTAATTTACTCTTATGGCTTTTTGAAAATACCGCTTTCTTCAAAAATTGTATTTTTTTTATTGAACAATAGGATCCCTCTTCTCAACGTCAAGAACTTTAGATCTCCAAATTATGGTTTGCTTAGTTTTCTGCCATCATTAGTAACTGACATTTTACTGAATGACTGGGTGATCTTTTAAATCTGCAGAGTTTTTTGGGGTTGTAAAGACCTATATCCTGAACATCAGGTGAAAAATGAAATTAATAAGAACTAAAATAACGCTTAAGTCCTTACCAAGTGGACAGTGACACGTTTTCTTTTCAAACTAAGAATGATTACATTGTAATAAATCTTGGATTACCCTGAACAGGCCACCAGGAGAGTACATATATTTTAGGACATATATTATAAAACACATATTATATGTATATGCATATATATATTTACATGAATTTCTGCAGAATCTTCTCTTCAATTTCAATAGAAGGCTTTGAAGTATTACAGTTTCTTCACAAGGAAATGAAGATGCTCTTTATAAAGTAGTGGTGGATGTTGCTTCATACTGAGAAGAATAAATTGACAACAAAAGAAATCAGAGCAACAATTTTATTCAAAGATGTAATTGAGAAAAATCCTACATGGCCTGTGAGCATCCCAAAGAGTCGGCATTGCCTCTGTATCCTAATGAAGCTGTTTGTTCCCTAAGCCAAATGGACTGTCCAGAATAACAATGGAACAGGCCAGTGAAATACTAGCTGAGTAGTTCTAATGACAATAAATCAGAAGCTTCAGTTGTCATTTGGCAAAGGTCTCTGTCTCAGTAATGTACATGCGGAAAAGAAATAAAGAGAATGTGTGGGCAAGAGCCACTTAGAAAAATGATGAAGGAGTCAGGGCAGGCTACTCAGTTTTCATAACCAGGTTCTCCTTCTCGCTTGTCTTTTGTGATGATGGACTTGCAGCACGTCTGTATGAGTGCGTTTTAGACAGGCGGGGTAGCAAAGAGGTCATATTTGTGTCTCTGCCTTTATCTTTTCAGTAGCCAGATATCGATGCTGAGCTCAGCAACTGAGTTCTGTGTTGGCAGCAAAGAGGGAGCAGAGGGAGAAGCACTGCTGGTTCTGCACCTGCCCTCCTCCACCCCCGTCAGTCCCATGCAGATGAACACTGGGCTGCCTGAGTAACCCTGAAGACCAAGAGATAGTGATTTCAGTCTTAGTGGTCAAGTGAGCTGTCAGAATTAAGTACTGCAGTTCAATTTAATTACTGACAAGTGTAGTTTGCTGTATTTTAGAGAAGCTGTCAGTTTGCTGCTGTGGAGTGGATACCTGGGTACCAAACTGAGTTACGAGGTTTACCTCCTGGAAGTTTTACAGCTTCCATCTGTCATAAACACATTAAACAGGAACTCTAAAAGCAATTTTATTTTATTTATGATTATAAAAAAAAGGTCTGATGCTAATGGAAAACCTGGAGTATTTAAAGGTAGCAACAGGCAGCATGAACACAACTCCTGCCTACCACTTCCCCTTCAGAGAACAAGGAGTTGTTTTTCAGAGAATTAATATTCAGAGCAGGTCTTACCTGCTGGGTTAATTTTATTATGTAATAAAATCTGATTTATTCTCATTTGGATATAGAGTATATAGCCATATAAGCATGAGCCTTTTATAAACAGTTACTTTCCAAGTAGCATAATATGATACCTATTCTCTTAGGTATTTCTGAGGAATAGCAAATGTTACTCGCCAAAGGGCAGAGATAAAAAGCAGAGTTTTGGATCTGAACATTGTGCCTGGAGCTAATCACTAGTGATGCTGATGCCTTTTCAGTTCTTCAGTCTGCAAAAAAAAACAAAACAAAAAAAAAGAAAAAGCAGGCTAGTATCCTTCCTCAGTGAACTTTTCTGAGTCCGGTAAACCTAACTCTCTCTCTATGTTTTACTTACAGAATGGTCTTATTGTTGCCTGTTACCAAGGTTATGTGGATATTGTAATAGCTTTGGCACAATGTCCTCACCTCGATGTGAACTGGCAGGACAACGAGGGGAACACGGCTCTAATTACAGCTGCACAAGCAGGTGAGGCTCTTCCTTTCACCTCTTGCATACTGCATCTTAGGAGGAGCGTGTGTTGTGGCTATTATTTTTAGGGTTTTTTCAAGGCCCTAAAACAAATCAGTCTGCATTAAATAATCCTGTCCAAATCCACTCCCAAGAAAGTTTGTCATGATTTTTTTTTTAATTAATTAATCCACAGTGTTATGCAATGGATTAAGACAGAAAAAGCTATACATTTCTAGTAGATGCCATTAACTACTTTAACTTCAGAGTAAAGAAAATCTTGCTCCAAGTGTGCAGTACTACACTGTTTTGTTCCTTTAAGGTTATCATCCTATATTTTCTCTGGCAAACAGTGGGTCATCGCTGTGGTTGTGTACTGTACTGCACTGGTGCTGATAGCAACTCTTTTCTCATGCCCATTGCACCTACCTCAGTGGGTCTGTAGTAAGTCTGAAGGAAAATGTATCATCATTAAGAAATATCTCAGCTGCTAAGACATTCTTTAACCACTCCATAGTTGAAAGGAAAAAAAAAAACATTTATATAGTATCAGCAGGATACTATATAAACTATATATAGTTTGCCAGTGCTGGTTTTATAACAGGCTGACTATATTGACATCGACCATGTTAATCCCAATGCAGACTGGAGTGAGGGCAGAGTTTATCCCCAGGTTTTCGTTTATCCCGCCCAGCATGCTAATACTCAGTGAGTAAGTGTAACAGGTCGCGTAAGTGCAACAGGTAGTCCCAAAAGAAATACTTGTTTCAAGACTGCAGTTAAAAAGCAAAGTCAATGATTTCTGTTAAACCCAAAATACTGGGCTTTAACCTTTAAGGGAAGCTGTAGCTCTCTCTTACAAGTGCAAACACAGTGCAAAACCATGTAAATCAGGAAAAAATTGACCAAGGAGGCCATCACTCTGTAGTCTAAAAGCTGTTCCAAGCGCTGCCTCTTTTCCTCTGGATCGCTCAAGCACACTCCTCAAAGGCAATCACCATACAGGAGATGCAGTTCTCTATCATTTCTTCTCACTGATGAAGAATGTGGGATGTTTGTGGGACTTCATGGGACGTAGCATTCCCTCCCAGACCATGGCTGGCTGGCGGAAAAAATTCCCATCAGACATCATCAATGAACGTCACAAGCCATGTCTAAGGATTGAAGCAGTTTAGATTTGATGTTAATTTAGTAATATTGCCACTAGATATTTCCAGGTAGTACCAAACCTTACTTTGCTCTGTAGCAAAAAGTGAACACAGCTGAAGAAGTCATTGTGAGATGGGTCTTGAATACTGGAGAAAAGAACTGCGACCACAGTAGTCACATTTACAGCAGTCATGAGAATGGTAGCTTTCCAAAGAAAGTGGAAAAGTCTCCAAAACTCTTAGCTACATTTATTTATTTGCCTGAAATAAATTTGGACTATTAAAGGTTTAACACTGACTCCTTCCTGACCTTTGTAACTCATGGTAATGAGTTCAGAATTAATCCAGAGGGCTGACATTGGCTTGACACTCTCTGCTAGTGCTTGTTATTGATCCCCAAAGTAACTGAAAATTCCTGTAGTCAGCAGAAGCTTACACAAACTCCTAACAACTTGGATGTTTTCCCCTGCCTATGATAATCCCGAGCTCCAGAGCTGACACCAGTTATTTAATGCATTATCACAAGGTACTGCTGTGGTGTTAATAGAGATTACTATGATGTTAACATTGCAGACAGAGGACCTACAGTGCAAGAGATACTGCTTAATTATTGCTGAATGTTAAGTAGTAAGAGCGAGCAGTGTATTATAAAGAACAGAAAGCAAAGATTATGTGAGCTTTCCTTCAGTGAAGGATTTATTTGGTTGGGGTTTTTTTGTTGTTGATTTTTTTTTGTTGTTTGTTTGTTTGTTTTTTGTTTTTTTATTTTTTTATTTTAGGCCAGGAAAATAATAGTATTTTTGCAAAATAAAATATTCTGAGAGATTGATGTTATTTATATCAGAAGTATGGGTTTTTCTGTGGAAAATCTAATAGCAAATCCACATTATTTCAGTTAATTGTAAGGTGGTATAGGAAGGTTTCAGAAAGTGCTGCCATTTTTGTTATGACCCGCTGACCAGGTGGGATATCATGTATGGCCAGACCCCAAAGAGGACCTAGATGGAAAAAAGGCCACGGTCCTGAGGGATCATTCCTTCTGTTTCAGAGACTGCATCTGTAAGGTGAGGTACAGATACTAAGGGATGTAACAAGGAGCCCTCTTTACATTTGCTAGAGCAGTTGAAAAACCACATCACTTACGCTGTTTCATGGCTGCCCAGACATGATGCTCAAATCTGAGCATCCGCTTGAGTTAAATAGAGAGAATCTTATAGACCAGCTAGATTCTCAGAAAATAAGTGAATTCAGCTCCTCATATTGCTTTTAATAATTTACGATTCTCATCTTTCAAAAAATATCTAAACCTGAAGTTTTTTGCATGGGCTGACCTGAGAAAGACAGGCTGGAGGGATCAGTGAAAAGCGGTCCTTTCTTAACAAGCTTGTTAGTTTAGAAAAATTACCACAAAGTGCTGAAGTCATTGAGTAAATTTCAGGTTTGAAAATTGGAAATTGGTCCATTCGCCTGCTCTCTCAGTATTTCTTAGAGGTGTGGGATCCCTTCTCAAAGAGAACTTGCCTTCCAAAGCTGCGAATTTGTTGCAGCAGCGGCAGGCGGTGCCCAGCAATGGGTGGTGATGCTGTTAAAGCAGAAGCAAAATCATTAAATGTCAGTACAAAGACAATGCAGTAAAAAAAGGGAGATTGATGCAAATGAGATCAAAATAACAAGTGGAAAGAAATGAAGGAAGGAGAGTGGTTTCAAAAAAGGGGAGCAGGGAGGAAAAGTACTTTTTTAATATATTTTTTTTTCTGAGTTCTGCTGCTGCTGAGGATGTAGCTACCTCCGTGGCAGTGTAGGGGAACTGGCATACACTGATGTTTAGAGAGACATATTTGCTCACAAAGTATAGATGTTTTATGTTACAGGGACCAGTCTGGGGCAACGTTATATAGCTAGGAACACAAAATCGGACATTATCCCAGTCTCTATTTATTAAGGGAGATGTGAGAACACAGACACCTAAAACACCCGGAGAATAAAAGGTTCTGGGTGTCTTTGGTTCCACCCATCTGTCAGAAAGCATTCGCCACCCATAGACCTAACACAAGTTTTTTCCAGGTACAACTTGAAATCATGATGACAGAGCACCTTCTTTCCTATGCAGCGTATCCTTCTGCCCATATTCCATAGGTTATTAGGTAATACTGTTGTTATTAGATGCATTTCCTCCATTACAATTAAGTGAATAAGCCCCTACAGACATCTGTGCTGATCTCTGAATACAGCTCACAGGGTGAAGAAGTGTACCTGTAGCATGCCAGCTCTGGCAGAAGATAGACCTGGCTTACAAACAGCAAGAGCCTGATATGAATCCATATCACCAAACTGGCTGGGGTCTGGCTATTCTGGAGCTGCGTGCAGCTTTCACAGCAGACTTGAAATTGCAGAAGACTTGCCCGGTTTATGAGTTAGGTACACACATCTCTAGTTTGCCCAGACACAGGAGAACTGAAGCAAACTTTATGGCCTTAAATCAAAAGCCTATGACAGGGTTTGAACAAAAACTTGGCAGCTCTGAGTTTTGCTTTGAATTTGATATCTGTTTGAACTAGAAGTTTGAAGCAAACCTCAGAGGACAGAAGCACCTGCAGATTAAAACTGAAGCAGCTTTCAGGAATCCCTGAGACACAAAACGTCTGAGAATCACAAACCTCTTCAGTTTCTTTGTTATTCTGCTGCTGGCAATTTTTTTTCTGTCTCATTTGAGGCCATCTGCACTCACCTGAAGAGTTTTGGCTGAGCAAGGTCTTTCAGGATTGACTCCCAGAATCGGGATGATTTGCAAAACATCTCTTACTGTAGCTAGACTTTTTGCAGAGGGAAGAACATCTTTAGTAATGTGATAGCTGCTGAAAAAATTTCCCTGACTATTTCTACTTGTTTCAGTTCTGGTCTGTGGTTTCTGTGGTCAAAAAGCAGTATTTCAGCTGTTCCAAAACCTTCATAAAGGCACACACTGCATAACAGTAAAACCGATCACGTCCTGCAAAACAGTTTGGGCGCAAAGATTCTGCTGGCGGTAACCAAAACCCTGCTGGGGTCTGATCCTGTGCCGCAGGGCAGTGACGCTGAAGCTGCTGTGTGCTGAGTAAGCAGGACCAGGACACTCGAGCCTGCCCTGAACCCCGTTCACTCTCGTTTTGTTCAGCTTGTTGCGGTTTGCCCTATCGTTATATTTCATTTGCATCAGGCTGCAGAGGTACAGGGTTTCCTCTGACCCTGGCATCGCTAAGCTGATCTGCACCACCTCTACATCTGCTCAGGTTTCAGGAGAGTTTCCAGTTATGCAGCAAGGTAGCAGAGTCCAGCAAATTCTAGGAGATAAAGGGTAGCACATAGAAAGTATCTTTAATCAATTGGTAAAGATTTTCTTAACTTGCTTTCCCAAGTGAATGCAGGACCACATTGGTACAAAGCCACTGCTAACGAAACCTGCACCAGATGTGACGCTACAGACTTTGGAAATCATCATACATGAATTATAATCCGCCTTAGTAACATTTCTAGATGAATTTGAATAACATGCATAACAGAATATTTAGGTGGACTGCAGAGTGAGATGAGAGAATATTTTTACAGCTCCTAGTAATTAAATTGTGATTGTTGCAGCTGCCTGACAGACCACATTATTTTCTAAAGCGTCAAAGCATCATAAAATGAATGACAAGTGACGGGAGAACTGTTTTGAATGAGTCATAATGGAACTAGATACTAGTTATGATAGTCTGATTATAAAGATTTGATGTTTTAATTGGTCTTCCAACCATTTAGCCAGAGACGTCTTCAGCTACTTAGTGCACCCTTGCTGACACCAGTTGTCCTGGCATGCCAGGCACATGAATGACAATGGTTGCTTTTAGAAACAGAACTCAAGTCATTTATTTTACTAACAAAATGGGATGTCAGTCCCATTTTCCTGTTGCTGGAGACTAGACAAGTGGTTTTATGCTCTCAGATGGAAAAATAAAAATATGGGATTCTACACAAAATATTTCTCTGTCTCGCATCAGGCCAGGCATAGTTAGTTGGTATTATTGACTAGAACTACCACATGCAATCCCTTTTTGATGAAGCACCACAAAAGCAAGGCTCAAACTTACCAGGCGACTAAAAAAGCTGAAGTTTTGCAGTTGTTTCCCCCAGTTGCTGGGACTTCCTTCCATAAACTGTAGGAATTCCCTTTGCATGTGACTCACTGAATCAAGAAACTGAGGCCTCTTGCAACCTTAGAATGACCATCTCTGGTTTTCAATTATTCTCTTAATTTAAACTTCTCAGAGAGGAAAGCAACTCAGAGAAGGTGAGAACCCAGGTTTCCAGGCTCCTATCCCAATACTGTGGTCACAAGTCAGTGCCGCTTAACCCAAAGGCTAATGACTGCAATGAGCAGAAGAGGATATGAAGAAAAGGGATCTTATTAGATACCTGCATTTTTTCAGCTATCAGACCTGCAGGAGTAATTTTTGCTCTAACCTTGAGACAGTGTCTTAATTCTGTGACGTTTTTTCTGCTTTTTCATTCCTTTAAAGGACACATAACCATTACAAACTATTTGTTGAACTATTTCCCTGGGCTCGATATCGAGAAGAGGAATGTGTTTGGATTCACAGCACTGATGAAATCTGCGATGCAGGGACGAACTGAATGCGTGAAAGCCTTGATGCTGGCAGGTATGCAAAATGCTTTGCTGCTTCTTCCTCATCGGCTACCTGTAAATATCAGACAGTCACACGTGGACACCAAGACAAAAACTGGCTCTTGGTGTGTTTACTCTGAGGTGTGGTGCAGTCCGCCCTGGAAATGGGTGAAGCTTTTAAATAAGTCATGGACAGGGCGCTGAAGCCACAGACTTCAGGGGCAGGAGAGCACAGTTTTCCTGTGGAAACTCACTCAGGCTCTCTCCAAGGTCTCTCATGAGATTCATTGTCTCCAGGAGAGTTCAGGGAGCATGGTCAGGTTTTGTAGACAAGGCATTAGTGGAGTTCATGACAAGGCTGGGGAAGACACACAGATCTCTTGCTGCCAGCTCCCTGGGTGTGAGGGTGCAGGGATGGGTGCAATAATAGGCTCCAGGGCTGGAACACTCTCTCCTGCTGGGGCAGAGAGGGGACAGCTTTGGGGGCTCTGCCTCCTGTCAGGAGAGTTGGGTGTAGGGTTCCTATCCACAAGGGACATTGGTGGGAAAGAAGGTGAAAGAAATCGTTATGAAAAGATTTGGTGAAAAAAAATCAATTTTACAAATAAACCAGCAAAATTCTATCTATGTTAAAACATAAGAATGGATGGAAATATAGAGGGAAACACCCATAATCAGCTGCGGGTCTACTTGCATAGTCTCTGACTTGTGTGCAACTACAAAGCAGGTATGTATCTTTAGAGAAGAGCAACAATCAGGAGGCCTTTAAACCCAGTACCTGTTCATTGGCGTGGGTAAGCCCTCTCTTGATGGGCACCTACTTATGGCAATGCAGGAGGTCAGTAAAGGAAAATAACTCACCTTCCTAGCTGCCTAAACGTGGATTTAACAGTCTGATGGGGAAGAGGTAAAAGCAGTGTGACAGATGGTTGGAGCTGGATTGTCAAAGTGACTGCTCTTTCCGAAATTTGAGTTCCTGGAGGGTGGCCAAGGTCAATCACTACAAGATTAAGGCGCTCTGAGACACTTGGCCATAATGTTTGCTCTTTCAAAGTGAGTCTGTGGAACATGTGAGCTTGCTGTCCGTGAGTGCACAGCGGTGAGGGGGGAGCCCAGCTGCTCGCCAGCGGTTTGTCACAGGCGGCTGGACTGCCAGTGCTGATCTGCTGCCCGCAGCCAAGAGAGCCAGCATGAGCCAGCACAGAGCTTCCAGCTGGAATGCACCTCTCGAGCCCCATGGAATCCCCCAGGGTAAACTCAGTGCTGCTTTAACAAAGCCACAGCAGTGGCTGTGGGTCTGGAGACTGGGCTTTAAATACCTCGTATAAAACAGCTCGGTGACAAATGCCTAAGTTCTTCCACTCCTTGTCTTTAAACTCAGGATGTTGGGTTTGCATCTCAAGGGACATTAAACTGTCTTAATCAAATAGGATATTGATATCTCAAAGGGACATGTATTCAAACTTGTTGCGCTGAAAATTAGCTTCAGGGCAACTTTCGTGGAAAATCAAGACAAGTGGCAAGCCCAGTTTTCCTAAAGGAAAACCTGTAGGGTATGCCTATACTGAAATAACAATTAGTTCAATATGACTGCTATCACATTTAGAAAGGGACATGACTATTCATGTCTCTTCCAGATGAGACGTTCTGCCAAGTGACACATTTGTTCAGAAATGTCTCCTGATTTGCAGAGAAAATCAATACCACTATAATAAATCATGCCTTAGAAGAGATTTTGTGAAACAAGGTACAAAGTCAGCATTGATTTCTGTTGAAAGATCAGGTTTTCAATACTCTGTAGTACTGTTTCCTGAGATAAAGTTTCTGAAACACCTGGGGACACATCTGTTAGACAGGAGTGGGCTTCTCAAAGGGAGGAGAACTAAGGGTGGCAGCAAGGCAAGCAGAACACTAACTTCATCAACAAAGGTGCTTCATGAAGAAATAGAGGAGTGCCACCATTACTACAGTCTTTGCCAGAGAAGATCATGGTGACAAGGCAAGTCCCTAGAGTCAAGGTAGGTTTGAGGTCAAACGAGAAATTAAGTGTCTGGGTCAGGGCAAGGCACAGGCACGGCACTGTCACAGCTGCAGCATTGCTCAGGCAAGGACCAGAGTTGAGCATCTGAGCTTCAATGCAGCCCCCGAGCAAAGGTGGGGTGTCCCCAGAGAGCACTTTCTCACACAGCTCTTTTTGCACAAATCTGCTCCAAGGTCCCACAGTTGCTCCATATCAGAGCTGGCATGTCTTTTTCTTGAAGGTAATGGTAAGCAGCTGTCTGTACCTCTTACTTGTTTATAAGCAGAGCGTATTGTTCATTAAAATTTATGGGTAGGTTGGTTTCAAAAGAGGCTAGTGGAGCAGGACATGTCTTTGTATGTCTTTGCTCCTCCCCTCACTGGTTTAACTTCTGCCCTCAAGAACTTCTGATCACTTTCTCAGTTTTCTCACTTTTTCTCAGTTTCTCTGCAATGACAAAATATCCTTTGTGTAGAAAGTCATACTGGAGCCACTGCAAACAGCTTTCTGGTTGCCATTCCTGACACCTAGTTCCCCCATTCTAGTTTGAAATGCTGTTACCAAGATAATCCACCCTGAAAAAAATAATTTATCATGACGTTCTCTTGCCTTTTCCTCAGGTCTCAGTCTCTGGATATTTCCATCTTCCAAAGCAGTGGGACAGAATGTCTTTTCTTTTGTGGACAGATCTATGTAGGTCAGGTTTGTGTTGGCTGTTTGAAAAGGGTTCTCCAGCTGATAGAGAAACCCTTCAAGAAGTCAAACGTTGTAGCTTGTTTATATCCTAGCTTAAAATTTTTCAGGAAGCTCAGAAATTATCTACAGTGCCAGAGATACGTGTGAACCATAACTGGATGTTAAAGAGCTCAGTTATGTGAAAAGCAGCTGGACAGAATGTCTGTTCCTGCCCCAGAGAACATGCTGCATCTCTGCTGAACAAAGTCAACATTCTGGGGTGTGCAGAGCTCCCTCTGAGACCAGCTGAAGTTTAAAGGCAGAATATAAAACAAAGGATTTGCATCTTGACAATGTGACTGCCTGAAACCAGAGGCTATTCACATGTACTCGTTCTCCTACGATGACATTATACACCCACATACCCATATACTCTAAGGCACCAAGGCCACATGCATTCTATGATTCTAAGAATCACAGAATTTTCATGGTTGGAGGGGACCTCTGAGACCATCGAGTCCAACCACACAAACACACACACACAAACCCCACCACACAGCCCCCACAAAAAAACGAACCCCACAAAACAAATCTCCCAACCCAACAATCTTGGCCGCTAGAGCACACCCTGAACTGCCACATCTACATGTTTCTTAAGTACCTCCAGGGATGGTGGCTCCACCACCTCTCTGTGCCCAAGTGAGGAGGCTAACAGGAACATGGAAGGATCAAAAGGATGACAAAGCTGGAAAAGGGCACAGAAATATATGAGAAGAAAGAACGTGTGATGGGAACAGATGTCAGAATTGGATGGATAAAGATAAAAAATTGGAAATTTTTTTGGGGGGAGGACAGGCCAAAAGATTATATCCATTAGATATCATTTTCTTCCAGGACCTAACACTGTACTTCAGATGCCTAAGCCTCTGCTGCCTCGCATGTGCCCCAGTGACCTCTTATGGTTGGTCCGCTCAGCGATAACAGCATGTTTTTCCAGTGATCATTTCATTTCCTCAGGGGTAGTAGTCTAAGGAAGATGAGAACAGCTGTTCTGAGTGCAGACTGAAGGTCCATCTCACCCGCTGTCCAGTCTCTGAGATGTGTGGAAACTTTCCTTATATTTGGTCACCCTTGTGACTATCCTCTCAGCCTGTAGAGACAATTGCACTGAATTGTACACTGGGTGCTTTCTCTGTTTTTTCCTCTTCTTCTTTCCCACTATTTTTCTCATTTTTTTAATGCTTTGTGAGAAATTATTCTGTATGGGAAGGATTTTTGTGTATGGAATTGCTTCTGTATTTGTCACTCTTCTTACAAAGCTGAGTGAATGGATTTTAAAATGGGAGACAACATTCAATGTAGTTGAAATTCATAATGTTGTTCTTTACATTGCTTTAAGAGAATCTCATATACACAGCCTGATTTTTTTATTATTATTATTTTGTAAGTCGGGAGCTCAGAAAGTCAGGAACCTATGTCTCTCCTTACTGCATGTTCATTTTGACACAAAAATATAGTGTGTCTTATGTCCTGTTTTTTGCAGCGGCCTGCCTGATTCCACTCTGATCACAGCAACAAAAGTGTGCTATCAGTGTTCCTTCATTAACACTAATTATTTTTCTTTCCTTTGAGGGGCAAATGTTCATGCGACTGACCCAAGCCGTGGACTGACTTCATGGGAATGGGCTTGTTACACAGGAAGGTCAGAATCTGCCTTCATCATGCAAAAGCTGATGGACAGGCCATGCCCAGAGCAGTTTTGTGATCAGTATAAACCAGAATGGCCAAAGATGAAGGAACTTCTTGCCAAGGCTGCAGAGCCGAAGACTTGTTTGCAGAAGATTTCTGAGTGCATGAGAGCAGCTATCTCATTCCGGTCTTTCTATGGGCCAGAAGAAGATGGGGTTCTTGACCACATGGTGAAGGTGACAACAAGCTTGAGCAGTCCTTTCATTGCTCTGTCGTGCCGGACGGTGTGCCCGGGCAGCCCGCCTTCCGTGGGGAAACGCAGGCTGGCTGTGCAAGAGATCATCAGGAAGCAGAGAGCCGAGGAGATCCGATCTCAGGACAAAGACCACTTTAGCAGCTATGAGAAGCTATTTCAGAACTCCAAAGTCACGCTGATCCCCAAGAAGAAGGACCGGCGAGCCAGCCTGCAGCCCATCAGCCTTGCGGTCACTCAAGTGAACACCATCGCCACCAGGAAGGCGAGCCTCCTGCCGCTGCACCTGCTTCGGCGCAGCAGCGTCAGACCAGGGTTTGTCATCCCCAAAGTGCGTGTCAGCAAGGCTCCTCCACCCACCTTCCAGCCAGAAAAGGCCAGAAGGAGGAGCAGTGCAAAGGACGACCCCTATTTGCAGATTCCCAAGTGGAGATACAAGGAGCTGAAAGAGGAGCGGAAGAAAGCAGAGGAACTGGAGAAGATAAAAGCAGCAGAGGCTCAAAAGCAGAGGCAGGTGTCTCCTGCTAGATCCAGGACCTGATTTAAAAGCAGTTGCATAGAAGGTTTTAGAGCCATTGTCTTGTTATCTCAGCAAGATAACAGACAACATGCCTTCATGCATGCCCACTGCTCACGGAGCTTTCTGCCCTTAAAGTGTAGAAACAGGGCAAGGGCTTTGCCACAGCGTGTCTGATGACAGAGCAGGAAGGTGTTTTGTGGCTGAAGACCTACTAAGTTTACCTGTCTGCTGTTGATAGGAAATTTTAAGTGGTGCAGTCCTCTTGAGGTTTCCTTTTTTCCCAGTTCCAGGTGAATGACTGCAAAACTGCTTTAAAAATAATGTGCATGAAAGGATCGTATTTTGCATTTGTTCATTTTGTAATGGACAAAATTAAGGAGTTGTGCTTGTGACACTAGACATTCCTCCCTCTCCTTGCTTAGGTGTATGTATTGCAAGGTTTTATAGTAATAATGAAAAGTTTAAAACACACCACAGTGTTGGTGGGCAGTGAAAATCCAGGTCTACAATTGTTTTGAATATACTAAGCACTTTATTTTAATTCCAGTAATCAAAGTGTAAGACAGGATAGGTATTAAACTTTACAGCTCTATACAGTCTGTATGGATGCAGTTCTTAATGCTATTGTTTGTTCTGTTGAATATTAAAAGGGCTGCATATGAAATATTTCAGTAGTTGAGATATTCACATCCTCTGCAGGTACAAATCAGGGACAGGAACTAATTTCTTCAGAGCAACAGAGAAGCTGAGCTAATTTTTGAATGCCACCATCACCTAAGATTTGCCTCTCCCCTTGAGTGTCCCTGTATCTGCTGTCTGTTGTCTCCTTTTTAGTCTCAGTGAATTTTTGGTCATTGCATTTAACTGTGAAATAAGGGAGGGGGTGAGACGTAAATAGGCTTTTTTTCAGGTTGATATTTAAGTTCCTGTTAAAAAAAACCCACCGGGTTTATTGTGAGCCTTTCCATATTATAGCCAGGATAGGAAAATTATGCAGCTTCCAGAAGTTCAAGCCATTTTCCCAGGCATGAGGCAGCTCAGCTACCAGGTTTTGGAACCAGCGGCCAGATGCCACTGTGAGCTTTGATAGCACACCTCGGGTGCCCGGAGAGGGCAGTACATCACCCCTCGGTCCCAACACTAGGAGAAAACCTTCCCTGTTACAGGAGTGCATCTCAGAGTGGGAGTTCCCACAGGTTGCTGCAGGTTCTCGTGGTTCTTGTTAAGGTTTCATTTGGTGTTACCAGCAGCCAGACTGAATGGCATGCCAAACCCTGGCAAACTCCATCCGGGAGGGGCTGGAAACCCGCTGCCTGCTGGAGAAAGACCACATTGATAAAAGCAGAGGTCAAATACAATCAGCAAGTCACAAGGTACGTGCTCAGCCTGCGTTTTCGCTCAGGCTTTGCTCCTGTTTGGAATGAAGTGTGCTGTGGTGTGTTCTCCCAATGGTGTTGCTCTATTAGGGGCCAGGCAGACCACAGCTGCTGCTGTCACCAGCTTCTTCCTGCAATTAAGAAGAGGGAAAACTTTTCCATTCTTCACTCCCACAGCACAAAGGCTGTGGCTGCAGTTCTCACTGAGCTTGTAATGGAACCGCACTTGTCCTGAGAGAAATAATTTTAGTTGATTGAACACCAGTTCCCAGATTGGTGTTGCTGGTGTCTGCAAGGTCAGGGCTCAACGGAGCTTATGGCAGGTGTGTGAAACAAGGATTTTCTACACAGCCTGTTCTCTGCACCTCCTGCTGCAGTAGCTGTGCTGGCTGGGTAGCCTCCCAGATCAGACTTGAAGGAATATGCACCTTGCTAATAAAGCTCTCCAGCCCTGTGAATATAAAGAGGGTTTTAGTCTGCAAGTGTATCCGTCGGTGCTGTGCAATATAGAGGCACCAATTCTGTGAGGGGTTTGCTGTGACCAGAATATAAGCTGAACTCATTTCTTTGGAGGGTGGGAAAACATCTTTTAGCTGTTTGTGGCAGAGGTATTAGAATGGATTCTTTAAATTGGTACACTGGATTGAAGGGTTTAACTATTAATTTGTGTTTACTGCTAGGCCAGCATACTGAATTCAGATTCAGTATCTGAAAAGCAACCTGTGCTGCAGGTAAACACTTGAATTTGCACTCTCAGTATCACTTGCAGGAGACGTACAATTGACAGGTGCTCTCAGGGATTAACATACAGTATGTTAGAATTAGGGGCTGAAAATGAAGTCTGTTTTCTAACCCTTTGTATTTTACTGTGTGTATGCGTATAAGTATGTGATATTTCCATTAAAAGAGGCACAAGTTGTTAATCTTCTTTGATGACCTTTTTCTTCAGAACAGTTTGGGGATGCTGCTTTTCACTTTTCAGTAGATCAAAAAGCAAGCCACTTTCACCAATGGACTAACCAGCACCACCTGAAAGCAGTTTGGTTTCCTTGGTGGGAGCTACTGTGGGTTAACTTCAACTCCTTGTGAATTCTTCCTTATGAGTAAAAGAAAATCACTACATTTCATAGAATCATTGAATTGCCTAGGTTGGAAGGGATCTTTCAGATCATTGAGTCCAACCATCAACCTAATACTGACAAAAGCCATCACTCATGCTTGAGCATTTTTAATAATTTCTTCTTAATTTGTCCTGACATCAGGCTTTGGCTGGTCATCTCAGCGATGATCGCTTCGATCACTCACAGCCACGTTGCTTTGCTGCAAGGCAGCAGTCCCCCAGCATCCTTACAGGCAGCCTGGCTGCATTTTGTGTATCTGTGTAAAGCCTGGTGCTTGCTAGGGTGGGAAGGACAGGCACAGGTCTCTGTCTCCTCATTGCCTTCCTCCCCTGCTGCCTCACTAGCCCCTCAGCCATCTTACCCTCCTCTTCATCACCATTCTCACCAGAAGTGCTGCTCCTCTCATTTATGTTTTTTATTGTCTGTCTGAAGGTTGCAGCAGCCAAAGCTCCCACAAAAGAAGCTTCTGGAAACCTGTGGCAAATGGACCATAGCAGGGGAGGAGGCACACCTGGCCCTCCTCCAGCCAGCCATCTCCCTTGAGCTGCTGCTGCCGAGGAGGATTTGATTCCTGTTGGGTTTCCACACAAATAGAGTGGTTTGTCTTTGGTTAGTTGGGGCGTTTTCCAAGAGACCCCTAATTGTGAAATGCCAAGCAATACCAGCTGTACTTCAAATCACTCTTGGCTGCTCAAGCAGGACAGTTCACATCCCGAGAAACAGCACCTTCTGGCAGCTGGAGCCCCAAAGGGCACGCAGAGGCGCTGCTGCAGGAGGATCCTCCCACAGAGGGGAAGGGGACACTGATTCCTAGGGTGGAGGAAGGTTTTCTACCTGCCTTCAATGCCAGCCTGCAGCCTGGCACATTACTGGGAACGATGCTCCAGAGCGTTGTTGGTGGAACTGGAGCAGGGGCTGAGTCTGGCTTCACAGCCATTGCTTGTCCCAGCATCCTGAGCTTTGTAGTGAGGACCAGCCTCTCACTGCCTGATGCTCACTCACGGAGAAGCACCCAGCCTGGTGGGTTGACTTGCTTCTGCAACAGGCAACAGGGATATAATACAGTGATGGTGGAAACAGAAATCCCAAGTACTTCCTGATGTGCTCTGAAACAATACCGTGCTCTTGTCTCCGGAGAGCAATGGTGTCACAAGGAAGAGACCAACCCCACGGAAGGTTTTCAGGTGAAAACACAGAATTACACATAATTGGCTTCCTGTGACACCACGTATTATTAATTTGGGGGTTTTTTTTATGCCAATGAAAACTGTTCCTTAAGCCTTGACAAAAATTACTGGGTGTCTTCATTAAATGACTTTTTCTGGAATTGTTCTTAATAGTCCTGAGTGCTCATGCTGTCCAGTTAAGGGACAGATATTACAGCAGCTGATAAAAAAACACCTGTAGGAGAAATACGGAGTCAGGATGTGCAACGTTCTTTGAGGGTATTTCTCTTTTAAACATCTACATTTCAGCAGGAAATTTCCCAAAGCTGTGACTGAAATCAGGACCCAATAAGCAGGGTATGCCCGTTTGTTGATGGTCTGAACTGAAACCTTTTTTTTCTTCCTTTTCCCTGTAATTCAGGCAGTGCAGCTGTGTCTTCCAAAGCAGTGAGGAAGAGCTCCTGGCTCAGGTTAGGCAGCTCCAGAAAATATCTAGCTGTGTGAAACACAGAGGTAACACCTTCTTATAGGCATTTGTTTCTCTTCTGAACCTCAAGGAAAGGGCCTTGGACTAGTTAGCACATATTCAGGAAAATTACAGCCTCCTCCTCCCCGATCCCCTTTGAGCCTTCTTTGGAAAGATTAAACTAGTACCAGCTCAGAGCTGCTCAGTGACTTCAGCTGTGAAGTAGGGCAAAGATTTGTAAGGAATGGGAATTATCCTCACATTTTTCTTCCTTTTAAATTATCACAGGTAGAATTACAAACCCATACAGTCATTTGGGTCACTTAAAGAGCTTCATTACTTAGATAATTACTCACCCAGAGAGAGTATTCAGCAGAGAGCAGCTGAGCAGCCAGCCAGCCATCTTCTCCAGGCACGCAAAAAATGGACGGACAGTTCTGCAGACTGTCCCCATCATAAATTTTGCAACTCAGACTTTGAATTCCAAGCCACTGAAAACTGCTAACGCTATCAGAGGTAACAGTGGGCAGAGATAATTCCTGAAAGAGTGGACAAAAGGTCGTGGAGGCAGCAAGGAGGAAAGAAAAAAACATTGATGTCTACGGTGTGTGTCTGAAAACAACAGCAAATAACAAGCAACATCATATATAAAACTATGTATTAGTAAGACAGTCATACATATGTGTCATTCTTATAAAAAGTAATAGGTGCTATACACATATATAACATCTATATATTCATATATGTTTAGACATTCATAAAATGCATGCATATAAAAGGCCTCTCACCTGCCAGTGGTGACGTAAACCACTCAAATCTGTTAATGAAGAGCATCTCTGAGAAAGCTAGGATTAAATATTTGTTCTGTAAGAGGAACAAATCATTCAGGGTACAATGTGGAAGCTGCAAAGAGAAAGCAGACCAGCTGCTGTTGCACACTACAGAGCGCTTGCATGGGAGGAGGCAGGGGATTCTGTACTGCATAGAGTAATTCAAGTTATTATGCATATTAATTTTGCCTAGTCAGGTTGAAATTTGGCAGTTCTCTTGGCACATTAGGATTTACAATGTTCATAGCATTCTTTTATGGTGATAGAACTGTTCAGAGATTTGTGGGTAATGAGTGGGCCATATGCTGCTCTTTGAGTCCACTCTCAGGAAAAGAGAAGAGGTTGGAAAAATGGGTTCAGGTGGTTCCTTTTGCCCTTCCTGTTATAGCAGCTTCCCACATGAATGACAGTTCGCTGCTTTGCCCATGACCTTCCTCCCAAATAAATCAAAAATGAGCACAAACTGCCAAGAGGCAGATGTGCAAAATCCCTGCTTGCAGGCACCATCCTGGGTGAATTCAGTGATCTCTTGTAAGCCACTGACCAAACAGCGAGCTCTTGTACATCAGGATCAAGAGAGGGGCACAGGAACTGCTCACATATCTCTGTTGTGTGTGTTCACATGCACTTTTGGTGGTGTAGTAACCAAGATTTGCTCAGGGCAGTGTTAACCACCAAAGATGCTGTCTGAGTACCTACATATAGCCTTCTACTGACAGAGGTGGTAAAATACTCACTTTCCAGCTGCACCCAGCAATGGGAGCTAAGGTTTCCTTGTGCTTGCTGCCGCTATGCTGAAGCCAGCTTCTTGCAGAAGTCGGTAGCGTGGGGATGCTCTGCATTACTGTGTGACAGTGGTAACGTGACACAAATCAACAAGCAATGTCATTAAGTAGTAGCCTCACTAAAAGTTCTGTTCCCAAGCAAGGTGCAACAGCATTTCAAAAGAATATAAAAACATAACTCTATTGAAAGCAGGCATGCTATATTAGCAGCTTGGCTGCTTTCCCAGGGAAGTGCTAGTGGAATAGTTGTCACTCAGGATTTGCCCAGTTTCTGTGCAAGCGATATGTAGTCTTGCAAATGATTGCTTTGACCACCTGCTATTTTTTTCCAAAAGCTGTAGTCTCAGCATCCCGAGATGTATTGTTATAGACAAAATAAACCAGCACTCATTTGGCGAGCACTAGAGCTGATGGAATAGTCACGTTAATTTTGCTTTGTTTTGCTCTTGAAAATGTGTTTTGCAAACTCAAATTCGACTGACGTGCTCACATGAAAAACACTCTGTGAGTGTTTTACACAACCACTTTTTCTCTTGTACTTTGTGGAAACTGCAGGATGTATTCCTTGTATGATTGATTGTTTGGCCTTTTGTTTGATTGATTGATTGGCCTTTTTTGTTATATTCCTGAGCAGAGTGAGCTGTGTTTGCCTGTGGTTTCCCAGCTACTACGAAGCAGGCTCCTGCAAAAGCCTTTTTGGGTTTACGTGGGTTTTCTGGCACTAATGAGAGTCCGCACCTGCTCTTTGCAAGACAACACTTGGTCAGCTACTGCTTCAAACCAGGCTTCACTGTGTGACAGTGGCCATCTGTCACGGTGACTCATTGGCACTAGGTTTGGTTTTACTCTCAAACTGGGTTTTCTACTTTCTTGGGTAATCACCTGCCCAACAACTTGCCCATTTATGAACCTTAAATACCTCGAATTGCCTGAGGGTTTCCGTGACTGACTAAGCCATCGTGCTCAGAGAAAGGCAAAGATAAAGTGCTGGACTTAAACTGCGTGTCAGCTGCCCCAAGAAGAAACAGCCAGGTACCGTGGTAAGGTCTTGCCCATGTTTATAAGCAAAACCAAAAATAAGAAACAGCTGAGCTGCTGGAAGAGTTAAGCTGAACAAATATACACAGGCTCTCTTGGGTTGGTTTAAATCAGGCTAATGCTCACTTGACTTGATCAATCAGAACCAGCTTGAGATTTAAAGTGATATAAAACATTCATCCCGAAATCAGAGTTTCCACCCAGAGAGTTGTGGCAGCTTAACTCAAATGATTTTCCATGGAGAATGCTGCCCTCCTTGATCTGGTGGCAGGCTCTGCCTTGAGCTCTCTGTGATCGATTCTGGTTTCCTTATGGCTTTTGTTTTTCCACCAGGACAGTAAGGTACTCCTTTCTCTTCTACAGCTGATGAGCTCCCTCATACCCAGCAGAATCAGCGGCACCTCCTGGAGCAGTCCAGTGCCTCTTGCTCACATTCAGCTAATTACCAGTCTCACTTTCATTAACGTGGCTCACAACTGCCAGAGACCCTTCCCCTCACACCGCCCTCAGCACCATGCTGCAGCCTTGCTCTGCTGCTTGGATTTGGGAAACTCTAAAGCCCTGCAGGCAGAGCTGGGTAAGGAGTGCATCGGCACTGTCCTCCGCAGAGAGCTGCTCTCTTTCCATCAAGTAAAATACTAGCTTAATCTTTAATTCAGGGCTGTTTTTTGAGGATCACAGTCCCAGCTCAGGAACAAAGTGAGCCTGACAACAGTCAGAGGCAGAAGATGAAATATTAATCCATACTTTTGTGACATCCACGCTGGATTATAATAATTCCCTGTCTGCAGGTCTTCCCAAGGCCGCCTGCTACAAAACACAGCTTGTACAGAAGTGAGATTTAACTGTGCACTGCAGCCAAGCAGCCCACCTCCCAGACACTTAGCTTGGGGCTTGCTTGGAGACCTCCATTCCTTCTTTATCTCCAGGTACGCTCTTCAGTTGCCACTGTAGAGTACATCCATAACTGTAGCTGGTTTTAGTCACTAAAAAAAGTCTCAGCATCAGGATGTGTCTACCTGGACAAGAAAGAAAAAAACCACAGAAAATCTCTGAACACGGTAGGCAAAACCTACAAACATGACAGGCAAACTCTGTCTCTTTCTCTCCTCAGCCCATCATCCCAGCGCACAGGATGTGTGCTGGTTGTTGTCCTCCTTCTCTTAAAGGATTGAGTGGCATTTCTTCAAGGCCACCCAATTTGTTAAATTGAAAAAGCAACAAAACGAGGTTGTTGTAAAGAGCTGAGCACACCAGTCACCTAGGATATGACCAACATAGAGAGATGTGAGACTGGGTGAGAGAAAGGAAAGCATCACCACGGGGGGAGATGGATGAAGGAAACACCCAGAAAACAGACTAAAGCCAACATCACAGTCTGGGTATTTCCAGCATCAAAGCTGCAGCTGCTCCTGCTTTGGCACATGAGAGATCAAGTGTAGGGTTTGTTCCAGCCAAACTGCTTGTGTCCTCTGTGCCTCAGTTTCCCCATCAATTAAACAGAAATATTTTCCTAAATCCCAAGCTAACTCATAAGGGCAGCTCTTGCTTAGCAGACAATGAGGGAAAAGGGTGGGTGGGAAAACCCACAGAAACCAAAACACATCATGAAAACTATGTCAATGGAGCAAAGAGAGCACATGTCATTGATTGGCTTTGGGAAACCACACTGAGTTCTTTGTAGGCAGTAGAGGCAGTATTGCACTGCAGGGGCCACAACCGAGCCGGGGGCGATGCCGATGGTGGTCTGCAGGTGTCAAAGGATGGATCCACACCCAGAACATGGATCGTTTGTTGCTGCTTATGGCTGGGGGGTGGCTGAACCCAGCTCCTGAAGACAAAAAGTGTGTGAGTACCCATGCATTCCCCACAGGGTAGACATATACCCTTAGAGACACCACCTTTCAAAACCCATGGAAAAAAATAAGTACTTCCCTCAGAAAAGCAGGAAGCTGACAGTGGTTTTGGCCTGTTTTTCCATGTGCTTTCCTCAAGTAAATGCGTATTTGCTGTATAGCAAAAACTACACTGAACGCTTCACCTAGAAATGCAAGGCAAAAAAGGGTTTGCATCACACACCACCATCACAGCATACTTTCTGAAGAGCTCCAGCTTTTGGAGATTCCAGTGGGCTATTTAAGAGATTTATGAAGTTATGAAAGCAAAAGCCAGGTCTGTGGTGCCTAAATGCCATTAAATCCCTGTGCTGCCATTTCCCATTAGCTGGGCTCTTCTGAAAGCCTCATGCCAGCCGAGAAGACACATAGGGGAAGGACACTGACAGGGAATTGAAATGAACCCAGGGCAGGAGAAGAGAGGAGGGAGAGGCAGCAGCAGCAGCAAGACAAACAAATCCAGGTTCTAATTTAACAGAGATAATCTCCCACCAGAGTTACTTAAAAATCCCATTAATGTATGGACACGAATCTTCTTATGCAATTGTGGGTTTCCACCCACCCAAAATAGCCTTTGGATTCCCAGGCCCAGGGAAGAGCAGAAGACAGCAGCATTTCCTTCGCTCGCAGCCTGAAGGACTCTCCGCTGTACCAGAGCAGTCATGCCTGTCACGGAACAGGTTACCAAACCCAACCCAAATATCTGGCAATAAAGCTTATGAGGTGCTCTGAACACACACTGATAAATGCTTTAGAAGAAGAGCAGGTATTTCACTGCTTCTGGTCTGGGCAAGGTTGCTTTTTAAACAGGTCATGTAATATTCAAGCAGCATCTTGTCTCAGTTCTTTTGAACTTGTCCAGAAACCTAGCTGGGGCGGGTGGTGTGTGGACGTGATCGCAGAAGGTTCCTGGCACTGAGGGAGCGTTACGGGTGAGGATGAAGCAGAAGGTGGTAAAAGAGACCCCAGGGACACGGCAGCCAGCTGAGCCCCAACTGTGCCACAGGCTGGGAGAAACACAGCATGTTCTCATCTGCTTTACAGAAAGTTATTGAACCAAGTATAAAAATAAATACCACAGTCAGTACAACAGCCAGATATCTTATTTTGATACGAACTCAAATGCGGTTTACCCTGCCTTCAGCTTCAGCTTTAATGACATTGCTAATTGCCAACGTTGGGTTTCAGAGCCAACTAATCCCATTAAGACACATGAAGAGTATTTTCTTAGAGACAGTTTCAGGCAGCCTGCAAACTCACATCCCCACGCACTGGTTCCACTGTTCACATTTTCAAGATAGCATCAAGAAAACCGTGGTGATGGGAAGGAAGGAAAGTGGAAATTCTTGAGCACCAAGCTGCCCCCAGACCTCTGCAGCAAGGTCTGCACCTGCAAAATACCCAGGGAGCTTGCTCATACCTTTCCTAGGATTCCTCGCAAAGCTTTTTTGCTAATTTCAATTGTACTGGTGTCTTTCCCTTGAGAAAATATCTACGGAGTCAGGCAGTGAATGCTGGTTTTACGGCAGGGCATGAAGCTATTTAAAGGCTTTTTCACATCTGTTTTCACGGGCAAATCCTATTAAATTGCAACAATACCATCATGGATTTTACTGGTAAGCAATCAATTCCCATGAAAGATAACAAAAGCTTTCACTGAAATGGGCCAGAAATCCAGATCCCTTAAAATTCAAGTCCATGTTCTAATCACCAACTCTAGGCATTGCTGTAAACGCTGCTGATTGAGGGACTCAGATGTGCTTTTATCAAGCTACTTGTAAGCATCACCAAGAGTCATGTCTGGTGTGCAACCCTAGGTATTTCATGTCTGGCCCAAACTCAGACATACCCTGTGGTCCAGAACAAAACACTCCTGTTCTCCCCTCTCCCGTCAGCTGCTCACCAGCAACAAGCCCTCACAGAAAAGCTGCTGATGGCTGGATGCCACCAGAAACATCCCGTGTGCTGGGTCTCTCCAAGCTGCCCGAGCCCTGAAGACCATGAAATGTAGTGTTCAGAGACATGTCCCTGGCATTGGCCCTCCAACTCCTACACAAACAGCATTTGGGTGTAAACCTCAGAAACCCTCACACCAAAAGGAAAGGTGTAAAGATCATGTACTGATCTTCCACGCTGGTGGGCTGTCCACCACACCGTCCGTATAACTGACTGGGTGAGAACATCACCAGCTGACTGACTTCTAAGGCAAAAAGCTGTTGAGAACACTCAAAACCACCTTCTGATACTTCTTAACTTCTTTTTAGCTTTTGCTGGTACTGGCTGTTCAGGTGCTTGAAGGTAGCCTTGGAACGCCTTTCCTTTGAGGAACTACTTGGTTTTTTTCCCCAGTGCCCAGATCTCTGCCATTCCCAGACTCTCCCAGCTCAGCTAACCGCAGGGGAGATTTCTGAGCAAGCCAAAGTCACCTTTTCAGCCTCACTGCTCCTCCCCTGGCTGAGGCTCATCGGGGCTGTCAGCAGTGACAGCGTGCGGGCAGGAGGGTGCCCAGCTCCCGCCAGCAGCGCAGCTCCAGCGGGGATAAAGTTTCACAGAAGTGGGACAGGGACGTCTGAGACACTGTCACCAGGAGACTATGCAAGACAGTGTGGTGACCTCTTCCACAAGAGCTAAAGGGAAGGGCAAAGAAGATGGGATCTGTTCTCACAGAAATGATGGGCCCAGGCGAATGAAAGCTGCAGGGCATGCGTGTGTGTATTTCCTCGTCACAGCTCTTGCATCCACAGAATATATGCTCATGATTTGCTTATTCTGAGTGCTGTAGACAAAGCAGTCCTGCATAACTGTGAGCTGCTTTCACTTCTTTTCTGAATTGCATCTTCCTTAAGATGTCTCTTTTCTGCTCCCTCCAGACCCAACCTCAATATATCCAGGGCATGTTTCCAAGAAGGTTGTAGCATTTCCCTCTCAAAATATCAAGGTTTGATCAGCCCAGCTGCTACTGTGGTCTTTGGTTAATATCCTTCCCAGATTCAAAATGCTAAGCCCTCCCTCAGTGAACCCACAGAAAACACCCACCTGCCTCTCAGCACTTGGTGGCTGGAAAGCGAGATGCCAGCAGATGGGTCCAGCCGCCGTGTTACACACCGCCGGCTCTCAGGGACTCCAGGTCCACCAGCTTTTGCTGGCAAGTGAAGTCCCTCCTCCTAGCTTTTAGTTGACATTTTTATAGAATCTTGCTCTCTCTGTCTTCACTTCTTTTTTGTTGCCCATGGGAAGGGCTGTGCAGCCAGCAGCCTGCCCCCAGCCTGCACTGATCAGAGCGAAATGGGGCCACAGCCAGCTCCAGCAAATGCTTTTGGCGAGCTGTGCCACCATCAAAGGTCTGTTCCTAAGAAGTATTTCTGTTAAGTTTGTGGAGTAAAAACAAGTTCACCTCTCCTTTCACATTTGAAGAGCTTTTGCTTAACAGCTGGTGGAAAGCAGAAATTCCTCAGCCATACTGTTACCAATGCCAGAAAATGTGGCTGAAAATACGCAGGGCTCATGTTCATGGCTTGTAGCTCGTATGACCCATTAGAAACATAATGCTATCCAAGCAACATTCTCCATATACGTCAGGTCTAGCATTTCACCTCAAGTACATATTATAAGCTATCAAAATGCAGTGGCCCATAATGAGCACAAAGGTGCCATCTTTATGCAGACACCTCTCAGCAGTAGTGCCAGGTCACTAATGCTGTTCAGAATTGCTTCTCAGGGTAATTGGTACATCTCTTCTTCCTGAAGTGCTGTGCTTTCATCTTTTCACTCCATAATCGCAACTCCTTACAAATGGCCACAGAAATATTTGTATTTTCAGAACATAAAGGACAATAAATCAAGAGTGAAGTTGCTTCTTGATTCTGACTATTAGAACCATTTCAATAGCATCTCCAGGCTGAGCAGGTATCTTGCCAATCGCTTTGCAGTCTTGTTTGCTTGTGGGCAAAGCAACACGTAAGTAAAGGAGAAACTGCAGGGCAGTAACCCCGGGGCTGCTTTTGTAAATTAACATGGGGTTTATATCATTCCTCCAAGAGTGGCAGTGGTAGGACTCACATGCTATACACTCATTTACTAGGAATTGCAAAATTAGGGCATTTCCCCCTAGTTATTAAAATTTAGGCAACACTGAATAACACACATGTGCATGCAAAGACACACATGTACATGTGTTTTAATAGGGATTTTCTCGCTTTCTATCTGGTAAACTAATTTACTTCATTATTTACTCCCACTGAACAAAGCCATACTTGTTGCAAAGGACCAATCATCAGAGAGTGCGCAACGACAGCCAGGAAAAAGCCTGTGTCTGTAAACACGTTAAACATACAAACCTAGGAAAGAGGAATACTCTGAGTCACGATAAATAGTCAGATCACACTCTATGCTTTCCATAAATATTTATCTTAGCAACAATTTCTAATGGTGAACCAGCCATTACCATGCAAAGTAGAGCTCTCATGCTCTGAAGTACAGGTTTCCAGCGTGTCCGTTGCAGGAGCTGTTTGGCCTAGTGAAAAGCAAGGCTGGCTTTAACAAACATCCCCATAATAAGCTCAATCGAAAGGCTTATTTAAGGCTTCAGCCTTTCATTCCAGACCCCTCCAGCTGTCAAAATTGTCACATTAGCAGCAGGCTAATGTTTATCCTGTTCTGCGTGATACATCAGGATCTAAAAGAGAATTCTTGCATTTGCTATTCATTATCTTTTATCCAGAGAGCAGGAATTAGGTAAGGAATCCGCTTTTAATATAGGGGGGGTTTATTAGCAAGTCAGATTTACACAGTGAAAAGCTACCTGCTAAAAGAAGGTGAAAGGTGTTCATCCAAACTGTGTGCTCCAAGGAATCCGATCTCACCTTGCTTAATGGCTCTGAGATGAATAAAACAGTAGAGTTTAGATTCCAAAACTGACTGTTCCCCCTCTTTGCAGATACACACACACGTGAATATTAATTAGGTCTCAGTTCTACTAGAATAGGTCTCAGTTCCACATCCTACACGTGCACACACCCAGTGCCAGCTTTTGCAGCAGAGGGGTAATATATATTTCTTTATGCTAAACCTTGTAAGCTAAAAGAACCAGAAGCTTGTTAAAATACATTTGCATTTGCAGATTTTTCTCATCCAAAGGTCTCTCCCATGCAAAGAGATCCAAGGACATGAGATTTACAAATTGTACTTTCAGTATATAATTAGGCAGTGGAAATTGAGGTCACTGAGCAGCACAAGAAACAGTCAGTATCCAGCTCTGAAAGGAGATGGCAGCTCAGCTCCTTTTCTCTCATCACCTTCTAACAACAACTTTACGGAGCACAGCCGAACCCGTTCTGTGCTGATCCACTTACTGTTCTGGTTCTAACACTAGAGGGTTTATTGCTTTAGGCACAGCTCCTGTTCACTGCAGATTTAAATACATCAAAAAATAAAATAAATCGCCCAGCATTCCACCAGCACGTGCCCCAGTCTGCTGGCCTTCAAGAGACTCAGCTCCAGGACCCTTAGCTTCCCAAGCTGCCCCATCCTATCGCCGGGCACCAACCTGCCTGGAGCAGCGGCCTGGAGCTGGGAAGCAGCTCCACAGAACTCCAGGAACCGATGCCAGGACAACAGGGGGAGGTGGAAAACACCAGGTCCACAGGACTGCACTGTCCTGCTGGCTGAGGATCACTGTCTCTGGTACTGTCCCCACCTCCTGGCCTTGTCTGGCAGCTGAGGCCTCAACTCCCTGCCCCGTGAACCCCTTCTGCCGACTCTCCTCCTACTCCTTGGTCTCCACCAGCACTAGGAGTCTCCTCGCAGGAACCCGCTGTCCATGAAAATCTGCTCTGAATTCACAGAAGCAATCAGGGATTAGAACAGCTTTTTAAATAAATGAACCATGAGGTCAGCAAAACACAAACAAGCAGAAGGTTAACCCTTGCTGCAGTGTGACACGTCACTTGAAAAATGAAATGAAGCCTAAGATTACACATGCATGACTTCAGAAACAAGGCTTTTTAAAAAAATACTTAGAAAAGTTTTCAGATAAATACAGGAGGTTCACAAGTAAAACAAGGAGAAAACTGGTGCCTCTCTTGCTTCAGACCCAAACACCAACATGTTGCTGCAATTTTACTCAGAAAGGCGTTGAACGTACCTGTGGTTTCAGTCACATCTGAAACACGATGAGACACCGGTTATTTCAGCAGCACAGAGAGACAGTAGCTAACGTTTGCTTCCCATGTTTACTGAACCCGCTGTTGTGCATTTCCAGAGACACTGGTGGCTAAAGAGGGAAGGCAGGTGAGTCGCTGTGCTCTCTGCTGCGCCCGCTCCTCCCGTACGTAACGAAGTGATGCTGCTGTCCTTCTGAACACGGAATCAGGCATTCGTGACACCCGAGAAAGCCCACCAAAAACAGCCCATAAGAAGTTATTGTACCTATTTTCATAACCTGCCACTTGTTTGTCAGAAGCGTCAGAAGAATAACAAACATTCTGCTGAGCCAGGTTTAGTCACAGGGATGTGAGAACACGCCAAAGGTAACACACACCATCGCTGGCTGTGGGGAGCTCACGGCTCCTTAACAGCTAAACAATTTTTATAATCCTGAAAATCACTGTGGATTACAAATGCTTTTCTTTTCCTAAAGCCGCGAGTGACCTACAGAACACCAGCCACTCCAGTTTTCTAAAAATACCTGCAAGGCAAGCTGGGCAGCAGAGATTACATTCCAGGGCTCTTTCAAGGTCACCCGCAAGATCTGCCCTGGCAACGGCTTCAGGGCCAGCGCCTGCCTTTGGTCCCTGCCATCGCTGGGAGCCTGTTCTGCAAGGTGCCACCAGCACCCACGCCTGCCTGCCAGTGCCACGCAGCAATAAAGCCCATTCTCAGAAAATGATATTCCTGTGGGCATCCCAAGGGGAAGGGAAACAGTCTTTGCAGCTGAACTGACTTCTAAACTCAGAGAGAGCTTTGTCAGATACAACCCATCCCACCTCTCTAGCTAAATCCCAGTGCTACCACTGTATGAAGAGACTCAAAACCCAGCAGACGCTGGAGGCAGCCTCTTCTCTGATGGGGGATGAGGAAAGCCAATAAACACATGTTCCTGAAGGACTCAAGAATGCAGCAACAAGCAAAATACAAACTCCCACCTTCCTAAGAAAGAAGTCTGCGTGCCAGAGATGGGATAGAGAAATTCTGAGGTAAAAAAAAAGAAATTCCTTAGGAAAGCCAATTAGGTACTTAGTAATTACCTTTACCAATTATCCATAATACAATCACGCACAGCACTTACCAAGGGTACAGCCGCAATGCAGATTGATTCTACTCATCCATTGAAGAAGTCAGATGAAGATTTAGCACTGTAGACTTGACTTGGTTTCCTCTCATTGAGGCTCCTCCAATGGCTGTGATCTGGATTCCTCGTTTACAGGCAGAGCAGACGAAGAGAACTGGCTACAGTTAATATTAAGTATCTCCATCTTCTGAGAGACGAGGTTTGTATGCAAAGAAATTAAACTAAAAATTTCTCTTCTTAATTCTTTACATCATTGCAGCATCTGGCAGCAGCATCTCTTCATGCTGTAAAAATAACTTTTCCCCTTACTGACATCCCCACATTTTCTAAAAACGTACCTTAATCCCACAGCTAAAGGCACGGGGCAAGACAACACAGAGCATCCTCACGTGCCGGCAGCAGCCAGGGATGGAACTGTGCAAGCGTCCCAGAGCTATGAATCAATCACTGGCACTGGGAGGCATCCCAGATCTGTTGGATTGATTACACACTACACGTGCACTAAACATACGATACCACAGGATACCAAAAGTGTGAGAAAGCTTCCAAAAACACTGTGGCCATTTCTTCAAACTCCTTTGTGAATCACTTGTGTTACACCATGCTCTGTGTAACGTTAACAGCAGTGGTACGAGAAGTTTGCCACCACTTTTGAGTACAGAACTTTCTTTTTTGGAAAGAAGATTATCAAAACCCCAAAAATAATGAAAAGTGTTAAATTTCATTTCCTTTAACACGCTGATTTATTACCAGGCTTAGATTCCAAACCTTCACAGAGATATAGCAGGGATCACTAATTTCATAGTGGAAAACAGTAACCCCCGTTCCAGTTGGTAGTGTCTAGTTCTATTTTAACAGCTATCCAAACTAACAGACTATCCAAAACAGCTCAACTACTGTGTCATAAACTTCCTAATAAATTTCACTAGCTATAAAATGCTGATCGGCTTTGTGACATTCTGTAATAGCATCCCATAAACCCCAACCCTGCTGATTTACATTGTACTTAGAGAAAAATGAGCCCAATATCCAACTTCATGGTTTATTGTTGCATTATTGCCACACTGACAATTACAGAAAATTTCTTTTGCAATCACTTCAAGATAACATTTGAACATCCTCTGTGTTTGTATGCTACTGTAACCTACTTTAAAAGTATCAATAACCACCAATCGACAATCCAGATCACCAGTTATAACTCTTTATTTTGGGCAAGGTAATGCTTTGGTAAGGACACCTGTGTACAAACACGGATACCTCCCAACAATACAGAATGTGCTTCCATACAGAGACATTTTCTAACCATACATAGGAATTCCTGCACTCTAAAAGCCACTAAAGCTATCCTGAAAGTTGTACTTGATTGTACAAACTTACGTATTCATCTAAGTAATCAAAGACAAGACTCGGGTCTATATATGCTGCATATATTGCATTAACAACCAGGAGCAGGAGCTCAGAATTCAAAAGCATTCATGTTCTTAGCATTTAGTATTTGAATGGAAATGTGGTGTTGCTTTCAGAAGACAGAAATACACATTTCTACTGGCTATTGCTAAACAGGGAGTAGAGGTACTCAGCCCCACCTAATTGTGTAGTTCTACACTGAGCAACCTTTAGTTTTCCCCTGCAGTCAAATGGAGTCAAGAGCGATCCAGCTCATCTCGAGACAATTCCATTTGGTCAAAACCGCCATACCTAAACCATCGGCTGTCTTGACTACACCACTGACCACAGCTGGAGTTTGAGATGCTACTTCAGCTGTAGGCACAGGACAAGGAGGCTAGAAGGGACTGAATCCCACCCAGCTCAGCCTCGAGCCAGCAGCTCCCAGCACCAAGGGACTAGGATGATGTGCTTCATCACCGACACAGTTCACTGACAGCGACTAGCTACACCATCAGGGCGATGCCACCACTTCCTGTCCTCAGTCTGCAAATCTGATTCCTGCCAGCAAATTACCTCCTGAAAGTATTCCATGAGGATCAAAAACGCTACGAATGAGTTACTCATGTGTGAATCACTCGTGCACCCATAAGTGACTATGCACAAGGCCTCAGACGTACCGACATCAGAAACAGAAAGAATTTTTAAAAATTATACATATTCTAAGAGAATAATTCTTATAGACAATGGTTGTTTCTTAAGGCAAGTACGGTTACCTAATTAAATTGAAAATAAGGACTACATATACAGATTGTATATCCTTCCTTGGGTGTAGAATAAATACAATAATGTATATCCTTTGCAAAACATCATTTCCATTTGAAGAATATGAAGAGATGGAAATGCCAGGTCCCTCTCCACGCACATGAAGCGAGTTATTCTGCTCATGAAACAGGCCACACTTTGCATGACTTTATTGGTTGTTGCTTTAAAATCAGCTACTCAGGGAATATGTATTTTATCTGCAGAAATTCTTTAAAATAAAATTTAAAAAAACCCCAATTTTTAAAACTCCCCTCACTGGTTTTCCATACTATTTGATTTTCAACATAAACTAGTAAAGCCCCAGTGATCCCAAACCTCTCCTGATTCGCCAGGTGAACGTGTGCAGCACTAGCTCCAGTAACCACTCTTTTTTTTTTTTTGAGGTCATTGGAAGTTTTATATACCTAGAGGGTACTAAAGCCTATAGCGCAGTTGTAGTCAGTTAAGAACAGAAGCACACTTGAAAAACACAGGTGGAATGTTTAAAAAAAGTATTTCCCTGGGTTTTATAGAGGCGAACTGTAGAAGGAAGATCACAGAGCTAAATGATTTTGAACTGTGTAATCGAAAGATTTCATTATGTGGCCGAAACTAATTAAATTGTTCTATTTGAAAACTAACTTTTTATTACCTCATATCCCTTATTCACAATAAGATGACTATGAATGTGATTTTGAACAGAGATTTGGTCATGAAGTTAAGCACAGTTACTAACAGTCTCTCTTAATCTTCTCAAACCTTAAGTTAAAAAAGGAAAACTGACCTTTTCTCTAGTTTAAATTCAGTTCTGTCAGGTTCTGAGCTCCTTCAGCTTGCTATTGGAATAAAAGAAATATTTTCATAAAAATAAAGCCTACAGCAGCAGTGTTCTTGTGACTGACTTCTCTCCCTTCTCCATACCCACAGATCTCCAAATGGAAGAACCTCAGCAAGACCCTGTGAGTGTGAAGGGGTGCAAAGAAGATTCAGTTGGATTTCTTCCAAATCCACAATGGTTTTGGGCCCATCTGTCACCTCACTAGTTGAAATCAGAGGGCACAGTTATGGGGGTGTGACACTGTAGGATACTGAAAACTGCAAAGGTTCTACATAATCAAGACAACCACCAATTTCTGTCTCGCCACACAGGACAAACTCCTTCCAGACAGTAAAGGTACCAGTACAAAAGGGCTATTCTTTCTTACCAGCTTAGCGTTAAAACTACATTAACTATCTGCTATTGCGATGCCACAACTAAAAGTACAAGTTTTAAGCTCATTAATCACATCATTCATACTAAAGTTTTATCTTGGCAATAAGAAAATCTTATAAAAAACCCATTCTTGATCAGCAAATACTTAATAGAGAATTTTCCATCTGGGATAAAATGGAACAATGTCTTCATTCTTATTAACCCTTGAGAATTAAAGTAACAGAAACAGCTCATTATTTTAGAGGTCAATTGGACAGATTTGACACTGTGAATCCTAAAGGGTTGTCTTCTCTCGAAAACTCATTCACCGATGGCAGTTTGGCTGAGGTTTGGGTGGAGAGCTCACTTGCGAGGCTGGTGGATGTGCTGTTTGACGTGTTGCGGGTGAGGAAGCTTTTCCACAGAAGGATGTGGTTTCTGATGAGCCACCTGAGCTGCAGCTGGAGGGAAGTCCTTATCACCCTATCCAAAGAACACATCAGGAAAAATTTAAGAAACCTTACAAGGACACTTTCCAGATCAAGTGGATGTAAGTTTTTAGGAGTGTGAAGAGCAGATGGAGCACAGTGCTGCGTGCTGCTCTGAGGTGCCCTGTGTGCAGCCCATCTCGCCAGTCCTTGAGGCAGCTTCAGAATTTCACTCATGTTCGTGTCACTTCTTCCAATTACACACAACATCCAAGAATGTATCTTAAAGTGACCCCAGGGGAAAAAACCACATTCAGTGGTTAATGGCTTCTCATCCTATATCACTTTCACTGTCTTTTCTCATAAAAAAGGAAGGGGGACGAAAAAGATTAATTTTGATCAATGGTAATTCTGAAAAGCCTACAATAATTTTTCCATGACTGAAAGAATTTTAATGGTAATCTTACCCTAGCAATGACTCCAGAGATGAACACCGTTGGTTTAGATGGGCTGGAAAAAAAATAGGAGGGGTTACTTGTACCAATTATTTAGAAGGTAAAACTGAAAAGTACATCACACATACAGCGCAAAAAAAAAGGTAGCAGTTTTGGCAATTAATGAATGTTTCAAGCAGACAAGACAAATTTCTTCTTCAGATGACCATTGCCTTATTAGTACTTATTGCAGCCAAGAACACACCTGTATGTTCTGGCTGTTGTTACTTCACTGTACCTGGGATGGCAGTGAAAGGGCAACCCAACAACACTCTGTTCCTTACTTAAAGCTAAGAGTCTTTGTTTACATTGGCTTCTTAATCCTCAAATTTTATATATAAGCTGCCGGCAGTACTTTAGGCTTAGAGTATTTGTACTGCAACAATGAAAACTGTGGTTGGACTAAACTTACTGCTGTAACGGAGAAGAAAAGAAAATAAAATTCAAGTTTATATCTGTCAATCAAATGGATTAAGAGTCTGTCTCAGAAAAACCAACACACTGTACTTTAAATAATAGATTTTCAAGCAGATAAATATCTGCTCTGTTACACAGCAGAACAATCATGTCTCCAACAGACAAGTGTCAAAAGACATAAAGTAAAGTCTGTCCTGTTTTTCTGTTTGCAGACCTCCACCCACGCTAACAGGAACGCAGTCTCCACAGGCAGGATTGGACTCTGCAGCTTGGTCAGCACGAGGAATCAGCGTCCCTGGGCCACCACCCTGCTCAATCCACCACCTCTACACAGAGGCCAAAGTGCAGCCACATCAAACAGTTCAGCAATGGTGGTGGGCATTGCCACAGCATCTAAACTATCAATACTCAGCACCTTCAGTGGTCTCCTGGGCAAGTAAAACCGCCCATCTGCGTGGAGCCTGCAGAAGCATCACTACCAGGTGCTCCAGAAAACCTCCCCAACAGAGGCAATGCTGTAAGAAAACTGCGTGACCTGAGGCACTGCAAGGGGAAGGTGGGCTTGGAGGTGAGGCTGTGCCTCCTGAGCATGTCTGCAACCACGGGCTTGGAGCAGGTGGCTCATTAATGGGACCATGAGAAGGGTCCCTACCCTGGGATACTATGGTTGATGAGGTTGGAACAACACAAAGTAAACACAAATCAAATAATTTATTAGATGAATGATACCGATTATTATGATGCACTTTACAACTACACAGCTTGTAAAGATTTATTAATATGATGTTATGTGAAGTTAAATTAACAAGCAACAGTTTTAGACCTTGAGATAGTGGTCTAATAAATACTGCCTGAGCCCTGCTTAAGCCACGGAATTGCTATACGATCTCTATAGACCTTTCACCCCTGTTTGTCCTCTCCATGGCTTTTTGATTGGACTCAACACCCTAGTTCTTTAAAAAGGCTCATCATCCCTTCCAGAATTTTTCTAAAAGCCAGAAAGACAACATTAGGGAAAAAAAAGGAAAAAGGGAGGAAGTTCTGCTCTAAAATATCTCCATTTAAGAACACCAGTGATACCATATTAGACTTCTTCAATCTAATTTTCTGCTAGTATGAATTTATAACAAGCCAAGATCAATCACAAACCACTTTCATTCCATCCTAATTGTACTGAGCCAATTAGTATATTACAGTCCGCATGAGATTTCTTGGATGCTGCGTAACAAACTCAAAGAAGTAACTCTGACTGAGAAAGCACAGCTGCACTGCAGCGGCTCAGGGTACCATTCACAAACTAACACAGTAACATTATAAAGGAAATAAACAGTAAATGGGAAAAAAAAAGTGTGGCAAGTTATTCTTCAGCTATACATGGAATCTGGTTTTAGTCACACTCAGAGACACAGTTATGTGTTTGACATTGTATTATTAATAATACTGGATAGAGGGAAATTCAAATCAGATGGATGTTTTCCTTATATTCTTACTATGACCTTTCAGTGCTCACTATGCTTGGGTGATGCATGAAATTCAAATCAACATATCCCCAACAAGGCCGGGACTTGCTGAACTGCTTGTCTGTCTACCACCAGACTGTACTATCTGCTCTCTGTTCCTTACTTTTTGCTTTAAAAACAGGTTAAACGCTCCATGGCTTTGGCCAAAAATGACAACTGGAAGGAATCTCTAGCATAACGGGTGTTTCAAACACAACCTTTCTCACTGCAAATCTTAAGAGTCTTCTCAGAAACTCCAGTCTCCTGTTCAAAATGTCATGCCATTAATATTCAAAGGACCCAAGCTTGCAAGTGCCAAGTTCCCTGGGTACGCAGTAAAGCTGGGTAAAGTTAGAATACCTAGTACGTTTTTGTACTTATTTTCACTTAGTTGTATGTTCCTTTGTCTAAGGAACTAGGCTGAAGATTCTGTAAGGATCGTGTTCAGAATCAGTTAAGCTAAAGATCTAGTCTGAAGTTTATGTTTCAGCTAGCACCGCAGAATTAGCTAACCTGCCTTTATAAAGATGATGAAAAGCAGCAATACTACTTTCCTGATAAAATTATACCCTTCAGCTAGAAAGCATTTATCTCGAGCTCTATCACAAAGTAACATACTCAGCCTTGTTCGCATGCGTTTGGGTCTGTGACTGCCATCAGTTGCACTGTCCTAGGAACCCCAGTCAGGACTGTCCCCTGAGTGTGGGGGAGACACCGAAACGCCTCAGGCTGACCCCCCTTGGGGTGGTGTGGGACATTTTAGGATAGCCCAGCGCAATTCACTCACGCACAGAGCAGAACCCAACGGGGAACCAGAGTTGTAAAAACGTGCCTATATCTAGATGCAGCTAGAGCAGCTTTGTCCTCAACTTTCATCTGTTTGTCCTCTCCATGGCTTTTGATGGGACTCCTCTGGTGTTATGCGAGATTCCCAGCCTCTGAAGGGAAGACCCAATGGGAACACTGGTGTGGCTTCCAGCTTGGCCACCTCTGCCCTCCACCCACAGAGGTCCTTCACAGAAATCCTGGCATTCATTTCTGGCTGACCTGCGTGCCCACACTCTGCAGGCACGCACTCCAATGAGGCTTCACTAGATTACACTGTCCCAGAAAAGATCTTGAAAAATGTACTATTACCAGTTTTCTTTGATGATCTATAGAACCAGGATCAGGCTAGAGCATATGTAATCATACATCTGTACTACAAAGAATTCAAGACCAGGGAAAGGCCTGGGTAATCACCCACTGATTCACGCTTTGATTTCATTCTTAAACAAGAGAAAACTAGAATTCTACAGATTAACTACTTTGCAAGAAATGCAACCTCTACTGGTTGTAGAAATGTCAAAGCATTGGCTTTTGCAGACCCAGATTAGCTGTCAGGATCATAACTCTGTAATTACACTTTGGGACATCTACTGAGACTGCAGTGTGCAACATCACTCATCTTTGCCAAGAGCCTACCAAAAAGAGGAACAAAAACGGAGAGTAGGCATAGGCTATCATCACTACATTTGTAAAACTCTTTCAGGTGCTTTAAATTCTACTGGTGTTTTATGCAAAGCACAACCTACATTTCTAGTACTTTGTAAACTGTGATGGTTGCTCTGAGGATGTACTTAATCTGATGAAAATCGGTTTGACAGATGTTGTTTTGAAGACGCAGCATTCCTTTGTCTAGGTGTCAGTAAACAAAAAGCAAAAAACCCCATTACTTTCCAAAAAAACCTGTTTTTGTTTATATATACATGTGCTTTACAGCTATCTAATGCACATATTTATTTAAAGTTAAATAATAGCCTATACTGCGTAAGGAATACAATGGTGTGTTTGCCAAGACCGCTTGAAGTGTATGTCAATACTCTCAGAGCAAATCCCTATTTTGTTATGACATATGGAGAAAAAACCCACATCTGTTAAGATCTGAGTGTTCAAAGAACTTACCCTGATTTTGCATGTGCAATGCTGCTAAGAACTGCACCTGTTTAACAGCAGATTCTCTACTAGATTCATTTATCCTGATTGTATTCAAATAAAATAAAGATTTCTATAATTTGGTAATACTTAGCTTAAATAAGACCTTTATCTGACATTGCAAGTAAATCACAAACAATACCAAATAGCAGAAAAGATCACTAATTAGATAAAATGAGGCATTAAAAATACTAAAATCGTATGCCTTCACCTTAGAGGGATGGGTTGAACCGAAGTCTGACAGACACTGTGAAGACAGATGCCATGACACTGGAATTACTGTGAAATCTCCTACGGGCCACAAAACACACACAGGGCTGGTGAGTATTTATCTAAATCCATTTAAGATAGAGAAACCGAATAAATTAGCTTTCTAAGTCAACCATTTTAGAGTTATTAACTGTATCTAGCTGTACCCGCAGTGCCTGTGCAGGCACACGAGCCTGTACAACACCCAGCTCACACAGACACAGCTGCTCAGGAGCGGGCCCCAGGGCAGGGAATGCAGCACATTCTGCGCTGAGCAACACCCGCAGCCACTCTCTTGCTGGCACCCCAACTGCCCACCGCACCATCACCTGATGGCATGGCTCTGAATCTGATGCTGGTTTCCAGTGGTCGAACTGGCTGAATGGCAGGTCTAGTCTGGAGGAAGGACCGTGAGCTTATTCACAGCGTGGCCCAAACCAAAAGCTTATGGTCAGATTTGACTAACCAGGAAACAGAACCATGCATGTGCATCGTTCTTTTCCACTATAAAAGCTCCTGAAATGGGAAATGGGTCTTACTGAAGCCAGCTAATGCAGAAGGCTAGCACTCCAAGTTCACTGGTGATCAGAAAAACCAAAACAAGATGCTAAGACAAAAAATAAAAATGAAAAAAAAAGCAATGTGAAAAATATTACCTCACAGTATACCTCATTTAAAATACTGTATTCAGTCCAGTAACACCGTAAGTGAAGAACCAGAGAAGAGATAAAGATGGAACAAACAGCTAAAAAAACACGGAGAACCTTCTGTGCAAGGAAAGACCTAAGAATTACTTTCATACAGTATACAAGAGAACGAGTAATATTGCTCCCATTTACCTTCTTTATCCTATAAAGTAGAAAGGGATACTTGAAGAAAGCAGAAGACATACCTTTAAAACTAATAACAACAGGTATCTTTAAAATACCATAGAACTGCAGAAATGCAATACCACAGAAATGCGAAATCTCCTTAAAATAAGGCAATACCAAGATGAAGAGTTGAGATGAGATTCACAATCAGAATTAGATACTTATATGATGCAGACCCATTCACATCAGTTAGGTCAGAAATGCGCATGAGTTATACGAACTGTGATTCTCCAGGGCTCAAGTAATCCTTAAACTGATGAGGACTACAAAGAATTACCTTCTGTGCAGAGGTTAAACCTTGATTTGTCATTATGCTTTCTGCCTTCAATTAAATTTCATAAGACATTCTTTTGCAGATACATCTGATCCATCCAAAATTCATCTACTACTGTAAATCGGGGTACAAGCACAGTTTCAGGATCCCCAGTATGCCAGCATTTAACACAGGTTAGCCTACTTTAAAGAGGACAGAACTACACAGGTGCAAGGCTTTTGTCAAAATAGGTTAAAAAATGTCAAATACTTTAAACCTAAATTAAACTAATCTTCTAAATGGGAATGACGCATATTTGTCTTTTCATACTAGTGGGAATTCATGGTATGTGTCTGATCCCTTTTGCTGTTGAAGTGGGCCTGGTGAGCAGACAGGTGAAATATATAAATAATAGCACGATGGGTTTCTCTCAGACTTAGGAACCACAAGTCACGTCACAATTTTTAATAACGTAAGGGTGAGGACAGATATTTGGCATTTCCTTCTCTAAAGTCGTCCAGCAGCACGTGCTGTGACCCGCGGCTGGTGCCCCGTGGTGGCAAGCAAAGGAGTCTCAGCAGCAGGCTGCGACCCCCCTGAAGCAGCATCCAGCCAGCAGGCACCTCGCCCTCCAGCACCCCAGAACGGCAGGGACCTGGAAACCTTCTACTGAGCAGCTCGCCTTTTATTTCCTTGATCATTTCCAAATAAACGTATCATTCACAAGATGCTAAGGCAAGCAGAATGAAAAACATATATGAACTAGTAGGATTTGCAGTAAGCCACTGATCCCCCAACTGGTCCCTAATTAGAGCACGCTTTGCTATTTTCTACCTTGTCCTACCATGATGTTCACTCCGTGAACAGAAAGTTCTCCAAATGTTCTGAGCACAATTTCATCTTCAGACTTTAATCCTGCCTTTATCTTTCTGGAATTAAAAGCATTTTGGCCAGTTGTACAACCCACCCAGCTTAATCTCCAAGGTCGCTTGGGAGTTCATGTTTTCTGGTCATGAAACATGAAAGCTGGCTAGTCTTAGTTTCAGCCTAACGCCTCTTTAAAGATGTCCAGATACTTCTTTATAGGGGCGCTTATCTGAATTTACATAGTCGCCTTTGATTTTGGCATTGTCTGAGAAAATAAATTCCAAGATGATTAAAAACACGCTGAGATGATTAAAACCACATTTCTCAGCAAGAGAGTAAAACTAACAAGCACATTGCTCATCAGCTTGCCTAAAATACATTCCCCTTGGTTATAATACAGTGAGGTTATTAATTTTCTGGACAGAAAAGTAATAATTAGTTTGACTGACGAGCAGAGGGAAATACTCTGGCTGATTGCACGGGCACATCCAGTGTCTGATTGCCTATGACGATTTATCCTGTCAAGGCCATTGATTTATCTGCCACAGCTTCCAAGCCTTTGGGATCACCCACAGGATGGCACTGTTGAACCTCTGAGCATCATGTACATGAGCAGGGATCTCTCAGAGAGATCCAGGTGCCGTGGCAAAGAATCAAACAAATACAAAGCAATGCTTCCCCTTGATGCACTGTGCTGTGTACGTACACACACACCCCCGAACTCATACACATGCCCACAGACAGTGCCTGCAAAGCCAGTTCTCCCGTCATTGGGTATTACTAGTCCATGCCCTGACAAACCCCATGAGATAGCTTCCATGCTGCTAATTGTTCCTCTTCCTACTCAGGCAAAATAATGTGTTTGAAGGAAGAACCCATTGCCCTATCAGAAGATCTTAATGACTATTTGTTTTGCTATTCACAGACAAGCAAATTGGGTGTCACGATCTTTTAATGAGGTGGTAAATCGCTGGCCATTACATTTAATAGCAACTGATTGGCATTCATTGTTCTTACATTCACTGTCAACCTACTGCAGCATATGGCCTGATTAATCTCACCAGCCTCTCATTCATCTTTGCTTTTAGAGCATAAATGAAAATTATTTAAGAAAGCTATCCATATTGATATATATGTTGCTATATATATATATATTGCTATATGTGACTATATTGCTATATAGTCACCTATATTGCTGTACGTGACATTGCTATCAGACAGCTGAACATTTGTGTAATACTGACTCTATTGTAAGAATTCAGTATAAAACACCTCCCTATTTGGTTTTTATTACAAAAGCAAGTTGCTAAGGGAAGCCAAAGATCTGCAGGAGAGGGACCCAGAGGAAACTTGTCACAGTACTTTTTTGACAGAGGGTGCAGGGGAGGCAGTGATCCTGCCCTGCTCTCCATCCCCTCCACCTCTAGCTACTCTAGGAGCTCCTTAGCTCCAAAGAACAGCTCCCAAACCAACAGGCTTTCTTGTTGTTTTTAATAACATCTTAATTGTGAACGACGGCAAGTTCATCACCAAATCGGTTGTTTGCTGAGGAGTGATGATCTCACACTCCATTAAGGCTCTAAATCCTGCTCTGACAACTTACAATACAGATAAATCTTAACTGGGCACTGAAAAAAATCAGTTTTATTCATTTTCATTCATTAATTTATTCTCATTTAACTGAAATTAAAGATACTGTTTGAAATTTTTATTCATATGAGACAAAATTCTGAAACATAAACTAGAGAAAGCGAATGGGAAGCAACAAAGCCAGTTGTAAAGATAATCTCTCTGGGGAAATGGTGCTTGTCTGTGGTCACCCTTCCTCAGTCTCCCAGCGATGCCCAGAGCAGTGGCCACAGCAGGTGCAAAGCTGGCTGCTCCCAGACACATACAGCTGGGTTCTGTGGATATCTAGGCTCTGATGGGGGCTGAAAAAAACCCAGTCACATGGATTACTACAGGATTTTGGTCACAACCAGTTATACTTAAGAACTCCAGAAGGAAAATTAATGCCCAGTACGTTTGCTGCTTGTACCTGCACTCATTTATAATCCTTTCACATTATTTCCTATGACTCCGTTTCATAACCTGGTATTGTGCAAACTTTTGACCAGCAGACAAGTTTGCACACTCTTTTCATGTCAAACACCTACCCATTCATTCAGAGTTTATCACCATGGAAAAAGCAAAAAGAGCAGGTGTAAAGAGAACATCCTTAATTTATCAAAAGGCCAAACCATTTTCTAATTCTCATCCTCTATATTTACAGCAAAACTTTGTATTAACCAACGTGGCATTCCTGTTATTAACCTGCACTTTCATGAGAGAAGACAGACCTCTTTTGTATATTTGCTCGGAATACTTGCTGCTATGACATTAAAATTGACAGAAGGGTATTGGGCTCCTGTCATATTTATTTAAAATCTTTATACAGAAGAAGTCCATGGAGACATACCCCAGGCACTCAGATGACAGCAATGCTATTGCTGCAACATAATGGCCAGCTGCAAAACTGAGCTTTAATTTCATTTTAGCCTATCAGAGGGATCTCTCCTAGCTACTTTCAGCTGCAAAGAAAGACATTTCCACAAATTTTGCAGGAGCAATCCCCATTCATAACTGTAACACATTAAGAGAAGTAGAAAGTAAAAAAGTTGACGTGAACGTTACCCAAGAAATGTAAGCTTTGTTACCAAGCTCTGCGATGCAGAATGCCAACATTTCCTCACGCAGTGCGGAGAGGGGAACAGCACAACCAACAGCTCAGAAAAAACACAGTGCCATCACGGTGCTTGGTCTGTGGGTGGATGCCAGAAGAGAAGGGCCTATTCTTTCCAAGGACAGATAACTCAAGAATTTTGTTAAGTACTGGGCATAAGCGCAGTAGGAGAGGAAAGATCCTCAATCTTTTATGAGTCAAAGGCTGTCACTTGAGCATTTGAAACAGGAAGATCGCAACTGCCCAGAGCAGAAGGAAGTGCCCGGGAAATTGCCCACCCTGCCTCTGCTCTCGTGCTGGCACAGCACAGCCGTGACGTGCGACAGAGATGACACACCTGCCATTGTGTCAATGGGGCAGCTACAATCACCCATGGAAGTAACAGAAGTCATGCTGATTTTAGTCCGCATTCATTCTGCAGAGCTTCAAACAACAGCAGAGCGCTAATGCAGAATGGAAGCACCCAGAACACATGAGCTAAGCCAATTCACCATCAAGAACGTCCACCCTGAAGTGATTTGTGTCTCTCTCTCTAGGTCTCAGAGACTGGCAAGCAGCCTCTCCTCAGCCAATCCATGTTCAAAAAGTCTCATTTTGATTTCACTTGGTGTCATCTCACTGTTACTTTTGGCACATGAAGCTATTTGATCAGCTGTTACCATTTCTTTTAGGTATGTTAATCTTGAGGAACAAATTAATTAAAACCTTAAACCAGCCTGACAGGTGTGACTATTCAGTGGTGCTTTTTTAATGGAAACGGATATTTAGAACTTCAGAAAGGCTTGTAATTATTTCAGGTAGGTCAGGTTTTAGATCAGATCAAAATATTAACATAGCAATGTGAAGGTGTAATTTGGTGGCGCTTATGTCCTTGGAAAACCTAAGGAAAATCTCTTCAGTCTGTGAGCTATTGTGCACATAATACAACAGTTTCAAAAGCAGTTCGTAAACATGAAGTCTTGATATTTTCATTAATATACCACGCTGCAATTTTCAAAGGGGTTAAGCATTCGCAATTACACTTGATTTAAACAGGAACATTGTACCTCTGAAAATTGAGTGAAGAGTACCAAGTAGGGTACTTGCACTTGAGAAATCACCTTGGAATTTTCAGAAGAATGTGCAGCTTAGCCTGCATAACCACTGCCAAAGCAGCATGACAAAATGGAGGCATCCGATATAATCCTTGGGGAGAAACGTGAGCAGAATTTAAGCATGAATGCACAGATTAAACAGGACACAGCAAGAGAGCTGGTTGCTTACAACCTCACATCCAGTCTCAGATTTTAGTCTATGTGCTGCACCCATCAATGGCTAACCCATATTTTTTCTATAAACAGTTTACTTATAATAAGGAAATACAATAACGTGCAAAATGTGGACTTGACAGCTCAAAAGATCATAGTCCTTGTAAGTACAGAACAGGCCACGCAAGCAGAGGCCAACTCAAACACCATTGCTAATGTGACCTTGTCCCTGGACCTGCACTGTAGGATCTGTCCTCTTGGTTTAGGCTGGGTGAGCAGTGCCCAGCACAGACACCAGGGTCACAGCCAGCACTCTCACCATGCAGCGATGAGCTGCCCCAGTGCTCAGGCAGGCTGGCCCCGGAGGGTCCAACGCTCACAGCAGTTTTCAGCGTGTTTCACCAGCATTTTCTTCCTCTGTGGAGCACGTCACTGCATATGTGTATTTTTTGCACACAAAATGCAGTCATCTGACACTGGCAGCCTTTGATCAGAACTCAGATCAAACTCTCAAGGCTTCATAGGCCAAATGGGACTGTCCTGCAATCTTGGCAGATAGCAATATCCCCCAAAACAACACATAAAACATCACCTTATCATCATCGTTTCTGTGTGTTGTCCCTACTATACACCGTCGCACAGGAAAATCCCAGGAGATCCGAGCAGAGAAAACACAAGCTTCACAGGCCAAACAGGAACAGATGAAGGCAAAAAGGAAAAAGACTGGGGTTTGTGAAAGAGAGATAGCATCTGAGGCCAAAGTGAAGAGAAACCTAACAGAGAGTGATGAAATACAGGTTACAGTCTAACCGCTTCTTCAGCCTCATCATCTAAGTTTTACAACTAACACGCTACATTTCTCTCCTGGAGTCCTGGTGATCAGCAAGGTTAATGTGAACCAGCAGTCCTCCCTGGCAGCACATAAAGGCAGCAGTATTTCGTGCTGCAGATTATCCCCCTCTGTTGAGCACCCACTAGACAACATCTGGAATGCTGCACCCACTTCTGGGCCCCCAACATAAGACATTAATGAAGTGGAGTGAGCTCAGGGAGGGCCATTAGGATGCTCAGGATGTTGGAGCACTTACCCTTGTGAGGAAAGGCTCAGGAAACCGGGTTTGTTCAGTTTGCAGAACAAAGGCTTTGGGGAAACCTGAAAGCAGCCTGAGAGTGCCTACAAGGAGATTATCAAGAAGACAGAGCAAGCTCTACACAGTGGTACGTGGTTGCAGGCTAAGAGACAGTGAGCTGAAATACAGGAGATTCAGATGAGAAACTTACCATGAGGGCAGTCAAGCAGCAGAACAGGTTACTCACAGGGACTGTGGAAGTTTTCAAGACCTGGCTGAATAAAGCTTGAGTATTCATTCCGGTCTGAATTTGTAGGTAACCCTGCTTTGAGCCTGGACTACAGATCTCTTGAGGTCCTCTCCAACCTGAATTGATCCAGAGCCTGAACTGTGTCCATAAGGTGGTGCGGTTTATAAGAAGGTTAGAAGCACACCACTTTTAACCAGGCAATCTGCACCAGGGAATTAGTTTCCAATAAGGACCAACAGCAAACCTTCAGCAAAGTGCTCTTCATCTCATCAACAGCTCTTTGTCTTCATCTATTCCCATCCCCTCTGGCAATCAGTTGTGAGATTTCTGAAGTTTCACCATTGCCTTTGCTGTCAGCGTACATCTGAAATCATCTCCAAAACTGACTTACAGTCCCATCTGGCATCTAACCAGGTAGACAACAATATTCTGCTCATGGTATGTATTGTTTAAAATGAAAGGAGCTGTGAAACTGATAGAAGAGTGGAATGAAGGTGTGTATGAACTACATCTCACTTAACAAAATTTAGATTATGCTACTCAGCTTGTCTACTAATAAACAGAATTCACAAATTGCACTGAATGTTCAACTAATTTCTTTCATATTTTGCCTTCATATAACACAGCCTTTCTTCAGCAAATGGAACACATCTCTGCTGATGAATGAGTATTACGCAGAAGGAGATACCCTTGCTGTAACAATTGGAAAGGTTTAGCAAATGACCTAGAGAATGCTCAAGAGAGAAAACACCTAGGACAAAGGGAGTCCAGCAATTTCCCAGAGAATGTGCCAAAGCTATACTTAGCAAATCACATAACTAAACTTTTCATAGACTATCCTTTTTCTTTTTCTTTTTTTTTTTTTTTTAATGCTGTCCTACTTCAGATCCCCGATTCAAATAAAGAATGGCCAGTGCAAATAAAGGCAACTGGAGCTATGGCTGGAAGATACCAAAGTCACACACAAGCTAAGGATTCTGATATGACTGCGTCTCAGGATCACGCTGGCCAGCCAATTATCTGTCCTCTCTGCACTTTAAAATTAAACTCAGCCTCTTCATCTCTTAAGAATGTTTTAAAAATAAACTCATGATGGAAGTACCTCTTATGAACACCATGAAAAAGTCCACAAAGACATTATTCAGAAACTGCTGTGAAAGAAGATTTTAAAAGTGTAATAAATAGGAACCAAAGCCACAGGATTCAAAGGAGATTATAAAAGGTTAAGTAGGTAGCTGCTTAATGGCATAAACTCTGTGAAATAATACAAGTTCTAAAGAAAATTTGGAGAGCTGGTCATGCATCTACAGTCTGTCAGTGAATACATAGATGGGAACAGATTTAACTCTAATTCTTAGTTCTGGGGAGTTTAGTGGGGCTTTTGTTGGTTTGAAATCTTACTTTTAAAACAATCTTTGCACAGACGAAGCTTCTGATTGGTATCATTTAAGTGTGATGGTCTAATAAGTAAGATAACTTAAGTTTGAAACAGTTATTATTAAATTCACAAAGATGTCTGAAAAAACAGGCAGGTTTTCCACAGCTCCTGCTGCTTTTAGAAGAAACCACCAAACCAAAGCTCAATGAAGGGTAAGATTTTTTAATTGGGGTTTGGGTTTTTTTGGTGTTTTTTTGTTTGTTTGTTTGTGGGTTTTTTTAATCTTAGTTTAACTCAGTAATATTATTCAGGCTGAATTCTTTCTTGCAGCAACGTAAGGGAAAGGAAAGAGAACTTTCTTTGTTTTTCTGAAGATGACTTTCACAAGGATTGCATTAAACAGTAAGCCTGCAAGGCATGGAATCTTCTGCAAGTTTGTTTCTAAAAAGCAAAGTGGGAAACCAAATTTAACGGCACAGCATAACACTGACCATCACACGGATGAAAATTTGTAGGTGATTATATTAACTGAGAATATTAGTTACTTGAGCCAGAAGAGCAAGTGACATTAGTAACGACCTGTCACCCTCTGCACTAGCCAGCACTGCATGAGGTAAGGACACTGCTAAATATCCTGTCTCTGCTTCCTGGCCACAAAGGAGTAGCAGAATTAGAAGCAAATATACTTTTCTGCATTCCCTTGTTGCTCCAGTTTAATCCCTTCTGCTGTTGCACTCTGAATCTTGATTTTTGATCTCCTTTCTCTCTCCTTTCTACCCAGCTCCTTATTCATTTCCCCAGGCCTCTCACTCACCATCTAGCGCAGTCCAAGGCTCATTCTCCCTCACACTTGGACAACTCCACCTTCCCGTTATCTTTGCAGACAACTACAATTTTTTTTTTCTTCCAAGAGCCTCCTCCTACTCCTTGAACCTCTCTTCTTTGTCCTAGAAAGATATTCATCCCCTTAGGAACTTTAATTCTTCCCCTTATTATCTAGTCCCAATAAATTACTGCTTGGAGACATTAGTCCCTGGATATTTCTGCAGTCAGGATCCTCTGCCGATTTACTTCTTGTTGCAGAATCAAAACAGAACTTCAGCAAGTGGAATATTTCTCTGCTGCTGCTAACCACGACCACTCCAGGGCTGGCAGCAGATTGCAAAGAGAAAAAAGCAATTCTTCAGTAAAGAAACAAATGCCTACATATATTTAAGTGTCAACTTCACTTGCAAATTTTGCTAAAAGTCTTCCTGGTATTGTTGTACAGTTTTGGCCATGGTCTCAAGGAAAGAGCTGATAAAGTAATGTCACTTCTGCAGAAAACCTGAACAACTGGTGGAACAAAGTAAAGACAACTGCCTACAGAGACAGCATTTAAACAAAACTGGTGCCTAAAATCTTACCTTCCTGAAACCACTGCTTTTTCTATTTCAAAGCCAGTCTCACAGCAGTGTTTGGCAAACGTCTTTTAATTTTGGAGAGAACCCACTGCATTCTGTGACTGCCTAAAAGGTAATGCCTAATTGCACGAGTTTGAAGCGATAACAATAAAACTTCGATGATTCATACAACTGGTTCCAAGTTTATCTCTGCCAGTTGCCAAGCAGATCTTTTCAGTCTTCGCTTTGATCAGAGAAATGACCTTGCTGTCCTTTTAATACTAGCTGCAAAATAAGCTTGCAATTAGTGCTTTAAAGTTCAAGTGATTCTAATGAAATCTCTTATGACCAAGAATGCAAATTAATGCTTTAGTTCTATATCTTGATAGTTCAGGGAATTTTGATTGTTCTTTGTCCCAGATATACTAGAGTAGGGAAGAAAATACTAACAGGACCAAAACCATTGCGATAAATATACTAACATGTCATCAGAACTAGCAAGATTTTTATGCCTATGCTAATTAGCAAAGATTACGAAACAAGAATACAACAGTTTTTTAAAGTATTTGATGGAAACAGCACAAAAACTTCCATTATTTCTACATAAGCAAAATTTATAGGTAGTCGTTCCTAAAAACAGACGTTTCAGCTCTTCCTTTCTCATTAAGTCAAACACCAGTTAGACAATAGAGCTGAAAACGATTTTGGTACCAATGTATTTATCGAGTTTCCCAGCACATCGAGCTGTCAGACTAACCATTAGTTTTATTTCAAATTAAAGCTGACAGACAGTCCCTTGGTGAAAGAACATGTGTTAATTTAACTAAAACACATACCTCTTCTCTTTCAAAATACCTTCTCCGCCAAGCACACAGCTTTTGTGATACTCTCTTCCTGCTAGGTTGTACTCCTCTTCCCATCAGCCCTCAAACTCCCTGCAGGCAAGCAAGCCTCTAACGTACCCTCAGATGGCACACAAAATGACTGTTTTCTTCCCTCCCTAAAGAAGCAAACATGAAATTTGGATGGAGGTGTTCCCATCACTCACCGGTGTAACCACTAATAATGTATAAAAACAGAACAGGAGAGAATCTCTCCTACATGAGCCTGTGAAGTGAGGATGACAACACCCTCTGAGGAACTGACACTTAATAGAGTGTCCACTTTACCGCTTACCCCCAAAGAGTCTTCATCTATCCAAGTCCTTACCCTTTCGCACCTGAAGTCTACAATGTGGCTCCAGGATCTAATCACAACAAACCAAGCTTCTGGTTTAGCTACCAGAAACCAAGGACACCGCAGGACAGCTGTCTTCCTGCAGCTAAGTGAAAAGAAACACTCAAAGAAGTGCCAGCAAAATTAACCATTCAGGATTTGCGGATTAAAACCAAAACTCCACATTTAGTTCATGAACTTCAGTAAGAACCAACACAGATCTCCACAGAGCAGCAGAGCAGTTAAACATAAGATGCAGAAGCTTCCTTCATCAACAAGTGTTTTAAGCTAGTACCTCCACACCTCTGCTTAACCCAAGAGCACAACAGCAACCTGACTGCCTTGCAGGGCTCCTCAGTCATGTCTCATCTCACCTGGGCGAAGATGAAGCCAGCTTGCTATCCTCAAAACACATCTGAGTCCCTGAGGAATTTGTTCATGTATTACCCAGAGTAGGAGACCCTGCAGATAACTGTGGATAAGACCTATACTGGCACCTGGGGCAAAGAACAATTGCCTGCAACTTCTCTTGGATGATCACAGAAGGTGGGAACACAATCCAATCAGTTTTTTTAGAGGCTGCTTATAGAAGTAAACGTTGATGCTGCTTTTGTTTGCTATGATGAGTACATAAATTAACACGGTTGTAGTTTCTAATTCACAATCATGCTCATATAAACTGAATTATGCACTTCTACAGAAACGTGAGGGGAGAAAAAGACGTCAGCTTTGTCCTCCCACAGGGCTCTTAATTCTTTTCACCTCAAGGAGGGATCCCAAATTGGAATTAGGGGGTTAGCAGTATAGTCTGCAAATCCAGAAGTATTACAGGCTGGTTCCTGGGTGACCTGGAGAGTAAACACAGGGCTCAAACTCTATCAATAACCTCAGGCAAGAAACATCTCTTGGCTGGTGTCAGTGGGAGAAGGAGGCTAATTCACATTCTGAATGCAGCCTAGACTTCACTCACTTAACCGTTAACCAGTGCAAAACTGTGTTAGCCCATGGCCAGGGCTCCAAGGGGATGCTTGCAACAGAGGGAGAGCTACTGCTACAGAAGAGAGATTTCAGTGTTACACCAGCTGCCGTACTCCTCTGACAGCACACTGCCGCTGCTCTCCACCCTTCCTCTCCCCACTGCCACGGCACAGACACAGGAATCTCCTCGGGATGGCAAGGCACCACATGAATATTTCAGGCAGGAACCAGGCTGCCAGCCGCCCGGAGGCAGCTGGAATGTGTGAGGCAAGGCAGAGACTACAGTGGAAATGATAGAATCCGTATAAGTTTCTCACATTGCTGTGGTATTTGATCATAAAAAAATACCTCTACATAGACACAAACCAGTGGGCTTGCTAGGAGACCTACCACCAAAATTTCATCAATGTCTCTGTAGTCCACCTGAGAAAGGCCACGTGATAAATAATTCCTTTTTGTTACCTTGTATTTTCACTGGATGTTCCAATCTTGCATTATGGAAGGGTGTAAATAGAAACATCCCACACCAGCTCTCTACATGATTTACTGAGGGTTCTAGTAGATCTTTCTTATTTCATAGTACTATACAAAAATTTTAATTTGATGGACTTTGTAAGTGACTAGTCCAACCTCCTGCTCAAAGTGGGGCTACCTTGCCATGCCTTGACCTGTCAACTTTTGACTGTCTCCAAGGATGAGGATTCCAAAACTTTCCAGGTACCTTTTTCAGTGGTTGACCACCATCATCATTAAGGTGTGTTTTTTCCTCCTTACTTCTAGTCACGATTTCTCTTGCTACCGTTTGCAGCTGTTGACTTCTACCCTTTCATTGTGGACTTCTGGGAAAAGTCCCCTTCCATTTTCTCCGTTACTGCTCATTACAGAACCACAGATTCATAGAATGGTTAGAGTTGGAAGGGACATTAAAGATCATCAAGTTCCAATCCCCCTGCCATGGGCAGGGACACCTCTCACTAGACCAAGCTGCTCAAAGCCCCATCCAGCCTGGCCTTAATACTTCCAGGGATGGGGCAGCCACAACTTCCCTGGGCAACCTGTTCCAGTGCCTCACCACCCTCACAGTAAAGAATTTCTTCCTGATATCTGATCTAAATCTTCCCTCTTCCAATTTAAAGCCATGATCAGGTTCCTTAAGAAGTCTTACTTCTCCTCACCTGTCTCAAATGCATTTTGAAAACACTGGTACAAGATCCCAATTGCTTTGACCAACCTCTTTTTCACTAAAGTACCCTCACAGGTGAGAATGATTTGACTTTCACTTTCTTAAACTCCACTTTTGGTACACCTGTGCCCAGCCTTGCTCCCCTGTCATCCCAGCTCAACAATTACCTTTTTGCTGCAGTAGTAGTCTCCAGTTTTGCCTCTCCTTCCCCTAGCCATCAGAAGCACTGACCCTCAGCCTTGCTGACACCCCCTTAGTTAAATGTCCTACCAATGGTGAGGAGCTCCAGAAGGACATCACCAAATTCTGCAAAGAAAAATTTTAGATTACAGAAGTCCTTGGAAAAATTATGGGAAATAGTTTGTTGAGGGCTACTAAATCCAAGGACGCAAGAGGCTGCATATTTTTAGAAGATGCTTCTTACCTCAGGAAACACTGCTGTTGCTCCAGCTTAAGGTGATTTACTTTTTAACACTGTTGAAGAAGCTTCTCTGGTTCCAGAGGTCAGTTCGATCATTTCAGGGTTGTTTGTAATTACCAGCTGGTAAGCCCTACCACAGAAGTCAATATTTATGCTGCCAATACTACTTCTATCGAATGTGAACTCTTCCAGGACATTATCTCCACAACAACATCACTTCCAAATTATTTCAAGATGCCTAGCAGCAGAAGGATCACAGACTTGCATCCTAAATGAAAATTATCACACCAGGACTGCAGGGGTGGGGAGGTGAAGAGAAGCTCATTACTGAGTATGAAAAGTCATGAACATCAAGTACTACACACTGAATTAAGGCAGCTGTACTCTTCAGACTTTTCCCCACACAGTGATATTTCATCCCTTCCACCAGTTTAGGGAAGTGAAAGTTAAGTGATGGATGGTAGAGAATCGAATTAAACTTTTAGATCAAAACTATCCAAGTCTTGACATCTATCCAAAACCTGACTACTCTCGCTGTAGAATTTATTTGCAGAGAGTTACACTAATCTATGTTAGTTAGACTAACACACGGTATTTACATTTTTCATCTATATTTACCGGGTTGTTTTCTCAATTTTCAACTGGAAAAACACACACATCTCTCTTCAAAATCTCTGCCAGGTTTGTGGTAAAATTATTTTTTCAGACAACTCTTACCTTTCCTTCCTTTTCCATATTTCAAAAGCTAAAACATGTTTTTGTGGAGGGTTTTTTACCCCTTTTAGACAAACTGATTTTGGCAGATCATGAATCATCAACTAACACCGCAGCTCTTATCTCCCTTCATTTAAGAAAGATGAAATCAAACTGAAAAATGTATAAATCAAAGCTCTTCTCTCTTTGCTCTTAATTCTTTTCTTGTATCTGCTTGAAAAGCTCAGTCTACATTTATGCCTACGACTGTAGTCTGAATAAACCAGGAAAGAATTAATCACATCCAATTTATGCCACATATTAAAGATAATGGGTACAAACCTAAGCAACACCTAGGAGAGTTAAGGTGCTAACTCATACACTGCTATGCCAAAAATGAACTCCTGGAAGCATTTCTTGGCAATCAAGTCTTAAAAACCAAACCAAACCAAACAAACACACACATATGTCTTAAAGTTCCTCCCACCACCCCTGACCTACTCTCAGAATCTAGCCAGGAGAGATTTCCCAAGGTACTGTCAACACCATCGGGGTTATGCCAAGCAATTAGATTTACATTTTCTCTAGCCCTTTTTGCCTGGGGAACCTTGCAAGACTAAAGGTATTAATAATACCCTGTGCAACAGTAGCGAACCCAAAGACTAACACCACTTTTGAGTTGTTCCCTGAATTTGCTATAGAGCCTATAAATGTGTCACACAGACTAAATAGGTGTAGGACATAGACACCAGATCCTCATCTAAGACCATGGGGTCAGGTCTGCTGACACCAGCGGAGGTTGGTTGTAAGTAGCTACTCATAACAGAGCTAAAGAAGCAAGCAACAGAACAATTAAGAAGTGAGTTTTAAAACACCTTCCTGAAGGTGCTCTGATGCAGGTTTCCAAGTTCCTAAAATCAACCATACACGCTCTGGAAACTACTGCAGCTGGACTGCACCCTCCAGCAACCTGCTGCTCAGAAACTTCCCAAGCCAGAGGCTGTGTCTTTGCATTTAGTAGCCCTCCAAGAACTATTTTCCATGGACTTCCCAGGGGCTTTTTTTAGTCCAAAGCTTCTTTTGGCAGAGTTTAGTGATGTTCTTCTGGAGCTCCTCACTATCAGTACAGTATTTAAGTAAACAAAACGGCTCTGTATTACCTGTAGGACTTGAAGATTTCACTGCTTACTTCCTTGTTGAGGTGACTGGCAACAGTCAGTGCTTTCACTGTTTGCGTTTATGAAGTCATTTGTCTCACATTTCCATAAATATAGGATTTGAATGAATAAACAAAAGCTAACACGTGAATATTTACCCAGAAGCTTGGCCCAACACTGCTTTCTTTACTAAAAGGTGAGACGAGCTATGGAATCTCATGGCAGTAACACTCACTGCAATTCTGACAGACTAACCATGAACTGTGAAGATACAATAACTCCAGTGTTAGCAAACATCATTATAAAGGCTGTGAAAATCTGAGATGACAACTGATGGAAATTCAGCTGTTAGTTTCCTTGTACAGATACTTTGTCCCATTTGATAATGTATTTTTTTTCCCACCACATTTTGTAGTAACATAATTAAGATCAAAGAAAAACAAATAAATGCCACGTATCTCAGAAGCGATTTACTTGCTAAGCTTTCTCTCTTAAATAGGTACAAAGAAATAACTCAGAAAAGGACATATTAAAAACAAGTAAATAAAGTAAATTTGTTTCAGTAATGTGAATGCTTAACTAGAATCAGCATATGAATCTATCGCTTAGTTCCTTTGATTGCATATTTTTGCATGCCACCTAGTGAGTGTAACAGTGTTAGAAAACTTTAGCTCAGGATTTTCTAGAGAAAAAATGAGTGGGTCTTCAAGATAAAGTTACCTTAGAGTTACCCCAAATAGAGTTTATTTGTTTGATAAATATTTGATGAGACTAGTATTAAAATTTGAATGAATGATAAAATGAAGAAAAAACCTGCCAGTCTATTTGGTACGTGCAGAATTAAAAACAAAAAAACAAAAAAAAAAACAAAACCAAACCAAACCCCCCCCCACCAAACAAACAAACAAAAAAAACCACCAAACAGCCCAACCAAACATAAAAAGATTCCTCACTAAAGAAATGTCCCTTAGTTACCAAGTGACAGGGGAGAAGACTCCCTTGAGAATCAGAAACTGGAAATAAAGCACAGGAATAAATCAAATCCTGTAGCGATAAAGGCTAGCAGTGGGATCCTACAAGGATCTCAAGAAGAGGTCTAAATAACAAGATGACAATATATGCTAATTCTAGTGAATTATTCAGGTTTAAAAAAACCCACAACCCTGAATGTATACAGATACAAGGGATCTCAGAGGAATAATAAAGTGAAAGGGAAAGAAGACACCTTGATGAATACAGAATACACACACTGGGAAAAACAATCCTAACTGTACGTACATAATGATGGGCTCTGGAACAGTTGTTAAACACAAAAACAAATGTTGGAATCCCCATGGTAAGATTTTTTTAAATCAGTAGCTTAATAATCTAAAGTCAGTTAAAAAGATAACCGGAGAACAAGAACAATTAAGAGAAGGAAAATAAGCAGAAAAAAACAGAACGATGCCAGTGTGTAAGTCTGTGGCATGCTTTTAGGTGAGAAAGAGGACTAGAGAAAGAGAAACTAGGTCCAATGGCAGTAATTTAATCTGATTATCAAGTTTCTAAGTAGTAATTTGTATTGCAAGATGCTGGGAGAGTTCATTGGGCTCATTCTACACCATCTCCTCTTGTGCACTGCCCCGCAGTACCAGCTGTTGGGAAGTGCTGCACAGGTAGGCAAGAACAGACAGAACTTCATGCTGACCCCACAGAGCCACTCACGTTCTTTAAAACCAAAGAGGAAGAGATTATAACGAGCTTATAACTCCCTTTCATTATATTAATAGCTCTTTGTTGCAGAAGACATGGCAACAGACAGGGAGACATATGAACTACAGAGTGTCTTAAAAAAACATTAGCTAATAACCTAAATAAATTTTAAAAAAATGCTGAAGATGGTGACAAAATCTGGTGCATTAGCTGTGATAGGTTTTCTTCCCTTCCCTTTTCCTACTGGTAGGGAAAAGCAGTACACGTTAATGTGGTGAATTTTCTCTTCCCAGTAAAGGTATTAACAACCCGGAAGAATTATGAAAGCAATAAAAAGAGAGAAAGAAAGAAATATTCTAGCCTCCTTGGTACGCACAGATTTCAAACAAATGCGAACAAGATCCTTCATTAAACTGGATTACTATGGGACAGAGTAGAAGACACTTTTGAGGATCAGAAACAGTAACAGCCAAACACAAAAATCACACCACACTGCTCTAAACATCTATAACTGTTTGTCCTGGTTTCCGGTAGGGACGGGGTTAATTCTCCCCTGGCTCTCTGAGGGCACAGCTATTCCATCCCATGTGCACCAGGCCCAGAGGCAGCAGGGAGCAGCAGGGAGCCGGCCGGGTAGGGGAGGGACGACAACAGGAAAGTGTGTAGGGGGGGTGGTGGCGGTGTCGGGATATAAATATCGGAGCGGCCGGGCCGGGGGCGCGCGGGAGGTCGGTGGGGGTCGGGACGGCGCGGGCTGCGGTCTGTGCAGTATTGGTGTTTGTATCCCCTCATCTGTGTTATTGTTTCCCTGTAATACTTGTTGTTCTGTTAAACAGTTTTCTTTTGTCCCAGCCCATGAGTCTGCCTGTTGTTTTCCCTTCCAATCCTCTCCTACTGCCGTGGAGAGATCAGCGCGAGCGGGCTGCCACGTGGCGCTCTGTTGCCGCTGAGGCCAAACCACGACAGGCCTTTTTGGCGCCCAACGTGGGGCTCGACTTGGTGGGTTGAGACAAACGATCAGATCCGACTGGGGCTTCTTAAACACCGCGTGTTTCTCTAGCATCAGTGGAATAAGTGCCGATCACCATGTTACTGGCTGTGTTCTCATGGCTTTGTTATGTGAATTCCTTTATGGTTTATGTACTCCCTGCCTTGTTGTTTATTACCTCTGGGAGGGGAATCAGGATTTTAATTTTGCTGTCCTGTGTGATATCAATGTATGATATGGTGGCAACACTGGCTACAAAGTTATTGGAGGGTGTTTATGTACTACCGTTGTATTTTGGGCACTGTCTCTCAGTATTTAGTAAGAGTCACACCCAGCCTGTAGGAGAAACAGAGGGGGATGTTTTCCACATCCCTCCTACCTTTTCTTTCTCCTTCGGGCCAGGTGTGCCAGTTTTTGAGACTTTTGAATACCCTTGGGATGTTGAAACCAGCGTGATTGTTCTGCTGAGTGCCCTGAATGTGCTCCAGGTCTTGTTTAGGGTAAAACAACTATTTAGGACAACCACCCAGAGATCTGGCCCAAGCCTGGATAGTCATGGGTGGCATGGAATATGGGAGAATATGGGGAGGTATCTAGAGACCTTTTCGCCTCCAGTGGTTTGGGACTTCACTCCAGAGCAACTGCAGGACCCTGATAAAGTGACAGAGTATTTGAAGGGGAAATGTGGTGGCTGTTCTAGAGAGGCACAACTCCCTGCTCTGTGCTGGGCCCTGGCCAGCATCTGCCAGACACTGCTCAACACTGTGCAGCATCCCCAGGAGAAAGAGAGGGGAACCAGGCCCACAGGCAGCGTGGCTACTGCCCCTTCTGTGGCAAGTGCTGCAGCTTCTCCAACCCCAGAGGTGGACACTGGAGTGAGTGTTGCGGCCATTCCAACCCCAGGGGTAGATACTGCAGCAGGTGCTACATGTCTATTAGAACTATGCAGCTCCTAAACAACACTTTTATTTATTACTGTCTGACATAAAAAATATAGAAGAGCCAAGTCCTGATCATCAGAGCAGCAACACTGTCAGTCAGCTCTGCTCAGAAGGAACAAGTACACAGAGGTCTCTTGGCATGAGAACTCTTCACCAAAAAATGGGGATTTTAGGGAAAGAGAAGAGAAAGAGGACAACTGACAATCCCTAACTAATACAGAAAAAGCTTCAAGGGTAAGACACAACATGAAATAAGAACATGAAGACTGGGAAAAAAACGTGTCATAAAGAGACATCCTCCTAAGGGCAGCAGCAGGACCACAAGTTTTCTGTAACTGTGCTTGCTTACAAGATATGAAGTAACACGCAGTGTGAACTTCAAATCCACCTAGAGGTCATCCACAGCACCCCAACACCGGGCAGGAACCAGAACAGGCAGTGTTATCAGCCAGAAGGCCCGTGCTTGGAGAAAACAGCCCAACATGGTGGTCTACTCCTTAGCAGCTTTTCCCATTCTGCCATTCCCCCTTCCCTCCTCATTGTGAACTGGAACAAGAACAAAATCTTTCAAGCCCACAAGCAGAAACAAAACTGTGTAATGTCTGCAAACAGGAAATTAATTCTACAGCAGTTTTCAAAGCGGTAAGAATAGTAAATTTCATTTAATCAAAAGCCTTCTATGTAACCTTATGTGGAAGAATTGTGCTTTTAGTGTCACTGTTGATATAAAGCAGCATATGTATAGCCACATACGCTTCTCCAGAATCACAAGTTAGCATGATTCCAGAAACAGAAGAAAAAAAGAGTGAAAACACCCAGTTCAGTTTACTGACATTTCAGTCCATCACCTCCAATACAGAAGCAACATTTTAACAAAGCCAAAAGTCTAATACACTGCATGCAAATAAGTTGCTTATTAGTAATAATAACATGTAGTATATTAGCAAATATGCTAATACATTGCATGCAAAACCAAGAGAATTAAAAAAATTAAAAAAAATAGTAAATACAGTAATGGCAGCTTTCGTAAGTAAAGTAATTCAAAGTACTGCTGATCATCCTAACAACCACCAAAGTGTAAACAGAGTCTATCAACACCCATTCTGAACACCAATACAAGGCTGCAGTCCCAGGAGAGCGACCATCAGGACTGGAGGGCAATCAAGCCTGTTAGCAGTGTTTAAGGCGTACAAGGATGCACAAACTCAGCAATGAAACTTTGCTTACTGAATTATTTTGAAGACTTTCCAAACACTCTCAAATTAAATACTACAACTTCAGCTGCTCTGGCAAAAAATCTAGTCCTGTCACTGTAATACCTACAGCGTGGTACTTATTATAAAAAGAAGGCTTTAGAAAGCAATAGCAAACATTCAGCACTGCAAAGCACAAGAAAGTGTGTCTTAAACACAGTCCTCTGCCATTTGTCCTGCTGTGCTGTTTAACAGCTGTTTTGTCTCAAGGTGCTGTTTAACACCTTTATTGGTGACATGGACAGCAGGATTGCACCCTCAGCACGTGTGTCAATGACACCAAGCTGTGTGGTGTGGTCAACAGCCTGGAGGGAAAAGTGAGGCACCGGAACAGGTTGCCCAGGGAAGCTGTTGATACCCCAACTGGAGATGTTCAAGATCAGTCTGGATGGGGCTTGGAGCAACCTGGGCTGGTGGGAAGTGTCCCTGCCCAGGGCAGGGGGTTGCAACTGGATGATCTTTAAGGTCCCTTCCAACCCAAACCATCCTGTGATTCTGTATTCCCAGAGTGAAATTTCTAATTTGAGAAGACACCTACACAGGTGCACCTTCAACACACCATCATTTGCAAGTTTAATGATAGTTCCCCCCACCCCAGACAGAATCCGAAGGCTAGAGAGAACAACTCAGTGTGAATCACCACCTGCAGCAGGTGGATGCTGCTTTCCTCTGGTCTCAAGAAGACACCAGTGAAACTAAATAAGCCGAGACTCTGGGACTCTGGGATGCGGTACTGCAGGATGGGGTGCTAGAGGAAGCATGCCACGGGTCTCTTCACAACTGAGAGCTAGCCTAGGATTTAATTACAGCTCTAACATGCTGGAAAAAAACAAACAAACAAAAAACAAACCCACAAAGAAGTTACATTTAGAGATCATCAGGAAAATGAAAAAAAAAACAAAACACTTTGGTGGTACCCCACAGCAACAAAACCAGCTCCTCTCTGAACACGCTGACAGCCGCGGGCTGGCCCTGTTACATGTTCTAAGGAAGGAGTCCCAAAGAAACCCAAACTCATCAGAACTCAGATTTGTGTGAATGTTGCTTAAGTGTTTTTTACTAATTGCCAATTATTTAATGGGATGCCTGTGACCAAGATGGAATCATTGAAATGTTTTAATAAAATCAGAAGAAAGCAAGCCTACAGCAGCACTTTCCCATCAAGTAACCTGCTGCAATGGACAGCTCTATCAACCACCACAGCAGACTACAGAAAACTCTGCTGATAATACAGCACGTGTTCTCAGTGCTGTCTTTAATTAACTCTCGTGTTTCTCCTGCTACTAGTACCGGTGTCCTGGGAGCAACCAAATGAAATTCTTTTTGGCCCAGTGATGGTTAACAAATGATACGAGTTTATTTTAATATTAAACTGCTTCAAAGTTCAGTGCCTGATGCAGCTGAGGCAGAAGAAACTTCAGAGAGAGGAAGGTGCCACTTGAAAAACTAGATCCCCCTCCTTGGCACACATGGTGTCAATCTCACACACCTCCTACTCATTTTCAGCTCATGGTGACTTTACTTCAAACATAGGTTTTTGATTCTAAATAAATGAGTAGCATCTGGTCCCCTGGCAGCTTTTTCTAGTAGAAATTCATACCTTTAGCTTTAGAAATGCCCCCAGTGTTGCTGAAGACTTTAATAGAGATTTAGGTTTAGCTGGCATAATGAGAAGGATGTTATCGTATTTTGGGGTTTGGAAATTGTTGTGGTTTGTAATGCCTGTGTAATACCTGTTTCAACCCTGCCTGCGCCTTCAGACCGGCACGGTGACCTTCGCCCCACGCATCCCAGTACTTCAGAAAGATACCAACAGGAAAGCACAAAGCAAAATGCCACCGATTCAGCTCAAGACCTTTTACTTTTCCACGCAGACATGGGACACCGTGCTTTTACTTTTCCATGCAGACATGGGACACCGTGCTAAATAAGCTGTGCCACTCCCGAGATACTACTTCCCATCCGTTTTCCTCTCACATGTGACTAAGCTTTTCTCACTTCCCTCCTCACACAGAATACAAATTACAGACTTTCATTCTTATAAAATCTTTTTTCTTACACCAGCTTGGCTGACAATTCAATTCAGCTTTCCAGCTAATTTCATCAGACAGCATATGTTTCTTTAGGATAGAACCCAGCTCTCACTGAGCTGGATGGTGTGTATTCTATTCACTCTGAGATCGGGAAATACCAGATCTTTTTTAATTCTTTCCTACATGCACACAGTACTTCAGGAATATGAAGAGTTATCCCTATAATGTTATAACTTAGCACTTACACTGATGGATTTATCAACTCACTGCTTCAATCATCAAGAAATACTGGAAGCATGAAACAGTCCTTCGCAGACTTGGATCTTCTTGTATGAGAATACTTCATTCATAATCCTGTCTAGCTTTTTTCTCTAATGTCTTAGTTGTATAACCTACTTTATATTTTTTTAAATTGTTCCAGAAGTTTGGACACCACAGATTATTACAGGGCAAAATTTAAATATATTACAATAACAGCAAAATATTCAGTGGCAAATGAAAAATGGAAATCGCGCCTGTGGCTCACTTCTTGTCAGTTACAACGGAACAAAGTGAGGGAAAGGAAAAACAAATTTACTCTGGAAGGAACATGTATACCCACAACCTGAATTTTTGAGATTTCTACCACACTTTTAAAAGAAAAAAGCAGTTTAACTAGAGTACTCAGACTTAACAAATAACACAGAGATATCTGAAGGATGACAGGGGCCTTTGACAACTCCTCTCCCACCATGAAACTGCCTAAGTACTTTTTGACCTACAGACACTCATATGCTTAATTAGCATGATTTTGCTTTTGAGTAATCACATTCTAAATTATCCTCTTAATTTTCTTTTTCTTTAGTCCAATGAATACAGCTAAGGCCAGTATCCACATCCTAAACTGAATTAAAATCCAGGCTGCATAATTTCTTCTTTCTAGAACTAAAGGGAAAGTCAGACATAATGCCAGATCCACAACCTCCAGGTTAGGCTCAGATACAAAACACATACAATTTATGATGTATACTCAGAAACCACTCTACTGCACTTATATTCATTAATTAAATCACTGTAATTACTCACTTTGTTTCAGAAATGTAACAGAAGAGAAGGAAAGAGTCTTTAGACATGAAAGCTTTTGCAGTTTACTCTGTATGTTAAATGACAAAATGAGCCATATATTGGCTTTTATTTTTGTTCTTAAATCCAGGTGCTGATATATAATTACAGCTTCTTCTTCTTGAGGTCCCAGACTGACAATTAACGAAGCTCTCGTGCAAAACTGAATAAGCAGCTCTTACTTCAAATTACCTGTCTTTTAGGAGCATTTATTATGGCTAGAGTCAGATGCTGGCACAGGAGTGAGTGTGATATTGCAAATCTGTTAAACATGCATTCTAATAAAGCCCAAGCCTATGAGTAGCCTACTTATTCCAAATACTTTCTGTGACAATATACAGTCCTGAAAAACGATGGTTTCTATTCATAAACCTATGCCTAATTACATGTTTCACCTTCATCTAGCATCACAAAAAAACCCCAACCACAACACCTTCTGGCATCAATCAATAAGACGGGCAATCAAAACTGCAACCATATCCAAAAGACCAAATCAATTAAAGTCTTGAACAATTAGAAAAACGTCAGAAAATCAATAATAGATCAAACCAGAAGTTCATCCAGCCAGTATCCTATGTCTAACTAGGCTGATCACAACCACTGTTGCTCTGAAAAACATGTTTACCACTGACGCCTTGACCATAGTGGCACCACCCTCTTTGGACAATGCACACTTTTATTTTTTTAGTTTACCTAAGCCAAACCATAGAATCATAGAATCAAATCATATGTATCAAATGATATAATCCGTCCCTTCCTTCCCTGAGTCTTCTCCATATAATCACATCCAGCCATATCTCTCTAAGCAAAACTGTATTTATACCAGATACAGAAAATTATTTCCATTACCATTCAAGGCTGACAACTGCCTTGCTGGAAAAGTTGAAGCTTATATAAAATCATCTTACCACATACTGTGCTAAGGGGTCACACATCATCATTATGACAAGTCAGTCTGCCATTTCATGAAGTGGTAAGCTGTCATTACAATTTTATTTTAGGAACCAGAACTGAAGAGAATACTTTGCAGAGTAAATTACAGTAACTGGATAGGAAGTTGCTAAACAACTGAGAAAAAAATAAAAAGCCAAAGAATATCTACCTGGTGAATGTTACTTTAAAGTCATCTTTATCACAGTACAGCTAGCTACTTCAGGAGCATGTACCTATATCACCTTTGTCTACAGTAAGACTAGAAACACTGACCCAATGTCTTTTTCTGCTAGCACACTGCAAAAACTGCCAGTTGCCCCTGAAACCACAAATACTTCTATGAACACTAGCCCAAAGCTTTCTTGCTGAGCAGCTGCTTAGATTTGTGCCATTATGCAACACGTGCTCTTGGAGCTCCCAGGAAACTCTGGGAGACCTCAAAAGTCTTTTGCCTTTATTTACCATCAACTAATCACCACCACTAATCTGTCCTCAACTAAGACTTTGAACAATCACTCAGTCGTGCTAGCCTTCCTCTTCACACACACCCACAGATCACTCTTTTCTGTTTCATTATTTTCTCCCACATCACTGTCAGCTGCCCCTGTCACCTGACAAGGATCGCCTGAAGGGCTCTTTGCTTCTTTTGACTTTGAATGCAACAGGGAGCAGGATTGCATCATACAAACAATACTACCTTAAGGAGGCAAAGACTAAAAACACGGGAGTAGAAAGTCAGAAACACAGATGTCTTTGATTCTGCTTAGCACAGGGACATAAAAAACCAGCAGGCAAAGACTAAAAAGTAAACATATATCAGTGCCAGAGAACATAGAACAGGATGCTAGTGGCCTTTCCTCCCCCTCCTGATAAACCCAACCCCATCTCCTGATAAACCTCCCTCCACAGGCATCAGAAATCCTGATGTTTCAGATCAGCACTATGAAACACCAGGCGCAGACCCAGAAACTCCATGGGACTGCACCTTCCAGCACAAAAGCAGTTGACATGCTGCAAACGTAATTGAATTTTGGTAAGCTACAACTTTACATACTCTTGCCTGCGGAGTTCGCTTATTCTGTCTATGGCTAAATAACTTCTTGCTCACACCTATAGCTGGTACAGCCCTCAGCTGCACAAGTATTCCCACAGGAGCCTATGAGAGGCACATTAAGCCCTTTCCCTCACAGACACGAAAGTTTCCCAGTTCTGCCAGGAAACAGCTTCTTTTAAACTTGTAAACCAACTGACAGTTTCGTTTTATAATTCACGCTGGTTCTCATCTAACTATGCTCCTGATGTCCCTCTTGCTCCTTTCTTTCTCAAGAGGATTAAATCCAAGAAATAAGAAGTTCAGACCAAGGCTTTTGTATTAATATGCAGACTCAAGAATCACTGCATGCACAGGTGCCTAATACGGACTGATAAGGTATCCTCTATAAGAAGACCAAAGCAAAGAGCATACCCTAAGTGCCTATTTTGACAGTAAACTGATCAGGTGCCAAGGGAATGGACTTTAAGGTGCAACAGCAAACTATTCCCTAGTTAATGAGGTAGCTCTAGAGGTCAATAAACTTTCTTCTGTGCCTTTAAGCCACAAAAATTGCTCCCCGACCTCCTTTACAATATTAATTTACAGCATGCATTTGTCAGCATTTTCAGATGAGGAATGCACTCCTCCTGATCGTTCTGCTGGCCAGGTCTTGTTCTGCACTGGAGACTGGTCTCAGGGCACCTACCCTGGGCTCCTTGCAGACGAAGCTGAACTGGAACACGCAGTCCAAGGAAACACCCAACACCCACCAGCTAGGATTGGCCCATCAGTCCAGGAGACCAGATTAAGTCATACAGGCAGTGTGAACACAAAGTCCTCAGCACCCGCTGTTTCCCCCTCCAGAGCTGCTTCTGCGACGTCACTGCACATGCAAAAGAGGACGCAGCCACAGATACCAAGGTTAAACTTTAACTTTTCGCTACACCATTTGAGTGAGAGGGGAAAATGACAATCTTGTTTGAAGAAAGGAATAAAGCAGACAGTTATATTGTAACAGAGGTTTAGATCTGTGAACAGGCCTAAGAAGTCTTCTCATTTGGATTCTAATGAGATTCCCGTACCATGAGGCTGTCATGCCACGGATATGCAAGAATAAGCAAGTATATAACACACTTTCAATAGAAGGGTGTATCCCCAAGCAAGGTTTAAATTAACCGAAAGATATGACTGCATCCTTTGGACAAAACCTGACTGCAATAAAAACCCTGTTCAAACTCCACTGAACAAAAACACAAGATGACCAATTTGCTTAATGAAGAAATGGCATAAAGTTTTGTTCTCCTGCCTTTCATTTGAATATATTAATTAAAATTACTTTTCCTTTTTCATAATCATGCTTCCTAGTCAAGTCGTTATTTAGTAAACAAACGCATTTATTCTTATTTAACTGATATTTTCACAATGCCAATTTATTAACATTGTTCTACATGCAAAATAAACATCATATGAGTCAGTCAAATTACCAAAGCAGAAGAATGGCTCTCTCTTTTTTTTTTTTTTTTTTTCTTGCCTTGAGCAAATAACAAGGACAAACCCATGCTAGTTCATAAAGATTTCAGGTAAACTATAGTCTTGGCTACAAAGAAAACCAGCCAGCCAAGGAAAGCAGTACAAAACCAGGTGGCTTTTGTATGAACAGAAACACAGTAACAGTCCATTGAACCTCCCTGCTTTCATTTCTACACAGCAGTTACTAACAGTTTTAAGCAGTTTTATTAATCTAGAGTAACAACTGTTTGGTTTGGTATCCTCCACCACTAAAATTGCTAAATTCCCAACTAAAAGAAACGCAAATACTACTAATAGCATTTATTTTTACTTGTCTTTTAAGAAACCATCACATTGTCAAATACCTCGCAGAGAGAGGAATAAAGGCCAAAGGGCAGAAGGCATCACACCTAGCACACAACAAGACACCCTCACCTGCAGACTGACATCCCAATGCTTGTCACCAAACGTATCTCGGCTCTATATTTCTGCACAGTGCAAAATAATGTTCAGAGATTTTAGGAAAGCTGTTGCCTTACTCTGAATGCAGAATTATTTAAGGGAGACTCACCAAGGTAAAAATTCCCAAATTCCCCAGTTCTCTTGAAGGAGCATATAACTTGCTACCACTTTAAATCAAGTTTATGATACAAAAAGAACTGTATCTTTGGTGTGCCAGGAAAACAAAATTGATGATAAGGTTCAAGGTGATGGAAATTTGCTGTAGCACATGTACTGAATCTGAATGCTCACCTGCTGGTTTCCCAGTCTTGGTCATCCTTGTCTTTTTCTTCTTTGGCATCAGAATTGTGTGGGTGTTTCTGCACAATCCGCATCCCACCGGCTTTCACTGGAACAAAAGTTAGAGAGACACAACAAACCTCAGTCAAACCAGCATAACAGAAAAATGTTTTAAGGATGAGTCTCTCCTCCCTTCTCCCACAGTATTTTATAGAATAGTTTCATAATAACAGTTTGAAAAAGGGGCCCAAAGTGCTTAAAAGTGGGAAATGCAAGGAAAGCAACCTCAGGACTGCATCTGCCATTCCCTTTCACATCATGCCGTCTTTGCTCATTTGCGTATCCTCAGAAGTCGCAACTTATTTTACCATCTGCTTCCAATACCATTTTAGAAAACCGTTGTAACTCTCCCCCATTCCTGTAAACTTGCAGCAGTCAGAAGAAAGGAGGTGATAGCTTGCACAATGCTATGCCAAAGGCCACAAATGTGAATGCTAAATACTACCATAAAACAAGACAGGATGAAGAATCTCACTTGTCATTTCAAGTTACAAACTACAGCTATAATAACAGCATTTATACAAGGAAGTAGTTCACGGGCTGTGTAATAAAAAGCAAATGTTAGTAGGACTCTTAACCCACATTTAGAACAGAGCCTTTTGTTTTGCAAAACATAAACGTTTACCATATTTCAAATCCTTGTCATGATTTAGTTTTAGAAATTATGCAAACGTGAAAGCATCCCTTTGAAACACAAAACAAGAAGCAAAAGCAAATCCACTTAGGTTCATCATTTATCACTCCAAAGTGAAAAGCAAACCAGGCCAAACACAGCAGCTACTAAGCAGAGCAACAGGCAGGCTGCTCTTGGTCTGCTTTATGGTTTAATATTGTACCTTTATTTGACTTTTTTTTGCTTCAACCATTGCTATAGGTGCTTAACAGGACAGTGCAAGATAAGGTGATGCATCTTGTTAGCTAACTGGATGGGTTACACTGCTATCAGCAACCGCAGCAGAAAACCTCTATAGCATTCAGGAGTCAATGAAACCACCCACAGATGCATTCAGCTTGTGTGTCGCATGGCTGTGACACAGTAAATCCGTTTCAGCCCCGGTTCTTCACCAGGACAGCAATGGAAAGGACACTCCTGGACACACATTTGACAGCCTGGGTGAAGGCAAGCTGTAAAAAGAAAGTAACAGCCCTTTGGCCGTGGGATATTTTAAATAGATTTTAAGCTTTGTGTGATATCTGGAAGATAAAGTCCTGTTTCGATGAAGAACATTAACTAGACAGGCAACCAGCAGACAAACCCAAAAAATAGGTTTTAAAACCTGTCAATCCCATATCCCCTTATCATGCATCTAAAACACTCAAACACTAACCATTTTGTGTTCTCTCCCCAGCACAAAGCTTACAACACTAAAATTGGTGAGAAACGTTTCACATGGGACAAGGAAAGACAGAAAGGTTAGGCAACAAAGAAATGTAGTTTTAAAAGTGAAGCAAAAATTAAAATTCCCATTCATTTTTCTTGATGCAAACTCCTTAGAAATTTCAGTTTGTTTGCAGAAGCAAATACTCCCGAGTTCTGTCAAATGCTGTCTTATTCTAGCATCTCAGTTCATCAAAGTGATTTCTATGTTTTATTTGCATTAATTTATAAATTTAACATCATTGCATAATCAGCTCTTATTAGTTCTCTTTCAAATTACTTTTTCTGGAAGACACTGTCTCCACAGCAACATCTGCCAGGTTACAGACAGCGCTTCTGAGCAATGCACACATGCTGCCACATTCTAATAGCAAAATAAAGGAAACAATACTGGGAGATCTAGTGCTAATTTAGGTGGTCTATAATCTCTCTCCTCTCATATATCACCAGGCCACCAGCCACTTCTTTTCTCTTTATCTGTAACTGACAAAGATACACAGCTAATACATTAAGATTTGCCTATATGTAGAACTAGCGCGGATTAAAAAGTAAATAACCAGACAATTAAAAGGTATAATAGTGACTGACCAACAAAGTAACTTAGTAATTTTAACAATCTGATTTTTTGCACTAATATCAACAGGCATAGTGTAGACAGCTAAAAGAACATTGGTGCATAATTGAATAATCTGTAGTAACCCAGGGTTACTGTGCAGGTCTAGGAAACCAAAAGAAGAATCCAGCAAACAACTGCAGTAATAGTGCGTATTTAAAAGAACAATGAAATAATTAGACCAGCATCTTAAACACAGAGCTGATTGGACATCTCTGCCACCCGCGACACTGCACACTCTTGTGTGATCTAGTTTCAAGGGATTTAGCTTAAGAAGATAAATACCCTTGCAATGTAATTCATCTTCTTTTTCAAAAGGTTTTAACCAAGCTACACTACCTCTAGGCTTAGATAGAAGAAACGATGATTACCTCCACCAAGCTAAAGAAAAGCCCACTCCATTTGTGAGATTTTCTTGGGAATTGGGAGGATTCATCTACTTCTTACTTGTCTAGGATTTACTATATAATTTGACAGATACTTACCGTGGTGATTTTGTCACTTAAAAGTCATTCTTGAAAGAGCAAGAGCTCAGATTTCCTTATAGTAAACACTGCACAGAACAGAGAAGGGACTGGAACAACTGGTAAACCACCTTCCAGATTGCTGCCATAACGCTGACCTAGGGCTGCAGTTGCTCAGGAGAGGTCTGGTGGGACCTGTGCTAGAGCAGGAGGGGACTGGGAGCAGCTCCCCATGGTGGTGATGGCCAAGAGGCCATCAGCCTCTGCAGCGTGAAACAGAGAGGGGGTCACCCGCCAGCACGCTCCAAGAAGATCAACAGCACAAACCTGTTTGCCCCACTACTGAATAAGAGCAAGTTTGAGATTTTATTTTATTATCTGCCATGTTTTCCTCCCCCAGAGGCAGGCAGGACTGTCTTGTTTGCACTGTGAATGCTAGCCTGCGTTCCTCCTAAGGGTATGACTACTCCTTCTGGGCATGTATTAAAAAGCTATGTTAATCAATTACTGCTAGGGACGATCTGGAGTCAGCAAACATTCTCAGTCTATTTACCCTTCCCCGCCGTGCTTCCTTCAGACGGCGAATGGCTTCCAAGACTGAATTGGGAAAGAAACTCCATCCTGTCACAGCCACACCAAGTACCCAGAGAAGCACTGCAGCTTCTCAAACCAAGAGCTTTAGCAGCTCCCCTTTTCCCTTGAGCATAGCATTAAATATTAACACAAAATTTATTAATAACGTATTCCATTACATTGATAAGATGTACGAAGAGCTAGGAGCGAGAGAACCACAAAATATGCCATTCTGCAATCTTAGGGGAGCGTACGTTAGTGTCTGACAAAACAAGAATGGAAGTAAGAGTTTTTATATATCTTGGTTTCACAGAAACTTTGGCCCAGAACTATATTTTTTTAATGTAGGAAAAATCACATAACTGTTTTCATGAACCTACTGTAAAGCTTCATAAATAAACTATTAACACAACCACCTTGCTTTATTCCTCCACGGTACCTACAACAAGAAATGAACAGCTAAAAGCATAATTATGGAGACCTCTTAAGAGGGCTGCAAGCTGTACAAGCCTACTCAGCAATGTATTATAGACGCATTGATCTCACTGACAGACAAATATTTAATAAAGCTGAAGTTGGGGCCCTCTTAAGTTTCAGAAAGGAGTTCAAAGTTGCTTTGTGCACCCTGTTACCAGGCTGAGGTCTCCAGGTTTCCTTCCATTTCATTATTCTCTGTCTTTTCAAGTGCTTTCTTGTCTTTTTTTTTCCCCCCACCCCACGTGAAAGATCAATGCAGAGAGGAAGCTAACAGGCTGCATGCAGGCAGTAAGTGAGGGCTAACAGCACATATGAGAAACAATGCATTTGACAATCCTGCTTTAATTTAATGGTCCATATCTTTCCTAATTTTTACGTGCCTAATTAATACTCAGTAGGGTAAGACACATCTGTAATTACAGGCAGGTCTTTATACAACCATACACAGCAAAGCCAGAGCTTTGAAACTCCATCAGTCAAAAAAGATCTATTCACATCTTTGCCTTGCTAGGAATTTGCCTTGTTACTCATGAACACAATTCCACTTCTATTTATGTAGCTATCTTTTATCATTTTTTTAAAGGAATTTCTTACATTCATTTTATTAAAATTTGTTTGCAAACTGCCCTGTTGCATTATATTATTATTCGAGGATCTAAACCGGTTTCAGATAGAGGATTAAAACCTAGCTTCGGCCCCTGTACCTAGCAGAGTCATTGTGGATTTTCCAAGTGTTAAAAGACCACAGGGTCACTCTCCTCTGCCAGCCAGCTCAGAACCATATTCTTCCAGAAATGACGTAAAGATACCACAATGCATTAGTCTTTTTCTGGCCTCAAAGACAGACTTGGTAATCGCCTTCCTTCCAAAGCTGAACTGGTGCATACCCATAAAAAAAGCCCCCAGGGATGCTAACAATCATAAAAGTTGAAAAAGTTCTTCAGTTCATATGTGGATGTATTTTACAAAAGAAAAAAAATAATACACTTGAAATACTCAGACAGCAAGGGAAACCTGTACTGTACTCCAGTTAGGCATTTGCACCTTGCATTGCTAGTTTCTCATGTGGCCTATGGAAGCATTTAAAAAAACTTCAGGTGTTAAAAAAAATTCCATCTGTTTCAAAAGGCAGGTTTTGAAGCAAAACCCTCAAACATGCAATATCAGAAAATACAGTTGCAAAGCATCTAAATGAAAATATCCCCTTCGTCCCTTTCCACTGATGGTGCAGCAGGAAGGCACAGCTAAATCAACCTAAGGCCTTCACCGTCCCTTCACACTGGAGCCGGTGCTTACCCGACCTGAAGGCGAGCCTGCTCATGGAGCTGCAGCAGCAAAAGCTGTCGGCTTTGGGAAAGGGGCTTTGGTTTGAACCTGAACCAACGCACTAGGAGGTCAGGCAAGAACCGATGCCATGACAAAGGAGGCTGCAGAACTGGGACGACTCTGCTCAACCAAGAGTTCAGCTTAACTGTACTGCAGAACTGTATTTGCCCTTCACGGCAAACCCATTCTTCCTCACTTCTATTACCTATTTAAAGGAATTTCAGGTCCTTATTGTAGAAGGAACAGAATTCAGTTAGGGTTCAAAAACAGTTTTCAAATTTAGATCTAAATCTCCTCAAATGAATTAAGAATTTCAGCATCTTTTGACTGAAACAAAACCCAAACCCAACTATTTCACCACAAAACAATAGAAGACATGTGAGAAGTTGCTGTCACAGTGACACAAGTTCCCTTTTTTTAAAGAAACCTGTAAAGAAGAATTAAAAATAACGGCACACGAAGGAACAAGTCACTTTGGGACGCAGATCATAGAATCATCACAGAATGGTCAGAGCTGGAAGGGACCTTCAAGATCATCCAGTTCCAACCCCCCTGCCATGGGCAGGGACACCTCCCACCAGCCCAGGTTGCTCCAAGCCCCATCCAGCCTGGCCTTGAACCCCTCCAGGGATGGGGCAGCCACAGCTTCTCTGGGCAAACGGTGGGTGTCAGCTCCCACCTCACCCCGGAGCAGGGGGGACAGCGTCGGAGCTCCTTTGCTGGGCAGCTGATGAGCAGCTGTGCTTGCCCCCAACCCTGTCAGCCTCTGGAATTATAGCTATGGGCCCGCAGGCCGTGCTGGCACTGCGAGAGGCCTACAGGGTGGATGTGGGGAGGACCACCAACTCCCAGTCTCTCCATTCATGCCGCCACCAAGATGTGGCCCAAACTGCTCCTTTCCCCATCCCACCCTCACAGACCCCACAGGCCTCTCCCCACTTTCAGGGATGGTGGGACAAGGGCCAACAGAGAGAGCCAGAGGCCGGAGATGCCACACACTCCCACGATGTGCCTGCCACCAGGGAGCCCCCCCGGGCAAGAGGGTGTCAGGGAGCATTGCCCGCCTCACCAGCACTCAGATGAAGAGCAGGGGAGGGCTGTCAGTGCCAGAAACCCGGACTAACCCCCACTTCCAGCCAAGCTCTGTGGGAAAACCCACCCAAAACCTCCAACAACCCCCTCCCCCCGCCTTCCCGGGGCACCGATGGGGAGCCCTGGCCCTCCTCACCCTCCACAGCAATGCGGGGGCCCCCGGAGGCTCCCAGCTTCCCCCCACCCCAGCAGCCCACCACAG